>CM038600.1:6016515-6307588 GCA_021533255.1 Ceriops tagal
TAAGTCAAAACAATGTATTCTTCCAAGAACACAAGAAAGCAGAGCAAAGTTTTCTGAAAAAAATACCTCAATCTTGTTCATTCTGTTTTACATAATTGTAACCTTTATATAAGCATGTAAATATTACAATCCTATAAGGAAAAAGTGTTTCTTTTCATACCTATATAGGAAAACCTTAATTACAGGTGATCCCTCTAATTAAGAAATACAAATCTACCTTAATTAAGAATCCTAAATCAGTCTTGATTAGGAATCCTAAATCTGCCTTAATTAAGAATCCTAAATCTACTTTGATTAGGAATCCTAAATTTGCTTTGATTAGGAATTCTTAGAAAGACTACCACTAATGTTATTAAGTCAAAGTAAAGACCTAACTAATGTATCAAGACTTAATTGAACCTACAAGTCCAAACAAACTCAAGAAGTTAAGCCTTTTCTACAAGTAATTCGGCCTTAACTTTAAATCCAACATCCCAACACATAATCAGGCCCATTAATGCAAGTTAGCATGCAATTGAGCCTTTCCTTAGCTTGGTCATGCAGCTTGGACTTATATCATGGGTTCCAAGTTTTGTTCTTCAAGTTTTAAGCCTTGTCCATCATCTTCCACATAAAGATAAGTGATTATCCTTGGTGTAGCATCCAAAACTTTCAGAACAACCTTGGAATCTTCTAAAACACCCTCTTTGTCATACAACTCCATGATTAAGCCTTATAAAGCCTTTTTCATCCTTTTTGTCCTTGCCATAGCCATTGGACCACTAATTCCTTGCAAAGGATCTAGGGAAAACTTGCTTTGTTGCACTTGAATAGCACCTTGTTCTCCATTAAGTAGGTTATTCACCTACAATATAGGATTGAATTCTCTTTATCTACTTTATGTTTAGTGGTAAATGAGCCCACAAAGAGTTCTCCTCATTTTCCATCATTCTTACATATTATATATAGAGATAAGGACAAAAGAATTAATATCATTACCAATAAAAATGAAGATGACTTAAAAGTTAGAGAGTTATTTTACTCTAAAAAAAAATGAGTTTAAGAGAAAATTTTTTTATTCCATGCTTTATCTTAAACAAAAAGAGGTTTTTTAAAAAGCACACAAATAAGTTGTCTATGAATGCAGGCCTTTGATTTGTTTGCTTACATTGAGAGAGTTTATAAACTTTGAAAGAAGTCATTTTCTAATTTCTCCAATGAGATGACTTGTGCAGTTCTTGAAAGAGCCTATCAAACTTATTTTATTAAGTTAGGAAAGAGGGTTGATTTTATTTACCCTTTTGAGCTAAATCTTCAAGTTAAACTTGAAGGAGAAGTAGTAGCCTTGTAAAGACCTCTAA
This sequence comes from Ceriops tagal, assembly GCA_021533255.1. Classification (NCBI taxonomy): domain Eukaryota; kingdom Viridiplantae; phylum Streptophyta; class Magnoliopsida; order Malpighiales; family Rhizophoraceae; genus Ceriops; species Ceriops tagal. The sequence goes on from CM038600.1 coordinate 6,017,856, forward strand.
GTCAAAATATAATGTTAGTGCTGTTATACCGTAAAATAATAACTACATTAGCTTAAGTTTCTAGTCAATGGGAAGGCAACTAACTAAAATTGAGACTAAGCTGAAAGAAGCAACTAAAATAGTTATTCACCCAATGCCTCAACCTTAGTTTAAACTTGAGATAGAAGAAAAGGTTTTATTTAAGCCCCTATCAAAACATCATGCAAAACATTTCTATCAAATTCTCAAGGATGGCTTAATAACAAATGCCCGACCTACATAGGTGCAACATCACAAAACAACTCTTCCTTATATTTACCAATGGAAAATGGAACTACAACTTGTTTAGTTACTCTTACCACTCCACTATCATTCAACCATTGTAAGTTATATGGCCTAAGATGTTTGGTTGTAGGCAAGTTCAATTTCTCAACCAACACTGTACTTGCTACATTAATGCAATTATCTCCATCGATGATCAAGCAACAGAGTCTATCTCAAACTCAACTTTGAGTATGGAAAATATTTTCCTACTGCATCTCAACATCATCCTCCTTAACCTGCACACTAAGGGCTCTCCTTGCTACTAAAAGCCTTCCACCATGTTCTGGATACTTTATCTCCCATCAACATCACCAGCATCCTCTAATGGTGGCATTACATCACTAGCTTCACTATTAGACACATAGTCACCATTCTTTTTAAGGTATATGATTCTCTTGTTAGGACATTGTGAAGCCACATGACCCCTACCTAGAAATCTAAAGCATTTGATGTCCTTAGTTTTTCCTTGGGTGCCCTTAAGTTTTTCCTTAAATTTTCCCTTTTCAAGGCTGCCTCTACTGGTTTTGGGTCTATGTGAACTAGTTTTAAGCTTAGGAGTCATCTTCTCTTCCTTCTTCCCCTAGTTCGACTGCCAAAAAGATTAACCCGAGTTCTGATTATATCTAGAAGTACTACTTCCCTTAAGCTACCTCTCATCTTTCATGGCAATATGTACCATATCCTTAAGCTCTATATTGTGTTGCAGTTCTACCACATTAGCTATGCTTCTATTTAACCCTTAGTGGAGCAATTTGAACATGCTTTTGGTGAAGATGGTGATGATTATTATGATGATGATGGTGATAATGCTAGTAGAAACTTTAGAGGTGGATTTAGAGGAGGACGTGGTAATTGGAATGGTAAAGAAGTGAGAGGCAATGGAAATGCTTATGATAGGTACAATGGAGGTAGGAAAATAGAAATATAGTGGAGGAAGGAGTAGACAAAAATCCTAGTAGTATTAAAATGAAAATACCTTCTCTCCAAGGGAAAGCTAACCTTGATGTCTATTTGGATTGGGAATGAAGGGTAGAATTAATATATGAGTGCCACAACTTCTCTAAGGAGAATAAAGTGAAGTTAGCTATAGCAGAGTTCACTGATTATACTGTAGTATGGTGGGACCAGCAAGTTACCACTAGGAGAAGAAATTTTGAGAGAACCATAAAAACTTGGAATGTGTTGAAGACTATAATGAGAAGGAGATTTGTTCCCAGCTCTTACTATAAGGATTTGTGTAACAAGTTGTAGAGCCTTACACAAAGTTCCAAGAGTGTGGAAGAGTACCATAAGGAGATGGAAATTGCTATGGTTAGGGCAAATGTAATGGAGGATAAGGAGGCAACCATAGCTAGGTTCCTCTAAGGGTTAAATAAAAGCATAGCTGATGTGGTAGAACTGCAACACTATGTAAAGGTTGAAGACATGATACACATTGCCATGAAAGTTGAAAGGCAACATAAGGGAAGGAGCACTTCTAGATATAATTAGAACTCAGGTTCATCTTTTTGGAAATCGAAGTGAGGGAAGAAGGAAGAGAAGATGACTTCTAAGCTTAAAACCAATTCACATAGAACCTAATAGGGGCAGCCTTGGAAGGGGCAAATTTGAAGAAAAACTTGAGGGCACCCAAGGAAAATCTAGAGACATCAAATGCTTTATATGTCTAAGTAGGGGTCATGTGACTTCACAATGTCATAACAAGAGAACCATGCACCTTAAGGAGAATGGTGACTTCACAATAGATCCCTACCCCTTTTTGTTCGTAGCAATCCTAGTACAAAGTCCATAGATAAATCAACCCAAGGATGGTTAGGTATGGGTAGAGGGGTATACAAGCCATGAGGTAAAACTTTAGATTTAGCTTGTTTGCATGTTATGCATTTCGTACATATCCTTTCAACATCTCGTTTCATTTGTGGCCAAAAAAAATGTTCATTTAGGACATCTAGGGTTTTCCTAACTCCGAAATGACCCATTAGACCACCCTCATGAGCTTCTCTTACAACCAACTCCCTCAAAGAACTCATAGGCATGCATAAATGATTTTCCCTAAATAAGAAACCCTTATGCCTATAAAACTTCACAAAGGCTGACACCTCACATGCTCTATACACATTAGCAAAGTCAGGATCATTCACGTATAAATCCTTAATGTGTTCAAATCCTAATAAGTTTGTAGTAAGTGTAGAGATAAGGGCATACCTGCGAGATAAGGCATCAGCTACCACATTTTCCTTACCTTTTTTATATTGGATGATGTAGGGAAAGGTCTTAATGAATTCAACCCACTTGGCATGTCTTTTGTTCAATTTTCCTTGTCCCTTTAAGTGCTTCAAAGATTCATGGTCAGTATGGATGACAAACTCTTTAAGCCAAAGGTAATGTTGCCATGTCTCCAAAGCCCATACCAATGCATACATCTCTTTATCATAAGTAGGATAATTAAGGCTTGCTCCACTTAGCTTTGGAAGCCATATTGTACCAGCTCAAATCAACAAGGGAGTTGATGCTTTGCAAAACCTTGGAGGACTAATGACAAGGGCAAGGTCAAAGAAAATAAAGGAAGCACTCAACAACTTGTTGTGTGACATTTACTATCAGGAAGTTGCTAGGTACGAGTTAAGGATGATGGAGGCTTCACCAGGGCTTGCAAATGTGTCATATGTGGAGGAATTTGAGAACCATGGGCTTGGTAAGGAAGTTGGATTTGGGAGCCCATGTTTGGGCATTTAAATGGATTATTTTCATGGGTTATATTGTTATGTAGTGGGTTGAACGAATTTCAGCATCTTAATGGGTTATTTTCAGGGGTTTTTATTATTATTTAATGGGTTGGACGAATTTCCTTAATAAGCCCATCTTATTAACCATGTATTTCTTGGGTTGCCTTTCTGTTATTCGTTAGAAATACCCATTAGCTAACCCAAAAAAAAAGAAAATGCCTTCATTGCTCAATTGGTCATTCACTCAATTATATTCGATAATTGATTATTGTTCAATTGCACTGCTCACATCATTGAATTCCTTGTCATTCTATTTGCTTTATTGCCCATCTTCTTGATCGTGTTACTTCTCTGAAGAGGTAGGTCTAGGATTGATATATTCAAATTTTGTTTGTTCTGAATTTAGTTTACTTGGAACTATTGAAAGAGCTCTTAAAGTTTTGCAATTCATTGTGTGAAACACGAGAGTTGAGGACTACTATAGTTGAGTGGAGAGCAAACACGCATGGGAGTGAGTTTTGTGAGGTATATTCTTTATTTACTAACAATCTTGCATATTCAATGTCTAATACTAAAGAAGGCAGTTTCCTACATGAAAAGGAGGAAGTAGTTGTTCCAGATTTCAAATTGTTTATGAAATCCTTAGAGCAGAAGTTTGATAGGATTGACCAAATGTTTTGGGAAGTTCGAGATAGGATGGATAAAATAGAAGGAGAATCGAGTAACTTCTCTGAGGAGAAGAAAGTGAAGTTAGCTATGGCAGAGTTCACTAATTATGCTGTAGTATGGTGGGACCAGCAAGTTACCACTAGGAGAAGAAATTTTAAGAGAACCATAGAAACATGGAATGAGTTGAAGACTGTGATGAGAAGGAGATTTGTTCCCAACTCTTATTATAGGGATTTGTATAACAAGTTGCACAGCCTTACGCAAGGTTCCAAGAGAGTGGAAGAGTACCATAAGGAGATGGAAATTGCTATGGTTAGGGCAAATGTAATGGAGGATAGGGAGGCAACCATGGCTAGGTTCCTCCAAGGATTGAATAGAAGCATAGCTGACGTGGTAGAATTGCAACACTATGTAAAGCTTGAAGACTTGGTACACATTGCCATGAAAGTTGAGAGGCAACTTAAGGGAAGGAGCACTTCTAGATATAATCAGAACTTGGGTTCATCTTTTTGGAAGTCGAACTGGGGGAAGAAGGAAGAGAATATGACTTCTAAGCTTAAAACCAATTCACATAGAACCTAATGGGGGCAGCCTTGGAAGGGGCAAATTTGAAGAAAAACTTGAGGGCACCCAAGGAAAATCTAGAGACATCAAATGCTTTATATGTCTAAGTAGGGGTCATGTGACTTCACAATGTCATAACAAGAGAACCATGCACCTTAAGGAGAATAGTGACTATGTGTCTGGCAATGATGAAGACCAAATGCTACCACTAAAGGATGCTAGTGATGTTGATGAAGGGATAAAGTTTCCAAAGCATAGTGGAAGGCTTTTAGTAGCAAGGAGAGCCCTTAGTGTGTAGGTTAAGGAGGAGGATGATGTTGAGATGTAACGGGAAAATATTTTTCATACTCAATGTTTAGTTCAAGATAGACTCTATTGCTTGATCATCGATGGAGGTAGTTGCACTAATGTAACAAGTATAGAGTTGGTGGAAAAATTGAACTTGCCTACAACCAATCATCCTAGGCCATATAATTTGCAATGGTTGAATGATAGTGGAGCAATGAAAGTGGCTAAACAAGTTATGGTTCCATTTTCCATTGGTATATATAAGGACCAGTTGTTTTGTGATGTTGTACCTATGCAAGCCGGGCATTTGTTATTGGGTCGTACTTGGCAATTTGATAGAAAGGTTTTGCATGATAGTTACAAGAACCACTATTCTTTCACCATGGATGGAAAACCATTCCCACTTGTTCCTTTGACTCCAAAACAGGTGTATGAAACTTTATGAAAGTGAGCAAAAGAGGAGGAGCAAAAAGAAAGAGTGAGTCGAGAGAAAAGAAAGTAAGGAGACAAAAACAAAGTGAAAGCATTTGAGAGTGCTAAGTACAAGAGTGGTTAGGTTCACAAGAGTGAAGATGAGAGAAAACAAGTGAGTGTGTTTAAAAAAGGAGTAGATGTTAGGGTTGCCTTCCAAGCCAGGCAATAAATGATCTTGATCCTTTACAAGGATTCATATTTCTCTAACACTGACCTTGATTCATCTTTGTTGTAGGATTATAATAATTTATTCCCTATGGAGATCCCAAATGGTTTGCCACCAGGGAGAGGGATTGAACATCACATTGATCTTATTCTTAGTGCTCCCATTACCAATAAGCCAGCATATAGAAGTAATCCTGAGGTGACAAAGGAGCTTCAGAGGCAAGTTGATGAGTTGATGAAGAAGGGACATGTAAGGGAGAGCATGAGTCCATGTGCAGTGCCAGTGTTACTTGTGCCAAAGAATGATGAATCTTGGAGGATGTGTGTCGATTGTAGAGCTATCAACAAAATAATAGTTAAGTATTGACATCCTATACTGAGACTTGATGATATGCTAGATGAATTACATGGTGCTTGTTACTTCTCTAAAATTGACCTTAAGATTGGGTATCATCAAATTAGGATAAGGGCAGGAAATGAATGGAAAACTACATTCAAGACCAAGCATGGTTTGCATGAATGGTTAGTTATGCCCTTTTGTTTGACTAATGCACCTAGTACTTTTATGAGATTAATGAATCATGTTTTGAGACCTTTCTTAGGAATGTTTGTTGTGGCTTATTTTGATGACATATTAGTATATAGCAAGAATTTAGGAGAGGATGTTGAACATTTGCATTATGTGCTTGATGTTTTGAGCAAAGAGAAATTGTATGTCAATTTGAAGAAATGTGATTTTTGCAAGGATCATGTCATTTTCTTGGGTTATGTTGTGTCTGCTCATGGCGTAGAGGTTGATAAAGAGAAGGATAAGGCAATTCAAGAATGGCCTACACCTAAGAGTGCGAGTGATGTGAGGAGTTTTCATGGTTTAGCTAGCTTTTATAGGAGGTTCGTTAAGGATTTTAGTACCATAGCAGCACCATTGATTGAGGTGATTAAAAAGAGTGTGGGTTTCAAGTGGAGTATGGAACAACAAGATGCCTTTGATTTGCTTAAGTCTAAGTTGTGTAATGCACCACTTTTTACTTTGCCTGATTTTTCTAAGATCTTTGAAATTGAATGTGATGCATTGGGCATTGGGATTGGGGGAGTTCTCATGCAAGAGAAACAACCTATTGCATTCTTTAGTGAGAAGTTGAGTGGGGCAACATTGAATTATCCAACTTATGATAAAGAAATGCATGCACTTGTTAGGACTTTAGAAATGTGGTGACATTACCTTTAGCCCAAGGAGTTTGTAATTCATATTGATCTTGAGTCTTTAAAATACTTGAAGGGGCAAGGTAAGTTGAATAAGAGACATGCAAAATGGGTTGAGTTTATTAAAACTTTTCCTTATGTAATTCAATACAAATCAGGTAAGAAAAATGTTGTTGCTGATGCATTGTCACGTAGGTACACATTGATTAGCACTTTGTGCATTATGTTGCTGGGATTTGAGCACATTATTGATTTGTATGCTAATGATGTTGACTTTAGTAACGTATATGCTGCATGTGAGAAAGCTGCTTTGGTAAGTTATATAGACATGAGGGGTATGTGTTTAGAGTAAATACGCTTTGTATTCCTCAAGGATCTATGAGAGCATTACATATGAGAGAAGCTCATAGGGATAGTTTAATGGGACACTTTGGCATTCAAAAGACTTTTGATGTTTTAAATGAACATTTCTTTTGGCCACGTATGAAAAGGGATGTTGAAAGAGTCTGTGCCAAGTATATTACCTATAGACAAGCTAAGTTTATGGTTTTGCCCCATGGTAAGTATATGCCCTTAGAAATTCCTTGTGAACCTTGGACCAACATTTCCATGGATTTTATTCTTAGGTTACCTAGGTCCAAGAAGGGCCGAGATTGTATTCTTGTTGTAGTTGACAAGTTTACCAAAACAAATGGTGCCCCACACATTGCAGACTTACTTTTTTAGAGAAATTGTTCGCCTACATGGAGTGCTGAAAGAGTATTGTGTCAGACTATGATGCAGATTTTTGAGCCATTTTTGGAAGACATTGTGGGGTAAGTTTGGAACAAAGTTGTTCTTTTCTATAACTTGCCGTCCACAAACTGATGGACAGATTGAGGTAATAAATTAAACTCTTGGTACATTGTTGTGTGTTGTTATTGGTAAGAACTCTAGAACCTAGGAAGAATGTTTGCCTTTTGTGGAGTTTGCCTATAATTGTGTTGTTCATAGTGCTATAGGTTATTCTCCTTTCGAGCTTGTTTATAGTTTTAATCCATTATCTCCTTTGGATTTAGTACCATTGCCTATACAAACAGAGTTAATTTAGATGGGAAAAAGAAGGCTGAAGTGGTTAGGCAACTTCATGAGAAAGCTAAGCTTAACATTGAGAGAAAAACCAAACATTATGAAACACAAGCCAACAAAGATCATAGGCATATCAATTTTGAACCTGGTGATTGGGTTTGGGTACATTTGTGGAAGGATAGATTTCTTATGCAAAGAAAATCAAAGTTGCAACCAAGTGGAGATGGTCCTTTTCAAGTGGTGGCAAGAGTCAACAATAATGCATATAAACTTGACTTGCCAGGTGAGTATAATGTAAGTGTAACATTTAATGTTTATGACCTTTCTCCTTTTCTCTTTAATGATGTAGGTGTTGATTTGAGGACAAATCATTTTAAGGAAAGCGGGAATGATGGAAGCCATATTACACTAGATTGGAGGACTAATGATAAGGGCAAGGTCATAGAAAATAAAGGAAGCTCTCAACAACTTCTTGTGCAACATTTACTTTCAGGAAGTTGCTAGGTACGAGTTAAGGATGATAGAGGCTTCACCAGGGCTTGCAAATGGGTGATCTGTGGAGGAATTTGAGAACTATGGCCTTAGGAAGGAAGTTGGATTTGGGAGCCCACGTTTAGGCATTTAAATGGTTTATTTTCATGGGTTATATTATTATATAGTGGGTTGAACGAATTTCAGCATCTTAATGGGTTATTTTTATGGGTTATTATTATTATTTAGTGGGTTGGATGAATTTCCTTAATAAGCCCATCTTATTAACTAGGGTTTTTGGGGGTTAGCATATAAAAAGGGCAAAATAGGTGGTTGGAGGAGGCTGACCCATTTTCATGAGTGTATGAGCTATTTTCTCTAGTTCTTTGAGAACCAATTCTGAACTTTCATACTTGAGTGTGCTGGTTCAATAAACTTATCTTCTTCAACATTGTTGTCATTGAAAGTGGTGTCTGAATCTTATACCTTTGGTTCTTAGTTGTTTATAATCATTGGGTCAGAACTCCATATCCCTTAACCTTCGTTGGAACGATCCTATACCAACATTGGTGTTGAGTTCCGTTTACATTTAATCGGAGTTCTGTTTACAATAAGTCAAGACAATGTATTCTTCTAAGAACATAAGAAAGCAAAGCAAAGCTTGATACAAACTTTAATTGTATTACCTCAATCTTATTGATTCCCAGTTTACATAATTGTATTACAATCCTATGAGGAAAAGGTGTTTCTTCACATATCTATATAAGAAAAACCTTAATTATAGGAGATCCCTTTAATTAAGGAATACAAACTTTCCATGATGTAGGAATCCTTAAAAAGACTAATGATAATTAGGCAAAAAAGTCAATGTAAAAACCCTAACTAATGTGTCAAGACTCAACCGAACATACAAGCCCAAATAAACCCAAGTAATTAAGCCTTTTTACATGTAATTCGACCTTCACTTAAAATCTAGCAACCCAAAATAAAAATAGGCCCTTTAGTACAACTTAGCTTGGTCATGCAGCTTGGACTTATATCATGGGTTATAAGCCTTGTTTACTTTCATTTACTATCTTTAAGTGTTCTACACATGTTTTTTGTTAGCTATTGAATTAAAACAAAAAAGTTCAACTTTGAGTGATTGAGTCATAAGAAGCTAAACAAATTTGTTCTCCTTAACATCCCTTTTTGGGTTTTCAAACTTCTTATTTTCCTTCAGTTTAATTCTCACCCATTAACTTTTATTCTATGAATTTGGTTCATTCAAGATTAATCTTCTTAATTGAGCTTATTTAGTTCCTCAAAAAACTGAAAAGGGAAGTTGAAGTGTTAAAAGGCAAAGTGTGATAAGATCTATTGAAAAGCCAATGCATGGAGAGCTTTTAAAGGATGAATTAAGCATTCAAGAAGAGCTAATGACACATTTAAAAGTTAAAAGGATGAAAGAGGCACTCAGTGGGTAGATTAAAGAAGTTTGGGCCAAAGAAGCTAATTCATGCTTTAAAGGTAATAAAGTATATATGCAGGTCAAGACTTTATCAATTGTTTAAGTATATTGAATGAGCATATGCTAAGTAATTGTAAGGGTTTTTGTAACAAATTCTAAAAAATGTGAGTAGATTTGTTGTCAACTTATTTATGAAGTTTGTTCTAATCTCTAGAGCTAAGGTTGTTAATTCAACTTATAAATAGACCTACTTTGATTATGAAAGGAGCTATTACTCTTGATTAATTTCTTTATTTAAAGAGAATCGTTCACTGCTTGAAACATAAGACTATTAACTAATTCTTTTGATAAAATTCTTCTCCTTTCATTATATGAAACCATTTCACTGATCTTGCAATTAACATCCTTATCTACACCAAACATTAATTTGATTGCAACATGCACATAAATACACCTTTGTTATATGAATTCATTTAAATTTGTGAGAAATAGGAGTTTTTCATGTTGATTAGTTTTTTATACATGGATAGACCTGGTTTATTGGCTAAAATATGAGACTGACAATTTGCTTCAAGCTAATAAGGCATCTCCTATCATTATAAGAAGTTAATCACACAAAGGAATCTTTAAATTAGCTAAATTTCTAAACCAATCATTGATTTCACCATGAGATACATATTATTTCTTGAGAGAGTCCAAATCCACTGAAATCAATATGATTTGAGGGTAAACACATTGAGGGAGTGTATGAGAAACAAATTTCTTTTAATTACTAACTTGCTTCTACAAGTTATAAACATGAGTAATGACAGAGAAGTGCATGATATAGACTTGAAGATTTGGATGAAGGCTATGACCAAGTAATTCTAAATTATAAATGCAAGGCTAGATGAGTTACAATCACCTGGCAAATTCAAATCCTCTTGAAGGCATGTGATTGAGGAAGAAGATAAGGAAGAATCAGACTATGAAGAATCAAGCTCAAGAAAAGGCAAGAAGGCTGTTTCCAAAAAAGATAGCAATTTGGGCAGCATAAAGATGAAGATTCCAGCATTTCAAGGGAAGAATGATCATGAACTTTATTTAGAGTGAGAAAGAAAGGTTGAGTGACTGGAGTTCATAGAAAGTTTCCTTATATAATAATCAAGTGCAAACATGGAAAAGAAAATGTTGTTGATAAATTGTCTATGACGTAAGCATTACTTACTTCTTTGCAAACTAAGTTACTTGGTTTTGAATTGCTTAAGGGCTTGTAAGCAAATAAGTCTGATTTTGGCCAATTATGGAATGCATGTGATAAGTGTGCCAATTTGTTCTATTCATGAGTTGCTTATTAGGGAAAATGGGGCACTTAGGTGTGTAAAAGACTTTAGATATATTGCATGAGCAATATGCTAAGTTAATAAGGGGCATGTGAAGGTTATCTTTGAACCTAGTGATTGGGTGTGGGTGCATATGAGGAAGGAACAATTTCCCCCATAAAAAAGGTACAAATTACAGCCTCAAGGAGATGGACCTTTTCAAATCATGGAGAGGATTAATGACAATGCCTACAAGCTAGATTTACCAAGCAACTATGGTAATGTTAGTGCTACTTTTAATGTTGCTAACTTATCTTTTTTTTTATGTAAGTGATTTGAGGACAAACCCTTTTAAGGAGGGGAGGAATGATGGAGAATAAGGTGTCGTTCAAATGCAACAAAGGAAGTATTCCCAAGATCAATTGATGGTTTAGGGTAAGGACAAAGATGATGAAAGAAGCTTTACAAGGCTTAATCATGAAGCTGTATGACAAAGAGGGTGCTTTAGAAGATTCCAAGCCTATGCAAGATGATGGACAAGGCTTAGAATATGGAGCCCATGATATAAGTCCAAGTTGTAAGACCAAGCTTAGGAAAGGCTCAATTTGCATGCTGAGTTATATTAAAGGGCTTGTTTTTGTTTTAGATTGCTAGATTTTAAGTTAAGGTCAATTTATATGTAAAAAGGGCTTAACGTCTTGGGTTTATTTGGGCTTTGTAGGTTCAACTAAGTCTCGATATATTACTTATGCATTTTACATTGACTTTTATGCCTAGCTATCATTAGTTAGTCTTTTTAAGAATTCCTAATCAAGGCAGATTTGTATTCCTTAACTAGAGGAATCTTTTATAATCAAGGTTTTTCCTTTATAGGTATATTAAGCAACACCTTTTCCTTATAGGATTGTAATATTTACATGCCTATATAATGGCTACAACTATGTAAAAAGGGAATCAATAAGATTGAGGTATTTTCAACAAGTTTTGCTTTAATTTTTATGTTCTTAGAAGAATACATTGTATTGAAAGGAGTGATCAACCTTTGTGGTGTCATAAGATTAGGGCTTTTAGGACTTAGTTTCCTTAGGTTTCTAATCTGATCAACTCAACTTGTTTCCTAGCTTTCTAAGGTGTGCATAACAAATTGATTCAAAGGTTCTTAGGGCAGTTCACCTAGCGGGTTCTTTATCATTTAGCCTTTACTTATCTACACCTAATGAACTTATCACATCATGATTCATTTTAGGCCAATAAAAATGCTCATGCAATATGTCTAGAGTTTTCGACACACTAAAGTGTCTCATTAACCACCCCTATGAGTTTCCCTAATAAGCAACTCACAAATAGAACACATAGGCACACATAATTTCTCTCTTAAACAAAAATTTTTCATGCTTATTAAAATCACCAAATGCAAACTTATCGCATGCATTCCATAGTTAGCTAAAATTAGAATCATTAGCATACAAGTCCTTTAACAATTCAAAACCAAGTAATTTAGGTTGTAAAAAATAATTAATGCATACGTCCTAGACAATGTATTAGCAACAACATTTTCCTTTCCATGTTTGTACTTGATCACTTGAGGAAATGTTTCTATAAACTCCAGCCACTTAACATGTCTTTAATTAAAACTTGGGATTTTAAGAACTTTAAGCTCTCATGATTATAATGAATGGTAAATTCCATGGGCCACAAATAATGTTGCCTTGTTTGAAGAGTTTGTGTATGCATAAAGTTCCTTGTCATAAGTAGGATAATTTATGACTATTCCACTTAGCTTTTCACTAAAATAAGTAATTGGTTTGGAATCTTGCATCAAAATAGTCCTTATTCCTATTTTGGATGCATTACATTCTACCTCAAAAGCTTTATCAAACTTAGGCAAGCATAACAAAATCGCATTAGTAAGCTTTTCTTTCAAAGCATTGAAAGATCGATTATACACATCATCTCACTTAAAAACAACATTCTTTTTAACAAGTTTGTTCAAAGTTGCAGCAATGGAATCAAAATCCTTAACAAATCTTTGATGAAAACTTGCTAAACCGTGAAAACTTCTTATCTCATTTTGCATTCTTAAGCGTCAACCAATCCTACCTTTACCTTCTCCCCATCCACACTAATACCTTGCAAACTAGTAACATAGCCAATAAATACAATGGATTTCATGCAAAATATACACTTTTTGGAGATTAGCATATAGTTGGTTCTCTCTTAACACACTGAACATAGCATGCAAGTGTTTCACATGTTCATCCAAATTCTTTCAAGTGTTTCCCTATGAAAGCACACAAGACATGGTTCATTAATCTCATGAATGTACTAGGTGCATTAGTTAATTCAAAAGGCATTACTAACCACTCATACAATCTATATTTAGTTTTAAATGCTATCTTTCATTCATCTCCCTCTTTCATGCGAATTTGATGGTAACCATTCTTTAAATCAATTTTTGAAAACACACACACGAACCAAGTAACTCATCAATCATATTATCTAATCTATGGATAGGATGTCTATACTTTATATATAGTGAATGAGCATGTCTTAGCCCATGCTTGGTTCTTGTTATCTTGGTCCTAAAGAAAGATGGAACATGGCACATGTGTGTGGATTGTCAAGCCATCAAAGCTGTCCATCTTTCATTGGAAGACCTTACAAATCCCTTTCGCACCAACTCATCCACATGCCTTTGTATATCCTTAGTTTCTTTTCAATTAGCACTATAAACAGGTAGGCTTGGTATGGCAACACCAGGTATGAAGTCTATTAGGTGCTTAATTCCTCGTAAAGGAGGTAACCCATTTAGGAAATAAATTTTCAAACTTTTACAATATTGGAACAGTCACACTAGGCAAAGAGGAATTAAGGTCATTAGATAAAAAATAAACATCCTTGTACATAAGTACAAGTAGTTGTTGCTTTGTGATCATAGCACTCTTAACCTCACTTTTCCTAGCAAGCACACTCATCCTTTTACTTTTTTCTCCTTTTTTGCACACTTTTCTCTTTAGCTTTTCTCTTGGCTTCACCCTTTTCACTTGAACTTTTTCCCTTAGCCTTACCCTCTCTCCTTTCCTTTGACTTCTTACTCTCTTTCTTTTCTTTTTTCCTCTTGTTCTCTTATTTCTCACTCTCTTGTTATCTTAATCTGATCTTCGTATCCTTCAAAAGGTTTGAGAAGAGTTAATATAATAGTCTAACTATTAATTACAAAAGAGTATATGTTCTTGTGGCTATCATGAGTAACCTTTCATCAAATTGCCATGGTCGGCCAAGAAGTATATGACCAGCATGCATTAGTGCCACATCACAAAGAACTTCATCCTTGTAATTGCCAAAAGAAAAGACAACTACAACTTGCTTGGTTACTGTAATTTCTCCACAATCACCATTGCAACTTATAATGCTTAGGATGCTTGAAGGTATCTAGATTTTGCTTTTCTACCGACAAAGTATTAGCAACATTGGTACAACTTCCACTATTGATAATTATGCTACATACCTTGTTTTAAACATGGCATCTTGTATGAAAAATGTGCTCATGTTGCTCCTCATCATTATCTCCTTGTAATAATCCTCTACACTCATGGACCCTTAAACCAACCCTTGCAACTTTCTATGCACGTCTCTATAATAGTGGCTAGGTATAAATCTCTTGCACATTACCGATTTCACCTCTTCTTCATACGAATTGGCGTCTCACCATTCCTTCTCATATTTATCACCAATTGGTCTTACCAAAATACTTGCATAATCAATGAATTCTACAATTGTCAACTTTACTTTCTTCTCCTCAAAATAATTTTGGCAATCAAATACATGCTCAACCTTTCTTTCCTATTCCAAATAGAGCTTGAGATCATTCTTCCTTTTAAATGTTGAAATCTTCATCTTTATGCTACCCAAATTACTATCTCTTTTGGAAACAGTCTTCTTGCCTTTTCTGGAGTTTGATTCTTCATAATCTATTTCTTTCTTATCTTTTTCCTCAATCACATGCGTTTAAAAGGATTTGGATTTGTTAGGTGATTGCAAATCATTAGCCTTCTTCCAAATCTTCATGTCTATATAATGTAGTTCTCCTTCACTACTCATATTTACAACCTATAGAAACACATTAGTAATTTAAAGAAATTTGTGCCTCACATGCTCCCTCACGTGTTTACCCTCTTTTGATGGGTTCAATGACCATTTAGTCCATCTCATTAAGGAATTGTTAATAATAACATTGATCCTCCATTCTAAAATGGAGATATATATTGTTATATATAAAATCTTGCAACCTCATAAGGTTTTAGTATAGTTGTTTTCAATAGGACATAAAAATTCAATAAACTTTATTATAAAAGCATAAGTTAATCCCTTATTTGTAGTACAATCATAAGCATCTTCTAACAACAGATCCAAGTCTTTATATTTAGAAGATCTAGTTCCATCCTTTGCTAGTGAAAAACTAGCTTTGTTGGGGAACTTGTTGGATTAAGGGTTTTTAACTAATCTGTTCTTGAAAAATTTTAGAGTTAATAAACTCAAATATTTTCTTTACCACCTCAATATTCTCATTTTTATATGTTGATCTTTTGTAAGAAATTTAAAGCTAATAAGTTTTCCTCCAATTTTTGCATATATTTCATCCTTAGAAATCTTCTAAATTGGATGAAGCATATGCAAAAATGGATTTCCTAAAACAATATCTTGGGAAATATTTTTAATAAGAACAAAAGAAATTTGTAAACAAACTCCTTTGTTGCATATTGTTACATTAGATACCTAGCTAGTACTAAATAACAAACTTACTTTTATTGGTCGTATTTGATACCTTAGTAGTTTTTTCAAAATACTATGAGTGTATCAACCCTTTGTTAATAGATACCATTTATGGCTAATAACCATGTCAATTATAGTGACATGCTGAAGATCATTTAAATATTCTTCTTTCTTTAAAGAAGATTTTGGAATATCTAATTTTCCTTTAGATGTACTAGGAAAATTTGGAGCCAATCCAAGTGTACTTTTAAGAGTAATAACTTTTCTTTTTAGTTTCTTAAGCTCTTGTTTAAGATCTTTAATTTCAAACTTGAGCTCTTGGATCAAAGGTTCTCTATTTAGAGATTACCTTCCTTTAATTCTTTGTGTAACTATATCAAGGTTATCACCTTGACTAGGTAGGCTTCATTCCTTCTTATTTCCAATTAAATCTGAAATTTTATCAATAACATCTAATGTCATTTTTTCTTCTTTTGTTAGGACTAATAAGGCTATAATTGTGCATAAAACTTTATAAGAATCAATTTCTCCTTTAGAGTCTAATTCTAAATGAGACTTGTCAAAAATTGATTTTGAGCAGTAAGTAAACCTATTAAACTCCATATCTTCAACATCTAAGTCATTAGATAGTAAAATATGAAGTAATGACCTTTTAAGGTCCTCATCAATGGACAGCTCCTATATTTTTCTTTATAAGTCTAACCTATCTTTGTTCCTTTTCTTTGGGTAAATAACCCAAACTTTTCTTTTTTTCTCATGTTTTTGATAAAAGCGTCTAGTGGCCTTTTATGTCTACAATGACCATTAATTTCATTGTGACATGCTTGTGAATACACCTTAGGTTGTCTAATTCAATTAAATTCCATCAAAGAGTTAGTAATCTTGATACACTTTCTTACTTGGATAGAATAATTCATTACATGAAAGATGAGGTCATCACTTCATTTCTATCTATTAAGCCTTATCCTTTTGTTCCAACTATTCAAACAAAGAAATCATGAAATTAACTAAAATGTTTATATCAACCAATGATTTTATTTCAAGATGGACATTGTTAATCCATCCATAGTCTAAATCCATTTAAACCCATTGAATTATGGAGCAATTACTCATTATTAGCTTTCTTTACTCAAGATGGACAATCGTTTATGGGTTCAATTTTGAGACAATGACCTAATTTCATAACAATTAGAATTTTTATTTTGGTGCAAGGAATCATTCACATAAAATTATCATGTGATTAACATTAAATTCTATTGAACAAAAGAAGTCATTAATCATGATTGGCTCTATTACAAGCATAGAATGATTCAATGTGTAAAAGTTAAGACCATAACTTTATTTCTAACAAAAAATATCTTTACATTTCATAGGGTCATTATCACAAAAAGAACCAAGAAAGTAACCTAAATGTCTACACCAAGCACTTACTTCATTGTGAGATTGATACAAACTCTGATTATGTGCAAACAAAACCCAATACCAATATTAGTATAGGATTGTTTTAACATAGGTTAAAGAATTAGAGCTCTAACCTAATGATTATAAAATATTCAAGAACCAAAACTATAGGATTCAGATGCTACTTCTAACAACAATATTGTTAAAGAAAATAAGTTTATTGAACCAACACACTCAACTATGAATGTTCAAAATTAGTTCTCAAGGAACTAGAGAAAATAGCTCATTCACTTATAAAAAGAAGTTCCTCCCCTCTAGCCATTCTTTTTCTTTTTTTATATGTTAACCACAAAAAACCCTAGCTGTTAAGATGCACTTATTAATAAAATTCATCTAGCCCATTACATAATAATAAAAACCTATGAAAATAACTTATTTAGATGTTAAAATTCATCCAGCCCACTACATAACAATATAACCCTCAAAAATAACCCATTCAAATACCCAAACATAGGTTGTTAGCTCCAACTTCCTTCGTAAGACCATGACTTTCATATTTTTCCACAAATGACACATTTGTAAGTCCTGGTGAAACCTTCATCATCCTTAATTCATACCCAGTAGTTCCTATAAATAAATTTCACACAACAAGTTGAGTGTTTCCTTTATTTTCTTTGACCTTGCCCTTGTTATTAATCCTCTAAGATTTTGCAAAGCATCAACTCCCTTGTTAAATTAAGCTGGTACAGTATAGATTCCATTAGAGATGCACATCATTATGTTTTAATTAGTCCAAACACATTTGAAGTCAATGGAATAATAAAGTTATTGCTCTTAATTAGCTTTCTTTACTAGGAGAGATGCATCAATTGGTTGAAACATAGTATTTTGACCTAATTTCTTGGTTTCATTGCATGGAATCATTCACAAAAAATGATCACGCAATTAAAATCCGTGTTTACACCAAACATTAATTTCATTGCAACATACACATCAATATCAATATACCCTTTGTAGTGTGAATTCATTGAATTCCATCAAATAAGTGAATTATTGCCCTAATTGACTTTTCTTAAATGGATTGAATAAGTCACAACCTAAAAGATCCATTTCTCTTAAAAGCATTTTTTGGGAATAAAATAATGCCCTGACTTTCTCATTTACTTCAGAATAACATTTTAAAACATATTATACTCTTATTCCATATCTAAAAGAGATGGAGATTGTAGTGGAAAAGTAGCATTTATTGGTTCATTAACCACATAAGCTGAAGTAGAAGGAAGAAACTCAATCTTATACTATGGTTGTGTAACTTGTTCTTTCATTCTTTTAATTTAAATTCCCTTAATGGATAAGAAGGTATTGAAGAAGTTGAATATCTATCATTTTCTAGGTTTAGCCTAACAAACCTATTATGTGAAGATTTAATTTCCATATCTTCACCATTGAACTCAATGATCTATTCTAATTGTTTGGTTTGTTTCTTGATGGGCTTTATTGCCTTCTCAAGTACCCATTTTTTAGGTAAGGTAACCTAATACTAGCTAATAGTTTATGGAACCATTACATTAGTTTTTAGATTTGTCAGTCAGAAATAAGACAGTTAACTTTTCTCAGATAATCTATCTGGAATTTCTTTAATTCCACAAAGACAATTGGCAGATTTGGGTGTTTAAGTGAAGTTACTAGTGAGTGTACTTTGTGATAATCAATGTGCAATTGATCTTAGCAAGAATCCAGTTCAACATTCAAGGAGCAAACATATTGACATCCAGTATCACTTTATCAAAGATCATGTGGAACAAGGTACAATTCAGTTGGAGTATGTTGGCACTAAAGATCAAATTTCAGATATTCTAACTAAACCTCTGTCCACAGAACTATTTGAAAAGCACAAATTGAGTCTATCTGTGCAAATGCCTCCTTAAGCCAAAAGTTCAAGTGAATCCTCCATCTTTACTTTGCGAGTTTTTCAGATTTGTAATTGGTTGGCAAAGGGGGAGAGAAGCAACAGTGCAGGGGGAGTTGTTAAGAAAGGGAGAGTTGAAATTGCTGCATAATGACTTTTGTTATGAGTGTTGCCAACAATTACAAAGGGGGAGATTGTTGTTCCCACAGCCTTGTATGGGTTGTAATTGTTGTCAACTAGGTTTAAGTGTGTAAGAAAGTAAAGCCACATGAAAGGGCAAGAACGTAAATCCACCACGTAAGCCCTATTAGGGTTTCATGAAAGAGAGTATATAAAGGCCTTGGAAGACAAAGTTAGGTGTGGTCGGTAATTCAACCATTTAGAAAACCTATACAACTAGCCAACCAAAGAGGCAATCAAGAAAAAACCCTACCCTACACAGAAAAACAGCATAAATGACAAAGGTAGGTGATCGACCAAAGAGAGAAAACAAGGGAGGAATGAATTTCACCATCTTAATGGGTTATTTTCATGGGTTTTTATTATTATTTAGTGGGTTGGACGAATTTTCTTAATAAGCCAATCTTATTAGCTAGGGTTTTGGGGGTTAGCATATAAAAAGGGCAAAAAGGGTGGCTGGAGGGGGCAGACCCTTTTTTATGAGTGTATGAGCTATTTTCTCTAGTTCTTTGAGAACTAATTTTGGACTTTCATACTTGAGTGTGTTGGTTCAATAGACTTATCTTCTTTAACATTATTGTTGTTAGGAGTGGCGTCTAAATCTTATAGTTCTGGTTCTTTGTTGTTTATAATCATTGGGTCAGAACTCAAAATCCCTTGAACCTATAAGCCCAAATAAACCCAAGAAGTTAAGCCTTTTCTACATTTAATTTGGTGTTAACTTAAAATCTAGCAACCCAACACAAAATCAGGGCCATTAATACAACTTAGCATGCAATTGAGTCTTTCCTTAACTTAGTTATACAGTCTGGACTTATATCATGCACTTCAAGTTTTGTTCTTCAAGTTCTAATGATGGAAGTCATATTGTACCAGCTCAAATCAACAAGGGAGTTGATACTTTGCAAAACCTTGGAGGACCAAGACAAGGGCAAGGTCAAAGAAAATAAAGGAAGCTCTCAACAACTTGTTATGTGACATTTACTATCAAGAAGTTGCTAGGTACGAATTAAGGATGATGGAGGCTTCACCAGGGCTTGCAAATGTGTCATCTGTGGAGGAATTTGAGAACCATGGCCTTGGGTAGGAAGTTGGATTTGGGAGCCCATGTTTGGGCATTTAAATGGATTATTTTCATGGGATATATTATTATGTAGTGGGTTGAATGAATTTCAGCATCTTAATGGGTTATTTTCATGGGTTTTTAATATTATTTAGTGGGTTGGACGAATTTCCTTAATAAGCTCATCTTATTAGCTAGGGTTTTGGGGGGTAGCATATAAAAAGGGCAAAAAGGGTGGCTGGAGGAGGCAGACCCATTTTCATAAGTGTATGAGCTATGTCTCTAGTTCTTTGAAAACTAATTCTAAACTTTCATACTTGAGTGTGTTGGTTCAATAGACTTATCTTCTTCAACGTTATTGTTGTTAAGAGTGGCGTCTGAATCTTATAGTTCTGGTTCTTGGTTGTTTATAATCATTGGGTTAGAACTCCAAATCCCTTAACCTTTGTTAGAATGATCTTATACCAACATTGGTGTTGGGTTCTGTTTACATATAATCAGAGATTGTATCATCTAAGCCTTGTCCATCATTTTGCATAGAAAGATAAGTGATTATCCTTAGTGTAGCATTGAAAACTTTTAGAACAATCTTGGAATCTTTTGGAGCACCCTTTTTGTCATGCAGCTTCATGATTAAGCCTTGTAAAGCCTTTCTCATCCTTTTTATCCTTGCCCTAATTATTGGACCATCGATTCCTTGCAAAGGATCTAGGGAACACTTGCTTTGTTGCACTTGAATAGTACCTTGTTCTACATCATTCCTTCCTTCCTAGGAAGGATTCGTCCTCGAATTATGTTGTTCCCATAGCCTTGTATGAGTTGTAATTGTTGTCAACTATGTTTAAGTGTGCAAGAAAGTAAAGCCACATGGAAGGGTAAGAAGGTAAATCCACATGGAAAAGCAAGAACGTAAATCTACATGGAGGGGCAAGAAAGTAAATCCGCCGTACAAGGGCAAGAACGTAAATCCACCACGTAAGCCTCATTAGGGTTTCATGGAAGAGATATATAAAGGTCTTGGAAGACAAAGAACAGTGTGTCGGCAATATTGAGCATTCAGAAAAACCTAGACAATTGACTAACCAAAGAGAATACCAAACCCAACACGGAAGAACACTTCCGGCAAGGACAAAGAGAGTAAACAGTGCAGCTGACAGACGAATCGAGTGAACAGTAGCCGTCATGAACATTAACCTCGTGAACAGTACCATTGTGAACAGTAGCATCGAGAGAGAGAAAGAAGGAGACGCCGAAAGTAGGGGCTGAATGAAGAACAGCGAACAGAGGATGGCCAAATCAGAGCCGTAGATGGGAAGGAGAGAGAAAACACAGCCATCGATGACTAGAAAATCGAGCAAATCGGCGGACGAAGAGAGAGAAAATGCAGCCGACAGACGAAGAGAGAGAAAATGCAGACCAGCGATGGAGAGAAACCAGTGAGGAACGGCACACCACCGATCGACGAGGAGACGACACGGCTAGACGGCCGAAAGTGGGTGGACGGCAAAGACCTATACGGCCAAATCAGAAGGAGAGAGAAACCCAACGGCCAAATCAGAGTGGACCGGCGAGAAGAGAGAGAAACCCGACGGCCAAATCGGAGTAGACCAGCAGGAAGAGAGAAACTCGACGGTGAACGGAAAAGTGAAATCTGGCGATAGGAGAGAGAAATCCGGCTGGACAGCAAGAGAGAGAGAAATGGATAGGCGAGCCGTGAGACAGTGAGATCATGAGACAAAGAGACGGGTAAGACCGTGAGACAGTGAAAGCAAGAATTGTGTGATACAATGTAGAGAAGGAATTTAGCGAAGCTTGGTGTACTAATTTGAAGGGATCTAGAAATTTGACTTGTTCATCATACTGAGAAATGGAAGTCGGTACTAGCACTAGCACCACTTATAGCAAGAAGGTTCCAATCTTCAACGGAACCAACTACCATATGTGGAGAGCAAGAATGCAAGTGGTATTTGCAACCATGGGCATGAACGTGGTGAAATGCGTACATGAGGGTTTTGTGGCTCCGAAAGAAGGCAAAGACCCAACCCCAGAGGAGTTAAGGTAGTTTGAGATAAATGGAAAGGCCTCAAACGTCATCATTTCAGCATTGATAGATGTTAAGTATGCTAAAGTTATGGACTGCAAATCTGCTAAGGAGATATGGGACAGATTGCAGAAAATCTATGAAGGTGATGGCAGAATGAAAGAGGCTAAGCTTCAAGTGTTCAAGGAGAGATATGAATCTCTCAGAATGCAAAAGAATGAGATAGTCCAAGAGTTCTTCACCAGGGTTATTGATGCTATAAACGACCTTAGAAGTTATGAGAAGAACAAGAAGGACTCATCGATTGTGAAGAAGATTCTGAGAATTCTGCTTGAGAGGTTTGCCTCAAAAGTAGCAGCCATAGAGGAGAGTAGAGATCTCAATTCTATGTCTCTGCATGATCTCCAGTGCAATCTCATTGCATATGAGATGAAGATAAAGTCAGCTAAAAGCTTTGTAACAACAAAGGTATCAAAGGAGGTAGCTTTCAAAGGTATGAAGCACTTGAAGATAAAAGAAGAGAAAGAATCATCCAGTGAAGAGGATGATAATGAGGATGAGGAAGAAAGTGAAGGTGAAGTATTGGCTTATTTCACAAGGAAATTCAAAAAGGGGTCTAAGAAGGGAAAAGGACAGTTGGCCTTGAGATGTTATCGTTGTGGGCAAACTGGACACTTTGCTTCTCAGTGCAAAGTGAAACTTGATGATGAAGATGAGGATAATGATGATGAGTAGAATTCAAGATGGAGAAGATCATCATTCAAATCAAAGAAGTCCAGCAAAAAGACTGCCAACCCACAGTAGAAGAAGAGAGGCTCATTCAAGAGTTACATGAGTCAGACAAAAGAAGCTGATGAGGAGGAAGATGAAGACTCATCAGATGAGCATGTCTTTATGGCATCAGTTCAAGGTGGTAGTTCAACCTCTGAAGAGGAAGAGGAGGTTGAGGAAGAAGAGCTAGAAGCAGCTTCAAAGGAGATAATCAGAAGGGGCAGAACCATAAAAAGGTTAGAGGCTCACATAAAACAAGTAGAAGCAAAGTCTGAGGAAGCTGAAAGTCAAAAGGATGAAATAAGGACTGAACATGTTGACTTGAAGAGAATATTTGAAGAACAGATCAAAATATGTGAAGACCTTATTAGAGAGCTTGGTTCAAGGGCTTCAACAATTGAAGAAATGGAGATAGAGTTGCTGAGACTTCAGCAACAACTCAAAAAGAGTGAGAAGAACTTGCAGAAGTTTGAAGTGGTAGGAGAAACAAGCTCTGCAAGAGAAAAAAAGAATGAGACTTTGCCATAGAAGTTGAAAGAGAAGGCTGCTCCTTAGGTGAAGATAACTGAAGAAGAGAAGACAGTTATCAAACCAAAGCCAAGGCCAAAAATGATGGATGTGGCTAAAGAGCAGCAGCCCATAGTTGCTACATCTTAGAAAGAAAAGAAAGTCAGCCAGTAGAGGGCTACGGCTGAACAGAAGAAGGAGAAGAAGGTAACTGAAATGAAAGTCACACAAGCAAAGAAGCCAGCTACTTTGCCTACATAGCAAGTGATGAACAAAAGAAGACAAGCTGTGATTAGACCCAAGAAGAGGCAGTTTCAAGGTCTTGCCTTTATTGTGGAGTTTGGGGTCATAAGGCAATTAACTGCTAGTGGAGAAGGCCAATATATGTCTCCAACTTGAGAAGATATGATGTTGTATACAAGGGGAGACAATACAAAATTCAGAAGAGAACACCTGTCATGAGTTCTTGCACATACTATAAAAGGCAAGGACAAACTGACAAAGATTTTTGGTGAAGGCCCAAACCAGTGATTTCAAAGAACAAGTTTGCTATATTGGCAGACTTAGAGCAGTGTGAAAGGTGCGGGTAGGATGACCATAATGCCAAGAGATGCATGACACTTCTCCCTGAGCAAGAGAAGGCGCTTAATGGCACAGTGAAAACAAGTGGTGCAGTCAAAGCTGAGAAAAAGGAGAAAGCTATCTTCTAGCCAGTTCAAAAAAAGGAATATAAAGCTAAAAGGGAGGTGGCTAATATAGCTGAAATTGCACTCAAAGCTGACTACAAGGATAAGCAGTGGATTCTTGACAATGGATGCACTTCACACATGACGGGAGACAAGAGTAAATTGTCAAAGCTAAACAAGTTAAGAGAAGGCAGAGTCAAGTTTGGCAATGATGATTCACTCAACATCAGTGGTCAGGGGTCAGTACACATTGGAAGAGGAAAGCTGAAAGATGTTCTGCATGTTGAAGGACTCAGATATAATCTAGCATCTGTCAGCAAACTATGCAATGAAGACCATAAGGTAATATTCACAAAAACAGATTGCCAAGTAAAGAGTAAAGAAGGCAATACTGTTGCAGCTGGGAAGAAAACAGCTAGAAATTTGTGTGTGATTGATGAAGAAAGAGATCCTCTTATAACTAAGACTGTGCAAGAATGAAAGCCAAAGAAAATGTGGACCAATGCTCCTCAAGAAAATCAGATCACAGGTGACCCATTAGTAGGAGTTACAACAAGAAGAAGAATTGTGGGAGCTACTGTTTTACTCTCACAAGTTGAACATAAATCTGTTGAAGAGGCTACACAAGATCTAACTAAATCTCTGTCCACAGAGCTATTTGAAAAGCACAGAATGAGTCTGTCTGTGTGAATGCCTCCTTAAGCCTGAAAATTAGGTGAATCCTCCATCTCTACTTTACGAGTTTTTCAAATTTGTAATTAGTTGGCAAAGGGGGAGAGAATTAATAGTGCAGGGGGAGCCGTTAAGAAAGGGGGAGTTGAAACTATTGCATAGTGGCTTTTGTTATGAGTGTTGCCAACAATTACAAAGGGGGAGATTGTTGTTCCCACAGCCTTATATGAGTTGTAATTGTTGTCAACTAGGTTTAAGTGTGCAAAAAAGTAAAGCCACATGGAAGGGTAAGAAGGTAAATCCACATGGAAGAGCAAGAACGTAAATCCGCATGGAGGGGCAAGAAAGTAAATCCGCTGCATAAGGGCAAGAACGTAAATCCACCACGTAAGCCTTATTAAGGTTTCATAGAAGAGACATATAAAGGTCTTGGAAGACAAAGAACAGTGTGTCGGCAATATTGAGCATTCAGAAAAACCTAAACAATTGACCAACCAAAGAGAACACCAAACCCAACACGGAAGAACACTACCGGCAAGGATGAAGAGAGTAAACAATGCAGCCGACAGACGAATCGAGTAAACAGTAGCCGTCGTGAATAGTAGCGTCGAGAGAGACAAAGAAGGAGACGTCAAAAGTAGGGGCTGAACGAAGAACAGCGAACAGAGGACGGCCAAATCAGAGCCGTCGACAGGAAGGAGAGAGAAAACACAGCCATCGATGGCCGAAAAATCGAGCAACCCGGCGGACGAAGAGAGAGAAAATGTAGCCGATGAACGAAGAGAGAGAAAATACAGACCGACGAAGGAGAGAAACTCGTGAGGAATGACACACCACTAGTACACCAGCGGTCGGCGAGGAGACGACACGGCTGGACGGCCGAAAGTGGGTGGACAGCAAAGACCTATACGGCCAGATCGGAAGGAGAGAGAAACCCGACGGCCAAATTAGAGCAGACTGGTGGGAAGAGAGAGAAACCCGATGGCCAAATCGGAGCTGACTGACGGGAAGAGAGAAACCCGACGGTGAACAAAAAAGTGAAATCCAATGAAGAGAGAAAGAAAACCGGTGAAGAGAGAGAAATCCGGCGGGAAGAGAGAGAAATTTGGCGGTAGGAGAGAGAAATCTGCAATGTGTGGGGCACCATTTGTTTTGGTGAGAGAGAGAAACGAACAGGCGAGCCGTGAGACAGTGAGATTGTGAGACAAGGAGATGGGTGAGACCGTGAGACAGTGAAAGCAGGAATTGTGTAATACAACGTAAAGAAGGAATTTAGTGAAGCATTGAACTCAACATATTTCCAGATTTCTTCAAGAGAGGTTAAAGAGCATTGCGGTGAACTTCTAAGCAGCAGTGGAGCAGCCTTTCAATTCAACAGAGGCAAGACAAGCTAGAAGAAGGGTAGACACAGCATTGTGGTGATACTCTTTGTATTGTACTTGCTTAGTAATTGCAATAGTGAAAGGAGTAGAGAATTAAAGACATCTATTGTAACTTGAATTTTCAAGTATAGTGGATAGTCTCGGTAAGGGAGAGTCCCTACTACCGTGGATGTACGTCACATTGACGGAACCACGTAAATCTCATGTGTCTTTAATTTGCTTTACGTTCTGTGTTTTGAATTGAGTTGTGAACGCAGCTAAAGTATCAGCCAACCCATAACCTAATGAAGATCTAAACAAGAACATCCGTATTGTTTATTAGGCAAGGTGTCTGAAAGGTGACTTTGGGGACTATTGTGATTAGTAGGTAGCAATAGATCTACCTTAGTCGAGTCTGAGAAAGAGTTCGCTTTTAAGAAGAGGTTGAAGTTGTTCACTTACCTGCGAATTGCGAATTGTGGTGATACTGATTCACTTCCCCTCTCAGTATCACAAACTAGTAGATCTTAGGGAGAAGTCGGGAACTTCAAATTACCTACATCAAACAAAGATAAGTCAGCAACATTAAAAGTAGCACTAACATTACCATAGTTGCTTGGTATATCTAGCTTGTACACATTGTCATAATCTTTTCCAAGACTTGAAAAGGTCCATCTCCTCGAGGCTACAATTTGGACTTTCTTTATGGGGGAAATTATTCCTTCCTTATATGCACCTACACCTAATCACTAGGTTCAAAGACAATGTTCACATGCTCCTTATTAACTTGCTTAGCATATTGCTCATTCTTCCTTTCAATGTTAGCCTAAACCTTGGCATGTTTACAAATTCTTCCTTTTTCTTACCACCAATGTTAGCGTGATTTTTAGTAGACAAAGATAAAATCTCCAAAGGAGTTAAAGGATTAAAACTATAAGCAACTTCAAAAAGTGAAAAGGAAATAATAGAATTAACAAATTTGTTATCAACAAACTCAACATGTGGCAAATACCATTCCCATTACTTCAAGTTCTTTTAAATGATAGCATGTAACAATTTAGTGAGTGTCATATTATGTACTTTTCACATCTATATCATGCACTTTTCCTTCACTACTCACATTTGTAGAAAAATGTTAGTAATTAAAAGAAACTTGTTCCTCACACACTCCCTTATGTGTTTGTCCTCAAATCAGATTGTTATCACTCGTGTTTCACTCTATTTTGGCTTTTCTCAATGATTATCTCACCACTCTTGCCTTTTTTCCACTCAATATGTTCTTGAAAGAGTTAGATTAACAAATCACAAGGAGAAATATGTTAGATAAGGTGAAATTTCAAAATCAGAACTTTTAAAAAAGATTCAGGATATCCTTTTTTTAACTTGAAAAGAAACAAAAAGAAAAATCAGCTTTAAAACCTTATACACAATATGTTGAAAGAATCAAGATGCATTACTCAACTCAAACACAACTTCTTCTTCTTCCTTTTTTATTTCTTTTCTTTTTTTTTTCTTTTTTTGGTCAACTTTTTTCTAATCAAAATACCCACAAAATTAACACAACCTTAAGAGTAATAAGCTGATTAGAACAAACAAGAAGAACTAAGCAAAGAAACACAAAGAATGAATAAAGCACAAAGAAAAGTACTAAACAACGATGGAAAAGAGATACATAGTTTATTTCTAGAATCAAAGCTTTGATACCAATTGATAAAGAACCCGTTAGGTGACCTGTCTTAAAAACCCTTGAATTAATTTGTTATGCATGCCCCAGAAAGCTATGAAACAAGTTGGGTTGATCAGATCAGAACCCTAAGGAAACTAAGCCCTAAATGCTCCAATCTTAAGATGCCACAAAGGTTGATCACTCCTTTGATAAGTCAAGAACACAAGAAAGCAGAGCAAAACTTGCTGAAAAAATTACCTTAATCTTGTTCATTCTGTTTTACATAGCTATAGCCTTTATATAGACATGTAAATATTATAGTCCTATAAGGAAAAGGTGTTTCTTAACATGCCTATATAGAAAATATCATTCATTGGATGAAAAGAAGTAGTAAAGCCCTAGGGAGGTTATAGCCTTGAAAATATCATCCACTGGATGAAAAGAAAATAATCTCAAAACAACTAACCTTCAATACAAGAATTAAAAAGAGAAATAAAATGATGCGAAAAACCTCAAAAAAAATGTGGCTTAGAACCCAACACAAACAAGGAATCAAAGAACAACCAGGAAAGCTAAACCAAAGTTTAATATCACAAACCTTAGACCCACCCTTCAAAGGAACACGAACCTAGAGTATTTAAGAAGGATATGGATGCCACACTCCAGAAAAGAAAGGAATTGGGAGTGATAAGTCGATTGGAACGCCACAAGAAGAAGTACCTCTTGATAAGTTCTTTAGTTATTAAAAGAACCGAGGGAGAAAAACCCTTACTTTCTATTTCTCTCAAAGTTGTCAGATTTTCCAGAGCTTACAAGGGGTGCCTATTTATAGCTAAGATAGCAATCCTAAAGAGGCTAAGAACTTTGTATCCTGATCTGAAACAATGCTTTGTGGCATGCCATGCAAACGTACTACTTCTCTAAAGAATAAGTCAGCCACGTTGTTTGCATCATCAGTTTTATGACATAGGATGAAGTGTGCCATCTTTGAAAATCTATCAACAACAACAAATACAGAATCCCTACCCCTTTTTGTTCATAGCAATCCTAGTACAAAGTCCATAGATAAATCAACCCAAGGATTAGGTATGGGTAGAGGGGTATACAAGCCATGAGGTAAAACTTTAGATTTAGCTTGTTTGCATGTTATGCATTTCGTACATATCCTTTCAACATCTCGTTTCATTTGTGGCCAAAAAAAATGTTCATTTAGGACATCTAGGGTTTTCCTAACTCCGAAATGAACCATTAGACCACCCTCATGAGCTTCTCTTACAACCAACTCCCTCAAAGAACTCATAGGCATGCATAAATGATTTTCCCTAAATAAGAAACCCTTATGCCTATAAAACTTCACAAAGGCTGACACCTCACATGCTCTATACACATTAGCAAAGTCAGGATCATTCACATATAAATCCTTAATGTGTTCAAATCCTAATAAGTTTGTAGTAAGTGTAGAGATAAGGGCATACCTGCGAGATAAGGCATCAGCTACCACATTTTCCTTACCTTTTTTATATTGGATGATGTAGGGAAAGGTCTTAATGAATTCAACCCACTTGGCATGTCTTTTGTTCAATTTTCCTTGTCCTTTTAAGTGCTTCAAAGATTCATGGTCAGTATGGATGACAAACTCTTTAAGCCAAAGGTAATGTTGCCATGTCTCCAAAGCCCATACCAATGCATACATCTCTTTATCATAAGTAGGATAATTAAGGCTTGCTCCACTTAGCTTTGGAAGCCATATTGTACCAGCTCAAATCAACAAGGGAGTTGATGCTTTGCAAAACCTTGGAGGACCAATGACAAGGGCAAGGTCAAAGAAATAAAGGAAGCACTCAACAACTTGTTGTGTGACATTTACTATCAGGAAGTTGCTAGGTACGAGTTAAGGATGATGGAGGCTTCACCAGGGCTTGCAAATGTGTCATATGTGGAGGAATTTGAGAACCATGGGCTTGGTAAGGAAGTTGGATTTGGGAGCCCATGTTTGGGCATTTAAATGGATTATTTTCATGGGTTATATTGTTATGTAGTGGGTTGAACGAATTTCAGCATCTTAATGGGTTATTTTCAGGGGTTTTTATTATTATTTAATGGGTTGGACGAATTTCCTTAATAAGCCCATCTTATTAACCATGTATTTCTTGGGTTGCCTTTCTGTTATTCGTTAGAAATACCCATTAGCTAACCCAAAAAAAAAGAAAATGCCTTCATTGCTCAATTGGTCATTTACTCAATTATATTCGATAATTGATTATTGTTCAATTGCACTGCTCACATCATTGAATTCCTTGTCATTCTATTTGCTTTATTGCCCATCTTCTTGATCGTGTTACTTCTCTGAAGAGGTAGGTCTAGGATTGATATATTCAAATTTTGTTTGTTCTGAATTTAGTTTACTTGGAACTATTGAAAGAGCTCTTAAAGTTTTGCAATTCATTGTGTGAAACACGAGAGTTGAGGACTACTATAGTTGAGTGGAGAGCAAACACGCATGGGAGTGAGTTTTGTGAGGTATATTCTTTATTTACTAACAATCTTGCATATTCAATGTCTAATACTAAAGAAGGCAGTTTCCTACATGAAAAGGAGGAAGTAGTTGTTCCAGATTTCAAATTGTTTATGAAATCCTTAGAGCAGAAGTTTGATAGGATTGACCAAATGTTTTGGGAAGTTCGAGATAGGATGGATAAAATAGAAGGAGAATCGAGTAACTTCTCTGAGGAGAAGAAAGTGAAGTTAGCTATGGCAGAGTTCACTAATTATGCTGTAGTATGGTGGGACCAGCAAGTTACCACTAGGAGAAGAAATTTTAAGAGAACCATAGAAACATGGAATGAGTTGAAGACTGTGATGAGAAGGAGATTTGTTCCCAACTCTTATTATAGGGATTTGTATAACAAGTTGCACAGCCTTACGCAAGGTTCCAAGAGAGTGGAAGAGTACCATAAGGAGATGAAAATTGCTATGGTTAGGG
Organism: Ceriops tagal; assembly: GCA_021533255.1. Taxonomy (NCBI): domain Eukaryota; kingdom Viridiplantae; phylum Streptophyta; class Magnoliopsida; order Malpighiales; family Rhizophoraceae; genus Ceriops; species Ceriops tagal. The sequence goes on from CM038600.1 coordinate 6,048,551, forward strand.
CAAATGTAATGGAGGATAGGGAGGCAACCATGGCTAGGTTCCTCCAAGGACTGAATAGAAGCATAGCTGACGTGGTAGAATTGCAACACTATGTAAAGCTTGAAGACTTGGTACACATTGCCATGAAAGTTGAGAGGCAACTTAAGGGAAGGAGCACTTCTAGATATAATCAGAACTTGGGTTCATCTTTTTGGAAGTCGAATTGGGGGAAGAAGGAAGAGAATATGACTTCTAAGCTTAAAACCAATTCACATAGACCCAAGACTAGTGGGTGCAGCGTGGAAAGGGGCAAATTTGAAGAAAAACTTGAGGGCACCCAAGGAAAAACTAGAGACATCAAATGCTTTAGATGTCTGGGTAGGGGTCATGTGGCTTCACAATGTCCTAAATAGAGAACCATGTACCTTAAGGAGAATGGTGACTATGTGTCTAGCAGTGATGCTAGTGATGAAGACCAAATGCTGCCACTAGAGGATGCTAATGATGCTGATGAAGGGATAGAGTATCTAGAGCATGGTGGAAGGCTTTTAGTAGCAAGGAGAGCCCTTAGTGTGCAGGTTAAGGAGGAGGATGATGTTGAGATGTAGTGGAAAAATATTTTTCATACTCAATGTTTAGTTCAAGATAGACTCTGTTGCATGATCATCGATGGAGGTAGTTGCACTAATGTAACAAGTACAGAGTTGGTGGAAAATTTGAACTTGCCTACAACCAAACATCCTAGGCCATATAATTTGTAATGGTTGAATGACAGTGGAGTGGTGAAAGTGACTAAACAAGTTGTGGTTCCATTTTCCATTGGTAGATATAAGGGCGAGTTGTTTTGTGATGTTGTACCTATGCAAGTTGGGCATTTGTTATTGGGTTGTCCTTGGCAATTTGATAGAAAAGCTTTGCATGATGGTTACTAGAACCGCTATTCTTTCACCATGGATGGAAAACCATTCACACTTGTTCCATTGACTCCAAAACAGGTGTATGAAGACCAAATTAGACTTTATGAAAGTGAGCAAAAGAGAAGGAGCAAAAAAAAAGAGAGAGTCAAGAGAAAAGAAAGTGAAGGAGAGAAAAACAAGTTGAAAGCATTTGAGAGTGCTAAGTACAAGAGTAGTTAGGTTCACAAGAGTGAAAATGAAAGAAAAACAAGTGAGTGTGTTTGCAAAAGGAGCAGATGTTCGAATTGCCTTCCAAGCTAGGCAACAAATGATCTTGATCCTTTACAAGGATTCTTATTTCTCTAACACTAACCTTGATTCATCTTTGCCTAGTGCTATTTCATCTTTGTTGCAGGATTATAATGATGTATTCCCTGAGGAGATCCTAGATGGTTTACCACCAAGGAGAGGGATTAAACATCACATTGATCTTATTCCTGGAGCTCCCATTCCCAATAAGCCAACATATAGAAGTAATCCTGAGGAGACAAAGGTTTAGAGGCAAGTTGATGAGTTGATGAAGAACGAGCATGTAAGGGAGAGCATGAGTCCATGTGCAATGCCAGTGTTGCTTGTGCCAAAGAAAGATGGATCTTGGAGGATGTGTGTCGATTGTAGAGCTATCAACAAAATAACAATTAAGTATTGACATCCTATACCCAGGCTTAATGATATGCTAGATGAATTACATGGTGCTTGTTACTTCTCTAAAATTGACCTTAAGAGTGGGTATCATCAATTTAGGATGAGGGAAGGAGATGAATGGAAAACTGCATTCAAGAGCAAGCATGGTTTGTATGAATGGTTAGTTATGCCCTTTGGTTTGACTAATGCACCTAGTACTTTTATGAGATTAATGAATCACGTTTTGAGACTTTTTTAGGAAAGTTCGTTGTGGCTTATTTTGATGACATATTAGTATACAGTGGGAATTTAGAAGAGCATGTTGAACATTTGCATTGTGTGCTTGATGTTTTGAGGAAAGAGAAATTGTATGCCAATTTGAAGAAATGTGATTTTTGCAAGGATCATGTTATTTTCTTGGGTTATGTTGTGTTTGCTCATGGCATAGAGGTTGATAAAGAGAAGATTAAGGCAATTCAAGAATGACCTACACCTAAGAGTGTGAGTGATGTGAGGAGTTTCCATGGTTTGGCTAGCTTTTATAGAAGGTTCATTAAGGATTTTAGTACCATAGCTACACCATTGATTAAGGTGATTAAAAAGAGTGTGGGTTTCAAGTGAAGTAAGGAACAACAAGATGCCTTTGATTGCTTAAGTCTAAGTTGTATAATGCACCACTTCTTGCTTTGTCTGATTTTTCTAAGATCTTTGAAATTGAATGTGATGCATCGGGCATTGGGATTGGGGGAGTTCTCATGCAAGAGAAATGACCTATTGCATTCTTTAGTGAGAAGTCGAGTGGGGCAATATTGAATTATCCAACTTATGATAAAGAAATGTATGCACTTGTTAGGACTTTAGAAACGTGGCAACATTACCTTTGGCCCAAGGATTTTGTAATTCATACTGATCATGAGTCTTTAAAATACTTGAAGGGGCAAGGTAAGTTGAATAGGAGACATGCAAAATGGGTTGAGTTTATTGAAACTTTTCCTTATGTAATTCAATACAAATCAGGTAAGGAAAATGTTGTTGCTGACGCATTGTCATGTAGGTACACATTGATTAGCACATTGAGCGTTAAGTTGCTGGGGTTTGAGCACATTATTGATTTGTATGCTAATGATGCTGACTTTAGTAACGTATATGCTGCATGTGAGAAAGCTGCCTTTGTTAAGTTCTATAGACATGAGGAGTATTTGTTTAGAGTAAATAAGCTTTGTATTCCTCAAAGGTCTATGAGAGCATTACTTATGAGAGAAGCTCATGGGGCTGGTTTAATGGGACACTTTGGCATTCAAAAGACTTTTGATGTTTTAAATGAACATTTCATTTGGCCACATATGAAAAGGGATGTTGAAAGAGTCTGTGCCATGTGTATTACTTGTAGACAAGCTAAGTTTAGGGTTTTGCCCCATGGTAAGTATATACCTTTAGAAATCCCTTGTGAACCTTGGACCAACATTTCTATGGATTTTATTCTTGGGTTACCTAGGTCCAAGAAGGGCCGAGATTGTATTTTTATTGTAGTTGACAGGTTTTCAAAGATGGCGCATTTCATTGCTTGCACCAAAACGAATGATGCTACACACATTGCAAACTTATTTTTTAGAGAGATTGTTTGCCTACATGGAGTGCCGAAGAGTATTATGTCAAACCGTGATACAAAATTTTTGAGCCATTTTTGGAAGACATTGTAGGGTAAGCTTGGAACAAAGTTGTTTTCTACAACTTGCCATCCACAAACTGATGGACAGATTGAGGTAGTAAATCGAACTCTTGGTACATTGTTACGCGCTGTTATTGGTAAGAACTCTAGAACATAGGAAGAATGTTTGCCTTTTGTGGAGTTTGCCTATAATCGTATTGTTCATAGTACTACAGGTTATTTTCCTTTTGAGCTTGTTTATGGTTTTAATCCATTATCTCCTTTGGATTTAGTACCATTGCCTATAGAGGACAGGGTTAATTTAGATGGGAAAAAGAAGGTTGAAGTGGTTAAGCAACTTCATGAGAAAGCTAGGCTTAACATTGAGAGAAAATCCAAACAATATGAAACACAAGCCAACAAAGGTCATAGGCATATCACTTTTAAACCTGGTGATTGGGTTTGGGTACATTTGCGGAAGGAGAGATTTCCTATGCAAAGGAAATCAAAGTTGCAACGAAGGGGAGATGGTCCTTTTCAAGTGGTGGCAAGAGTCAATGATAATGCATATAAACTTGACTTGCCAGGTGAGTATAATGTGAGTGCAACATTTAATGTTTTTGACCTTTCTCCTTTTCTCTTTGATGATGTAGGTGCTGATTTGAGGACAAATCATTTTGAGGAGAGTGGGAATGATGGAAGCCATATTGTACTAGCTCAAATCAACAAGGGAGTTGACGCTTTGCAAAACCTTGGAGGACCAATGATAAGGGCAAGGTCAAAGAAAATAAAGGAAGCTCTCAACAACTTGTTGTGTGACATTTACTATTAGGAAGTTGCTAGGTACGAGTTAAGGATGATGGAGGCTTCACCAGGGCTTGCAAATGTGTCATCTGTGGAGGAATTTGAGAACCATGGCTTGGGAAGGAAGTTGGATTTGGGAGCCCATGTTTGGGCATTTAAATGGATTATTTTCATGGGTTATATTGTTATGTAGTGGGTTGAACGAATTTTAGCATCTTAATGGGTTATTTTCAGGGGTTTTTATTATTATTTAATGGGTTGGACGAATTTCCTTAATAAGCTCATCTTATTAGCTAGGGTTTTGGGGGGTAGCATATAAAAAGGGCAAGAAGGGTGGCTAGAGGAGGCAGACCCATTTTCATGAGTGTATGAGCTATGTCTCTAGTTCTTTGAAAACTAATTCTGAACTTTCATACTTGAGTGTGTTGGTTCAATAGACTTATCTTCTTCAATGTTGTTGTTGTTAGGAGTGGCGTCTGAATCTTATAGTTCTGGTTCTTGGTTGTTTATAATCATTGGGTCAGAACTCCAAATCCCTTAACCTTTGTTAGAACGATCCTATACCAACATTGGTGTTGGGTTCCGTTTAAATATAATCGGAGTTTGTATCAGTACATCCTCAAATGGATGGACAAAATAAAGTAGTTAATAGGACAATTACTACTTTGTTACATGCTATCATTCAAAAGAACTTAAAGCAATGGTATTTTTGCCATATGTTGAGTTTGCTTATGACAAGTCTGTTCATTATCCTTGTCACCTTTTGAAGTTGCTTATGGTTTTAATCCTTCAACTCCTTTGAATATTTTGTTTTTGACTACTAATGAACGTGTTAATATTAATAGTAAGAAAAAAGTAGAATTTATGAAGGATTTACATGCCAAGGTTCGGGTTACCATTGAAAGTAGGAATGAGCAATATGCTAAGCTAGTTAATAAGAAGCATGTGAAGGTTGGCTTTGAAGTTGGTAATTGGGTATTGGTGCATATGAGCAAGGAATGGTTTCCCCCAGAAAGTCCAAATTGCAGCCTCAAGGAGATAGACCTTTTCAAGTCTTGGAGAGGATTAATGGCAATGCCTACAAGCTAGATTTACAAAGCAACTATGGTAATGTCAGTACTACTTTTGATGTTACTAACTTATCTTTGTTTGATGTAGGTGATTTGAGGGAGAATCCTTTCAAGGAGGGGGGAATGATGGAGAACAAGGTGCTGATCAAGTGCAACAAAGCAAGTATTCATAAGATCCTTTGTAAGGAATTAGGGGTTCAATGACTAGACTAGGACAAAGAGGATGAAAGAGACTTTACAAGGCTTAATCATAGAGATGCATGACAAAGAGGCTGCTTTGGAGGATTCTAAGGCTATTATAGAAGTTTCCAATGCTAAACCAAGGATAATTTCTTATCTTTATGTGCAAGATGATGATTAGGGCGTAAGACTTGAAGAAAAAAACTTTGAACCCATGAAATAAGTTCAAGCTACATGACTAAACTAAGGAAAGACTCAATCCACATGCTAAGTTGTATTAAAGGGTCTATCTTTGTTTTGAGCTAATAGGTTCAACTGAGTTTTGATGCCTTAGTTAGGGTTTTTACTTTGAATTTTATGCCTAGTGCCATTAGTCATAGTCTTTTAAGGATCCTTATATCAAGGTAGATTTATATTCCTTAATTAAAAAGATACCTTGTAATTAAGGTCTTTCTTATATAGGTATCACTAGAAAGGCCTTTTCCTTATAGGATTGTGAAGTTTACCTACCTATATAAAGGCTACAACTTTGTAAAGGAATGAATAAGATTGAGGTATTTTTCAACAATTTTTGCTTTGCTTTCTTGTGTTCTTGGAAGAATACATTTTCTTAACTTATAAAAAGAGAGATTGACCTTTTGGGCATCTTAAGATTGCAACTTTTAGGACATAGTTTCCTTAGAGTTATGATATGATCAATCCAACTTGTTTCTTAGCTTTCTGGGGTGTACATAACAATTTGATTCAAGGGTTCTTAGGGCAAGTGCCTAGTAGGTTCTTTATCATTTGGTAATAATGCCTTAGTTCTAGAAACAAGTTATGTATCCTTTTTTTTAGTACTTTTCTTTGTGCTTTATTCATTCCTTGTGTTTTTTTCCTTAATTCTTCTTGTTTGTTATGATCAACTTCTTGCTCTTGATGTTGTGTTAATTCTACAGGTGATTGATTTAATGTTAGTGTTACTTTTAATGTTACTGACTTATCTTTATTTGATAAAGGTGATTTGAGGATGAACACTTTTGAGGAGGGGGGAATGATGGAAAACAAGCTATTGATCAAGTGCAACAAAGTAAGTATTCTCAAGATCCTTTGCAAGGAATCAATGGTCCAATGACTAGGGCTAGGACAAAGAGGATGGAGGAGGCTTTGCAAAGCTTAATCATGGAGATGCATGACAAAGATGCTACTATAGAAGATTGTAAAGCTGTTTTAAAAGTTTCCAATGCAATACCAAGGATAATTACTTATCTTTATGTGTAAGATGATGGACAAGACTTAGAACTCAAAGAACAAAGCTTCAAACTCATGATATAAGTCCAAGCTGCATGACCAAGTGATGGAAGCCATATTGTACTAGCTCAAATCAACAAGGGAGTTGATGCTTTGTAAAACCTTGGAGGACCAAGACAAGGGCAAGATCAAAGAAAATAAAGAAAGCTCTCAACATCTTGTTGTGCAACATTTACTATCAGGAAGTTGCTAGGCACGAGTTAAGGATGATGGAGACTTCACCAAGGCTTGCAAATGTGTCATCTGTTGTAGAATTTTAGAACCATGACCTTAGGAAGGAAGTTGGATTTGGCAGTCCAAGTTCGGGCATTTAAATGGATTCTTTTTATGGGTTATATTGTTATGTAGTGAGTTAATGGGTTATTTTCATGGGTTTTTATTATTATTTAGTGGGTTGGACGAATTTCCTTAATAAGCCCATCTTATTAGCTAGGGTTTTTGGGGGTTAGCATATATGATGCGGAAAACCCCAAAAAGATGTGGCTTAGGGACCCAACGCACGCAAGGAATCAAAGAACAACCAAGAAAGCTAAACCAGAGTTTAATATCACAAACCCTAGACCCACCCCTCAAAGGAACACGAACCTAGGGTATTTAAGAAGGATATGAACGCCACACTCCAGAAAAGAAAGGAATTTGGAGTGATAAGTCGATTGGAAAGCCACAAGAAGAAGTACCTCTTGATAAGTTCTTTAGTCCTTAAAAGAACCAAGGGAGAAAAACCCTTACTTTCTATTTCTCTCAAAGTTGTCTGATTTTCCAGAGCTTACAAGGGGTGCCTATTTATAGGCTAAGATAGCAATCCTAAAGAGGCACAAATTCCTACTTAGGTCAAATCCTTATTTTGGAGGAATTCTTAAATATGGACAAATTCCAACATAGACAATAAACTCCTATTTAGGAGGGAATGCTATTACTTATTCTGACCTATTAAGTATTCTAATTATATTAATTAGGCTTGGACTCTTTGTCAAACTTGAATTCGCACCATTTAAAACTTGGTTGGCTTGAATGTCCTGAATCAGCCCATTTAGTGCTTCTTTAATCTTTTTGGCTTTAGCTCATGTTATTGGGCCTTCTGGAATGTGCAATGGACCTCTTGCAACCATTGAAGCCTTCCACCCATCATCTCTATGGTTCTCATCAATATAAAAAGGCAAAAAGGGTGGCTAGCGGAGGAAGACCCATTTTCATGAGTGTATGAGTTATTTTTCTAGTTCTTTGAGAACTAATTCTGAAGGAGTAATTTGAACATGATTTTGGTGAAGATGGTGATGATTATTATGATGATAGTGACAATGCTAGTAGAAACTTCAAAGGTGAATTTAGAGGAGGACGTGGTAATAGGAATGGTAGAGGAGTAAGAGGCAATGGAATTGTCTATGATGGGTAAAATGGAGGTTGGGATAATAGAAATAGAGTGGAGGAAGGAGTAGACAAAAATCTTAGTAGTATTAAAATGAAAATACCTTCTTTCCAACGGAAAGCTGACCAAGATGTCTATTTGGATTGGGAACGAAGGGTAGAATTAATGTATAAGTGCCACAACTTCTCTGAGGAGAAGAAAGTGAAGTTAGCTATATCAAAGTTCACTGATTATGCTGTAGTATGGTGAGACTAGCAAGTTACCACTAGGAGAAGAAATTTTGAAAGAATTATAGAAACTTGGAATGAGTTGAAGACTATGATGAGAAGGAAATTTGTTCCCAACTCTTATTATAAGGATTTTTATTACAAGTTGCAGACCCTGACGCAAGGTTCCAAGAGTATGGAAAAAATACCATAAGGAGATGGAAATTGCTATGGTTAGGGCATATGTAATGGAGGATATGGAGGCAACCATGGCTAGGTTCTTCCAAGGGTTGAATAGAAGCATAACAGATGTGGTAGAACTGTAACACTATGTAGAGTTTGAAGACATGGTATACATTGCCATGAAAGTTGAGAAGTAACCTAAGGGAAGGAGCACTTTTACATATAATCAGAACTCAGTTTCATCTTTTTGGAAGTCGTATTGGGCCAAGTGTATTACTTGTAGACAAGCTAAGTCTAGGTTTGGTTACCTAGGTCCAAGAAGGGCTGAGATTGTATTCTTGTTGTAGTTGACAGGTTTTCAAAGATGGCGCATTTCATTACTTGCACCAAAACGGATGATGCCTCACATATTGCAAACTTATTTTTTGAAGAGATTGTTCACCTACATGGAGTGCCAAAGAGTATTGTGTCAGATTGTGATGCAAAATTTTTGAACCATTTTTGGAAGACATTGTGGGGTAAGTTTGGAACAAAGTTGTTATTTTCTACAACTTGCCATCCACAAACTGATGGACAAACTGAGGTAGTAAATTGAACTCTTAGTACGTTGTTGCATGTTGTTATTGGTAAGAACTCTAGAACCTAGGAAGAATGTTTGCCTTTTATGGAGTTTGCTTATAATTGTGTTGTTCATAGTGCTACAAGTTATTCTCCTTTCGAGTTTGTTTATGGTTTCAATCCATTATCTCCTTTGGATTTAGTACCATTGCCTATATAGGACAGGGTTAATTTAGATGGGAAAAAGAAGGCTAAATTGGTTAGGCAACTTCATGAGAAAGCAAGGCTTAACATTGAGAGAAAAACAATACATTATAAAACACAAGCCAACAGAGGTTGTAGGCATATTACTTTTGAACTTGGTGATTGGGTTTGGGTACATTTGCGGAAGGATAGATTTTCTATGCAAAGGAAATCAAAGTTAGGGGAGATGGTCCTTTTCAAGTGGTGGCAAGAGTTAATGATAATGCATATAAACTTGACTTGGTAGCTGAGTATAATGTGAGTGCAACATTTAATATTTCTAACCTTTCTCCATTTCTTTTTGATGATGTAGGTGCTGATTTGAGGACAAATCATTTTGAGGAGAGTGGGAATGATGGAAGCCATATTGTACCAGCTCAAATCAAGAAGGGAGTTGATGCTTTGCAAAGCCTTAGAGGTCAAATGACAAGGGTAAGCTCAAAGAAAATGAACGAAGCTCTCAACAACTTGTTGTGCAACATTTATTATCAAGAAGTTGCTAGGTACCAGTTAAGGATGATGGAGGCTTCACCAGGGCTTGCATATGTGTCATCTGTGGAGGAATTTGAGAACCGTGGCCTTAGGAAGGAAGTTGGATTTGGGAGCCCATGTTTGGACATTTAAATGGGTTATTTTCATGGGTTATATTGTTATGTAGTGGGTTGATGAATTTCAGATCTTAATGGGTTATTTTCATGGGTTTTTATTATTATTTAGAGGGTTGGACGAATTTTCTCAATAAGCCCATCTTATTAGCTAGGGTTTTTGGGGTTAGCATATAAAAAGGGTAAAAATGGTGGTTGGAGGAGGTAGACCCATTTTCATGAGTGTATGAGCTATTTTCTCGTATTTGTTAAGAACTAATTCTGAAGTTTCATACTTGAGTATGTTGGTTCAATAGACTTATCTTCTTCAACATTGTTGTTGTTAAGAGTGGCATCTGAATCCTATAGTTCTGGTTCTTAGTTGTTTATAATCATTGGGTCAGAAGTCCAAATCCTTTAACCTTTATTAGAACAATCCTATACCAACATTGGTGTTGGGTTCCATTTATATATAATCAAAGTTCATATTAGCAAGGTTAAAGAAAATAGAGGAGGTATTTAATAACTTGTGCAACATTTACTTCTAGGAAATTGCTAGGCATGAAGGATGACAGAGGCTTCACTTGAACTTTCAAATGTGTCATCTATGGAAGAATATGGAAAGCTATGGCCTTAGGAAGGAAGTTGGAGTTGGCAGCCCATTATTTTCATGAGTTTTATTATTATGTAATGGGCTAAACAAATTTAAGCATCTAAATAGGTTATTTTCATGGATTTTCATTATTATGTAATGAGTAAGATGAATTTTATTAATAAGCCCATCTTGGTAACTTTTGTTTTACTAAGTTGCTTAGTTTAAAACAACTAATCAACTAGGGCTTTGGTAGTTAACGTATAAAAAGAAAAGAAGGGGGGCTAGAGAGGGAGGACTTTTTTTATAAGTGAATGAGCTATTTTCTCTGGCTTTTTAAGAATTAATTTTGAATTTTCATACTTGAGTGTGTTGGTTCGATAGACTCATCTTCTTCAACATTCTTGTTGTTAGGAGACATGTTTAAATCCTATTTGTGATTCATTAATTAAGTCTTTCAAGAACATAAAGAGGGTTGGCTTGAGTGGAAAAAGGCAAGAGTGGTGAGATCATCATCGAGAAAAGCAAAAGATAGAGTGAAACACGAGTGATAACAATCTGAATTGAGGGCAAACACATGAGGGAAGAATGCAAAGTTAGATGAGTTACAATCACCTAGCAAATCCAAATCCTCTAGAAGGCATGTGATAAAGGAAAAAGATGAAGAAGAGTCAGACTATAAGCAATCAAGCTCAAGAAAAGGCAAGAAGGCTATTTCCAAAAGAAATAGCAATTTGGGCAACATAAAGATGAAGATTCTAGCATTTCAAGGGAAGAATGATCTTGAACATTATTTGGAATGGGAGAGAAAGGTTGAGCACGTGTTTGATTGCCATAATTATTCTGAGGATAAGAAAGTAAAATTGGCAACTGTAAAATTCACTGATTATGCAAGTATTTGGTGGGACTAATTGGTGATAAGTAGAAGGAGGAATAGAGAGAGGCCAGTTCAATCATGGGAAGTGATGAAATCGGTAATGCATAAGAGATTTATACCTAGCCACTACTACTATAGAAACTTGCATAGAAAGTTATAGGAGCTGATGCAAGGGTCCATAAGTGTGGAGGACTATTACAAGGAGATGGAGATAGCCATGATTAGGACTAATATGGAAGAAGACTGAGAGGCTACCATGGCAAGGGTTATTGGTGGCTTGAACAAAGAAATTGCAGATGTAGTAGATTTGCAACACTATCTAAAGATAGAGGAGCTATTGCATAAGGCTATCAAGATGGAGAAACAAATCAAGTCCAAATGATCCAAATCTGGATCAGCTTCTAGTTCTACATGGAAGGAAACTTGGAAAGATGCCAAAGCGGCCTCAAAGTCAAAAGAAGATGCCAGGCCAAAGGAATCAACTATTGTTTCTAAAGGTAAAACTAAAATGAAATCTTCTACATCTCATTATGTTAAGTGCTTTAGGTATCAAGGACATGGACATATTGCTTCTCAATGTCCAAATAAAAGAGCTATGATTATGTTGGAGAATGGTAACATAGAAAGCACTAGTTCAAGTGATAATAGCATGCCAACATTGGAGGATTGTTCTGATGTTGAAATTGAAGAACCTGTTTATGGAGATATGCTAGTTGCAAGGCATGCACTAAGTATTCAGCCTAAAGATGATAATGATAAAGAGCAACGTAAGCACATTTTCTATACAAGATGTCACGTTAAAGACAAGGTATTTAGCATGATTATCGATAATGGAAGTTGTACTAATGTTGCTAATACTTTATTGGTAAAGAAGTTGAATCTGGATACCTTCAAGCATCCTAAGCCTTATAAGCTGCAGTGGTTGAATGATTATAGAGAAATTAGAGTAACCAATCAAGTTTTGGTTGCCATTTCTATTAGCAATTACAAAGTTGAGGTTCTTAATTGTAGTTGCATGTTCTTATAGGAAAATGGGCATGTGTTCCTGATACGAACTCCAATTATATGTAAATGGAACCCAACACCAACATTGGTGTAGGATCATTCTAACAAAGGTTAACACGCAGTTCTAACCCAATGATTATAAACAACCAAGAACCAGAACTATAAGATTCAGATGCCACTCCTAACAACAACCAGGAACTAGAACTATTATTATATTGATAGCTTTGCAGTTGACACGCATCCTCCAAGATCTACCTTTCTTTAGCACAAGCAACACTGGCACTACGCATGGGCTCATGCACTCCCTTACATGTCCCTTCTTCATCAATTTATCAACTTGTCTCTGAAGCTCCTTTGTCTCCTCAGGATTACTTCTATACACTGGCTTGTTGGGAATAAGAGCTCCAAGAATAAGATCAATGTGATGTTCAATCTCTCTCCTTGGTGGTAAGCCATCTGACATCTCCTCAAGGAATGCATCATTATAATCCTACAACAAAGATGAAATGGCACTAGGCAAAGATGAATTAAGGTTAGGGTTGGGGAAATAAGAATCCTTGTAAAGAATTAAGATCATTTGTTGCCTAGCTTGGAAGGCAACCCTAACATTTGCTCCTTTTGCATACACACTCACTTGTTTTCTATCATCTTCACTCTTTTGAACCTGACCACTCTTGTACTTATTACTCTCAAGTGTTTTCACCTTATTTTTTTCTCCTACACTTTCTTTTCTCTCTACTCTCACTTTCTTTTCACTCATTCTCTTTTGCTCACTTTCATAAAGTTTCACTTGGTCTTTATACACCTATTTTGGAGTCAATGGAATAAGTGTGAATGGTTTTCCATCCATGGTGAAAGAATAATGGTTCTTGTAACCATCATGCAAAACTCTTTTAACAAATTGCCAAGGACAGCCTAATAACAAATGCCTTGCCTATATAGGTACAACATCACAAAACAACTCATCCTTATATCTACCAATGGAAAATGGAACCACAACTTGTTTGGTCACTCTCACTACTCCACTATCATTCAATCATTACAAGTTATATGGCCTAGGATGTTTGGTTGTAGGCAAGTTCAATTTCTCTACCAACTTTGTACTTGCTACATTAGTGCAACTACCTCCATCTATGACCAAGCAACAGAGTATATCCTGAACTAAACATTGAGTATGGAAAATATTTTCTTACTGGATCCTAACATCATCCTCCTTAACCTGCACACTAAGGGCTCTCCTTGCTACTAAAGGCCTACCACCATACTCCAGATATTCTATCCCCTCATCATCATCACTAGCATCCTCTAGTGGTGGCATTTGGTTTTCATCACTAGCTTCAACATTCTCTTTAAAGTACATGGTTCTCTTGTTAGGACATTGTGAAGCCATATGATCCCTACCCAAACATCAAAAGCATTTGATATCCCTACTTTTTCCTTAGGTGCCCTTAAGTTTTTCCTCAAATTTGCCCTTTTCAAGGTGGCCTCCACTAGTCTTGGCATTATGTGAATTGGTTTTTAGATTAGGAGAAATCTTCTCTTCCTTCTTTCCCCAGTTTGGCTTTGAAAAGATGAACCCAAGTTCTAATTACATCTAAAAGTACTCCTTTCCTTAAGCTACCTCTCAACTTTCATGGCAATGTGTACCATGTCCTCAACCTCCACATAGTGTTGCAATTCTACTATATCAGCTAAGCTTCTATTCAATCCTTGAAGGAACCAAGCCATGGTTGCCTCCCTATCCTCCATTACAATTACCCTAACCATAGCAATCTCCATCACCTTATGGTACTCTTCCACACTCTTGGAACCTTGTGTAAGGCTCTACAACTTGTTATACAAATCCCCATAATAAGAGTCGGAACAAATCTCTTTCTTATCACAGTCTTTAACTCATTCTAAGTTTCACTGATTCTCTCAAAGTTTCTTCTCCTAGTGGTAGGCTACTGGTCCCATCATACTACAATATAATCAGTGAATTTTGTCACAACTAACTTCACCTTCTTCTCCTCGAAGAAGTTGTAGCACTCAAATATTAATTCTACCCTTCGTTCCTAATCCAAATAAACATCAGGGTCAGCTTTCCCTTAGAAAAAAGGTATTTTCATTTTAATACTACTAAGAACTTTGTCTACTCCTACTTCCATTCTATTTTTGTTATCCCAACCTCCATTGTACTTATCATAAATATGTCCATTGCCTATTATTCCTCTATCATTCCTATTACCACGTCCTTTTTTAAATCTACCTCAGAAGTTTCTACTAGCATTATCACTCATCATAATAATCATCACCATCTTCACCAAAATCATGTTCAAATTGCTCCTTCACGACCCACCCATCTAGCCTCTTAGGACTCACACTCGATTCCCCTTCTATTTTATCCGTCCTGTCCCTAACTTCCCAAAACATTTGGTCAATCATATCAAACTTCTACTCTAAGGATTTCATAAGTGATGGGAACCATAAAGATGATGGGTGGAAGGCTTGATCCAAGAGGTCCATTGCACATTCCGGAATGCCCAATAACATTAGCTAGAGCCAAAAAGATTAAAGAAGCACTAAATGGGCTGATTGAGGACATTCAGGCCAACCAAGCTTCAAATGGTGAGAATTTAAGTTTGACAAAGAGTCCAGGCCAAATCAATATAATTGGAATACTTAATGGTCAGACTAGATAATAGCATTCTGATGAGAACCATAAAGATGATGGGTGGAAGGCTTCAATGGTTGCAAGAGGTCCATTGCACATTCTAGAAGGCCTAATAACACGAGCTAGAGCCAAAAAGATTAAAGAAGCACTAAATGGGCTAATTCAGGACATTTAGGCCAACCAAGTTTCAAATGGTACGAATTCAAGTTTGACAAAGAGTCCAGGCCTAATTAATATAATTAGAATACTTACTATGTCAGAATAAGTAATAGCATTCCTTCCTAAATAGGAGTTTATTGTCTATGTTGGAATTTGTCCATATTTACGAATTCCTCCAAAATAAGGATTTGTCCTAAGTAGGAATTTGTACCTCTTTAGGATTGCTATCTTAGCCTATAAATAGGCACCCTTTGTAAGCTCTGAAAAATGAAACAACTTTGAGTGAAATAGAAAGTAAGGGTTTTTTTTTCCCTCAGTTCTTTTGATTGGTTCTAAATCAGGTTGACTCCACTCGCTCTTCAATTTTCTATCTTGTGTTTTATTTATTTATGTTTAGTTTGTCTATTATGCGCATTACCATTCAAATGCACAAATCATTTTGTTTGCAATCCTTCTCTCTTTGCTTGTTTGTTTAAGCCCATAAATGTGCTAATTTCAATTCCAATTGTTGTGTTTATGTATTCTACTGTTGTTTTGTATTAAAAAAAAAAAGAAGGAAGAAGAACAAAAGAAAGAGAATGTCAAATTCAAGTTAACAGTTTGATCATATTAGCCACAATAATAATAAAGGTTTTCTTGCTCAACTCCAATTCTACCATTTATTTTCCTATTTTGTTACCCAAGTTTGTACTCTAGGTTGTACTACCCCTATCTTGATTTTTGTGAGTTTAGTTCATTAAATTCGTTTGCCTTGATATCCTTTTTCGTTTTTGAATCCTTGTTCTCCAATTTGTTCAATTCTATGTCATTTATCTTATTTTGTTCAAAATCAATACCCTTGATTAACATTGTTTAGTTCTTTATAGAGCTGAAAGGGGAAATCCGAGTGGTAAGAAAGGCAAGAGTGAAAGTTCATATAAAGAAAAAGCCATAAAGAGTGTAAACGACGGAGTGTGACACCATCTTTTGAGTGACACACATGAGGGAGTGTTCTGTGAGGTATCCTAATTATTTTGTGTAGAAGTAATACTATGACGTCTAAGGACAAAGGTGCAGCTCAGGAGGGAGCTGGTGATGTGTCCTTCATGATCAAAGCTATGCAACAACAATTTGAGTGCATGAATACCAGATTTGATGATATGAGGGAGAGGATGAAGGAGCAAGCTAATACAATAACAAAGTTGCAAAGGAGGCATGGGGAATATAAGGCTCCTAAAGCAAGAAGGCAGTTGAGACATATCTATGACCATGATGATGATGTAAAAGATGATGAATTTGACAATCAAACTACTATAGTTAGAACTGTTAACAATAGAAGGGACCGAAGAGAATTTGGGAGGCAAGACACCTATGACCATAATTTGGGCAATATTAAAATGACAATTCCTCCATTCCAAGGTAAGAATGATCCTGATGCATACCTAGAATGGGAGAAGAAGGTTGAATTAGTCTTTAACTACCACAACTATTTTGAGGAGAGAGAGGTAATGCTTGCTGTAGTTGAGATTACTGATTATGCTATTATTTAATGTGATGAACTTGTTTTGACTAGGAGAAGAAATCATGAGCGACCTATGGATACATGGGAAGAGATGAAGGCTATCATGAGGAGGAGGTTTGACTCTAATCACTATTATAGGGACTTGTACCAAAGGCTGCAAGGGCTCACTCAGCGCACTAAAAGTATGGAGGACTACCATAAGGAGATGGAGATTACCATGATTAGGGCGAACGTAGAAGAAGATAGAGAGGCAACCATGGCTCGGTTTATGCAAGGGCTAAATAGGGACATAGCAAATGTGGTTGAATTGCAACACTATGTGGAATTAGAAGACATGGTGCACATGACAATGAAAGTTGAAAGGTAACTTAAACGAAAGGGCTCCACACAGTTTGGGTAGAATTCGAGTTTTCATCTTGGAAGCCAAATTGGAGTAAAAGGGACGAGATGGCCAATTATAAGTTCAAAGCTGAGCTACCCAAGCATAAGAATATGGGTTTTAGGAAGGAGAAAGGTAATTTTGAACCCCAACCAAGTAGAAATAGAGATGTTAAATGTTTTAAATGTTTGGCCAGGGGTCACATTGCATCTCAATGTCCAAATAATCGTGCAATGATCTTGAGATGTCATGGTGATGTTGAAACTGAAAGTGAATCAGATGATGATTCTGTGCCATCATCAGAGGCCAATTATAAGTCCAAAGCCGAGCTACCCAAGCACAAGAATGTGGGTTCTAGGAAGGAGATAGGTAATTTTGAACCCCAACCAAGTAGAAATAAAGATGTTAAATGTTTTAAGTGTTTGGGCAGGGGTCACATTACATCTCAATGTCCAAATAAGCGTGCAATGATCTTGAGAAGTCATGGTGATGTTGAAACTAAAAGTGAATCAGATGATGATTCTGTGCCATCATCAGAGGGTTAAAGTGATGGGAAGGAGTATCTGATTAATGAAGTGGCTTTTGTTACAAGGTGAGCATTGAATGTGCAATTAAAGGAAAAAAATGAGGTACAACGAGATAACATCTTTCAGACATGGTGTCTCATCAAAGATAAGGTTTGTAGTATGATTATTGATGGTGGGAGTCGCACTAGTGTTGCTAGCACTTGATTTACCTACTACGAAGCATCCTAGGCCATATAAGCTTCAATGGTTGAATAAGAGTGGTGAAGTCAAGGTAAATAAGCAAGTGCTTATATCATTTTCTATTAAAAGGTACCATGATGAAGTTTTATGTGATGTTGTACCTATGCATGCGGGCCATATTCTATTAGGAAGACCATGGCAATTTGACAAGCGAGTTATGCATGATGGCTTCAAGAATTGATATTCCTTTGTAATGAATGAAAAACCTGTCACTCTTGTACCATTATCACCTCAACAAGTTTATGAGGATCAATTAAGGATTAAAAATGAGAGTGAACAAAAAAGAGAGATTGATAAAAAAAAAAAGAGAGGAGAAAACATGAGGACACAAGAGAAAGAGAAGAAAAGAGAAAGTCTCTATGCAAAAGAAAGTGATGTCAAGAGAGCATTCTATACCAAATAGCCTATAATCGTATTTTTGTACAAGGAGGCTTATTTTAATATGAACAAGTTTGACCCATTTTGCCTAGTGTTGTTATTGCTCTATAGTAGGAATTTAAAGACATATTTCCTAATGATGTCCCAAGTGGATGGCTACCTAATAGATGAATTGAGCATCAAATTGATTTCATCCCAGGTGCATCCATCCCTAACCGGCTAGCATATAAGAGTAATCATGAGGAGACAAAGGAGCTTCAAAGGCAGGTTGAAGAGCTTATTTCCAAAAGATATGTGAGGGAAAGCATGAGTCCATGTGTTGTTCCTGTCCTAGTTGTACCAAAAAAAGATGGGACTTGGAGGATGTGTGTTGATTGTCGAGCAATCAACAAAATCACTGTAAAGTATCGTCACCCCATACCTAGATTAGATGACATGTTGGATGAATTGCATGGTTCATGTGTCTTTTGTATGATTAATTTGAAAAGTGGATATCATCATATTAGGATGAGAGAGAGAGACAAGTGAAAAACAGCTTTCAAAACTAAGTACGATTTGCATGAATGGCTTGTTATGCCATTTAGTCTCATTAATGCACCAAGTACTTTTATGCAACTAATGAATCATGTTTTGCATTCATTCATTGGCAAATTTTTAGTTGTGTATTTTGATGATATTTTGGTCTATAGTAAAACCCTAGAAGAGCATCTTGATCATTTACGTTCTATTGTAAGTGTTTTACATTTTGAGAAATTGTATGCTAACTTATAGAAATGTTCCTTTTGTACTAATCAGATCACATTTCTTGGCTATGTTGTTAGTACTAAAGGTGTTGAGGTTGACAAGGAAAAAGTCAAGGCAATTTGAGATTGGCCTACACCTAAGTCAATTAGTGATGTGCGTAGTTTTCATGGTCTAGCTAGTTTCTATAGACGCTTTGTTAAGGACTTTAGCACCATTGTTGCACCACTCACTGAGCTTATCAAAAAGAACATGAGTTTTAGGTGGGGTAGTGACCAAGACAAGGCTTTTAATTGCATTAAGGAATAATTAAGTTTTGCACCCTTATTTGCTTTACCTAACTTTGCAAAAGCTTTCGAGATTGAGTGTGATGTTTCAAGTATTGGCATTGGAGCTGTTTTGATACAAGAAAGGCGTCCAATTGCTTACTTTAGTGAAAAGCTAAGTGGAGCAAGCCTTAATTATCCTACTTATGATAAAGAGATGTATGCCTTAGTACGGGCTTTGGAGACATGGCAACATTACCTTTGGCCCAAGGAGTTTGTCATCCATACTGACCTTGAATCTTTAAAGCACTTGAAGGGACAAGGAATGTTGAACAAGAGACATGCCAAGTGGATTGAATACATTGAGACCTTTCCTTACATCATCAAATATAAACAAGGTATGAAAAATGTGGTAGCTGATGCATTATCTTGCAGGTATGCCCTTATCTCTACACTTACTCCAAACTTATTAGGATTTGAACATATTAAGGATTTATATGTGAATGATCCTGACTTTGTTAATGTGTATGGAGCATGTGAGACGTTAGCCTTTGAGAAATTTTATAGGCATAAGTGTTTCTTATTTAGGGAAAATCGTTTATGCATGCCTATGAGTTCTTTGAGAGAGTTGGTTGTAAAAGAAGCTTATGAAGATGGTCTAATGGGTCATTTCAGAGTTAGGAAAACCCTAGATGTCCTAAATGAACATTTCTTTTAGCCATACATGAAATGAGATGTTAAGATGATATGTGAGAAATGCATAACATGCAAACAGGCTAAATCTAGAGTTTTACCCCATGGCTTGTATACCCCTTTACCCATACCTAGCCATCCTTGAGTTTATTTATCTATGGACTTTGTACTAGGATTGCCACGACCAAAAGGGGTAAGGATTCTGTATTTGTTATTGTGGATAGATTTTCAAAGATGGCACACTTCATCCCATGCCATAAAACTAATGATGCAAACAATGTGGAATGATGAGAAGCGTAGAAATGATGGGTGGAAGGCTTCAATGGATGCAAGAGGTCCATTGCACATTGTTAAAGGCCCAATAACATGAGCTAGAGCTTCAATGGATGCAAGTGGTCGATCGCACATTCCAGAAGGCCCAATAACATGACCTAGAGTTTCAATGGATCCAAGAGGTCCAATGCACATTCCAGAAGGCCCAATAATACAAGCTAGAGCCAAAAAAATTGAAGAAGCACTAAATGAGTTGATTGAGGAGATTCAGGCCAACCAAACTTCAAATGGTGCGAATTTAAGTTTGACAAAGAATCCAGGCCTAATTAATATAATTGGAATACTTAATGGTCAGACTAAGTAATAGCATTCACTCCTAAATAGGAGTTTATTGTCTATGTTGAAATTTGTCCATAGTTAGTAATTCCTCCAAAATAAGGATTTGTCCTAAGTAGGAATTTTGTGCCTCTTTAGGATTGTTATCTTAGCCTATAAATAGGCATCCCTTGTAAGTTCTGGAAAATGAGACAACTTTGAGTGAAATAGAAAGCAAGGGTTTTGTAAGGTTGTGACTCAGAAGAAGATAGTTGAGTATAAAGAAGATTTAAAGAAGAAACCTAGGGTGGCAAACAAAAAGGAAGAAAAGAAAGTCAGCCAGTAGAGGACTACGGCTGAACAGAAAAAGGAGAAAAAGGTGGTTGAAATGAAAGTCACACAAGCAAAGAAGCTAGCTACTTTGCCTACACAGTAAGTAATGAATAAAAGAAGATAAGCTGTGATCAGACCCAAGAAGAGGCAGTTTCAAGGTCATTGCCTTTATTGTGGACTTTAGTGTCATAAGGCGAGTAATTGCTGGTGGAGAAGGCTAGTATATGTCTCCAACTTAAGAAGATACGATGCTGCATACAAGGGGAGACAATACAAAATTCAGAGGAGAACACCTATCGTGAGTTCTTGCACATGCTGTAAAAAGTAAGGACACACTAACAAGGAGTGTTGGTGGAAGCCCAAACCAGTGGTTTCAAAGAACATGTTTGCTGTATTGGCAAACTTAGAGCAGTGTGAAAGGTGCAGACAGGATGACCATAATGCCAAGAGATGTATGACACTTCTCCCTGAACAAGAGAAGACACTCAATGGCTCAATGAAAAAAAACGGTGCAGTCAAAGCTGTGAAAAAGGAGAAAGCTATCTTCCACCCAGTTCAAAAGAAGGAATACAGAGCAAAAAAGGAGGTAGCTAATATAGCTGAAATTGCACTAAAGGCTGACTACAAGGATAAGCAGTGGATCCTTGACAGTGGATGCACTTCACACATGATGGGAGACAAGAGTAAATTGTCAAAGCTAAACAAGTCAAGAGAAGGTAGAGTCAAGTTTGGCAATGATGATTCACTTAACATCAGTGGTCAGGGGTCAGTAAACATTGGAAGAGGAAAGCTGAAAGATGTTCTGTATGTTGAAGGACTCAGATATAATCTAGCATCTGTCAGCAAACTATGCAATGAAAACTATAAGGTAATATTCACAAAAACAGGTTGCCAGTTGAAGAGTAAAGAAGGCAATACTGTTGCAGCTGAGAAGAGAACAGCTAGAAATTTGTATGTGATTGATGAAGAAAGAGATCCTCTTGCAACTAAGACTGTGCAAGAAAGAAAGCCAAAGAAAACATGGACTAGTGCTCATCAAGAAAATCAAATCACAGGTGACCCATCAGCAGGAGTTACAACAAGAAGAAGAATTGTGGGAGCTACTGCTTTACTCTCACAAGTTGAACATATATCTGTTGAAGAGGCTACACAAGATCTAACTAAATCTCTGTCCACAAAGCTATTTGAAAAGCACAGAATGAGTCTGTTTGTGCAAATGCCTCCTCAAGCCTGAAAATCAAGTGAATCCTCCATCTCTACTTTACGAGTTTTTCAAATTTGTAATTAGTTGGCAAAGGGGGAGAGAAGCAACAGTGCAGGGGGAGCTGTTAAGAAAGGGGGAGTGCATATTTACGGGGAGTTGAAACTGCTGCATAGTGGGTTTTGTTATGAGTGTTGCCAACAATTACAAAGGGGGAGATTGTTGTTCCCACAGCCTTATATGGGTTGTAATTGTTGTCAACGGTGCAAGAAAGTAAAGCCACATGGAAGGGTAAGAAAGTAAATTCACCGTGTAAGCCCTATTAGGGTTTTATAGAGTAGAGTATATAATGGTTTTGGAAGACAAAGAACAAGAAGTCGGCAATATTGAACATTCAGTAAAACCTAGACAACCGACCAACCAAAGAGAACACCAACCCTACACCACCGGCAAGGACGAAGAGAGTAAACAGTGCAGCCGATGGACAAATCGAGTGAACAGTAACCTCGTGAACAGTACCACCGTGAACAGTTGCATCGAGAGAGAAAGAAGGAGGAGACGATCGACGGCCGGACTGAACGAAGAACAGCCATCGTCGCAGATAGGAGAGAAAATCGGCAAACCACCGACACGCCCAAACACGCCGTGAACAACTCGACGAGAGGGAGAGAGAAAGTGGTGAACGAGTGAAACCAGATCGAGTTGAAACGAGCGGACGAAGAGAGAGACAACTCAGCCGACGGACGAAGAGAGAGAAAACGCAGATCGGGAAAGGAAAGAGAAACCCGTGCGTGACGACAGACCACCGACACACCGCCAGTCGGCGAGGGAATGACGCGGCAACAGAGAGAAACAAGACCAGATCGGGAATGGGGAGACCAGATCCGAGCTGGAACGGGTGAGACGAGACCAGATCGGTAACGGGTGAGAGAGATCTGGCAGCTAGACGTTGGAAAAGAGAGAAACAGATGGTCAGAAAAACAGAGAAACCAGTCGATGGGGGAGAAAACCGGGAATGGGCAAAGAAGGCTGGACGGCAAGACGAAGAAAAGTAGACCACCTGCAGAAAAGGGAGGAAATCCGGCCAAGTGGGTGAACAGAAAAGTGAAATCCAACGAAGAGAGAAATCCAGTGAAGAGAGAGAAATCTGGCTGGACAGCAGGAGAGAGAGAAACGGATAGGCGAGCCGTGAGAAAGTGAGATTGTGAGACAAGGAGAGGTGAGAGACGGTAAGACGGTGAAAGCAGGAATTGTGTGATACAACGTAGGAATTTAGCGAAGCATTGAACTCAACGTATTTCTAGACTTCTTTAAGAGAGGTTAGAGAGCGTTGCAGTGAACTTCTAAGTGGCAGTGGAGCAGCCTTTCAATTCAACAGAGACAAGACAAGCTAGAAGAATAGTAGACACAGTAAGTGACACTCTTTGTATTGTACTTGCTTAGTAATTGCAATAGTGAAAGGAGCAGAGAATTAAAGACATCCATTGTAACCTGAATTCTCAAGTATAGTGGATAGTCTCGGTAAGGGAGAGTCCCTACCACCATGGATGTACGTCACATTGACAGAACCACGTAAATCTCGTGTATCCTTAATTTGCTTTACGTTCTGTGTTTTGAATTGAGTTGTGAACGCAACTAAAGTATCAACCAACCCATAGCCTAACGAAGACCTAAATAAGAACATCCGTATTGTCTATTAGGCAAGGTATCTGAAAGGTGACTTTGGGGACTATTGTGATTAGTAGGTAGCAATAGATCTACTTTAGTCAAGTCTGAGAAAGAGTTTGCTTTTAAGAAGAGGTTAAAGTTGTTCACTTACCTGCGAATTGCGAATTGTGGTGATACTGATTCACCCCCCCTCTCAGTATCACAAACTAGTAGATCCTAAGGAGAAGTCGGGAACTTCAGCCAATTTGTTCAATTCTATGCCATTTATCTTATTCTGTTCAAAATCAATACCCTTGATTTACGTTGTTTAGTTTTCTTTATAGAGTTGAAAGGGAAACTCCAAGTGGTAAAAGGTAAGAATGAAAGTTCATATAAAGGAAAAGCCATAAAGAGTGTAAACATAAGGGAGTGTGACACCATCTTTTGACTGACACACGTGAGGGAGTGTTCTGTGAGGTATCTTATTTGTTTTGTGCAGAAGTAATACTATAACGTCCAAAGACAAAGGTGCAACTCAGTTGGGAACTAGTGATGTGTCCTTCATGATCAAAGCTATGCAACAACAATTTGAGCACATGAATACCAGATTTGACGATATGAGGGAAAGGATGGAGGAGCAAGCTAATACAATAGCAGAGTTGCAAAGGAGATATGGGGAATATGAGGCTCCTAAAGCAAGAAGGCAGTTAAGACGTACCTATGACCATGATGATGATGTAGAAGATGAATTTGACGATCAAACTACTATAGTTAGAACTGTTAACAATAGAAGGAATTGAAGAGAATTGGGGAGGTAAGGCACCTATGACCATAATTTGGGCAGTATTAAAATGACAATTCCTCCGTTCCAAGGTAAGAATGATCCTAATGCATACCTAGAATGGGAGAAGAAGGTTGAGTTGGTTTTTGACTGCCACAACTATTCCAAGGAGAAAAAGGTAAAGCTTGCTACAGTTGAATTTACTGATTATGCTATTATTTGGTGGGATCAACTTATTTTGACTAGTTGTAGGAATCATAAGTGGCCTATTGATATATGGGAGGAGATGAAGGCTAGGATGAGGAGGAGGTTTGTCCCTAATCACTATTATAGGGAGTTGTACCAAAGGCTACAAGGGCTTACTTAGGGCACCAAAAGTGTGGAGGACTACCACAAGGAGATGGAGATTACCATGATTAGGGCTAATGTAGAAGAAGATAGAGAGGCAACCATGGCTTGATTTCCGCAAGGGCTAAATAGGGACATGGCAAACATGGTTTGGGCAGAATTTGGGTTCTACCTCATCTTTGAAGCCAGATTAGAGTAAAAGGGACGAGATGGCCAATTACAAGTCCAAAGCCGAGCTATCCAAGCACAAGAATGTGGGTTCTAGCAAGGAGACAGGTATATTTGAACCCCAACTGAGTAGAAATAGAGATGTTATATGTTTTAAGTGTTTGGGCAGGGGTCACATTGCATCTCAATGTCCAAATAAGCGTACAATGATCTTGAGAAGTAACAGTGATGTTGAAACTAAAAGTGATTGGATGATAATTTTGTGCCATCATCAGAGGGTGAAAGTGATGGAGAGGAGTATCTGGTTAACGGAGTTGCTCTTGTTACAAGGCGAGCATTGACTGTGCAAGTAAAGGAAGAAAATGATGTGCAACGAGATAACATCTTTTAAACATGGTGTCTCATCAAAGATAAGGTATGTAGTATGATTATTGATGGTGGGAGTTGCAATAATGTTGCTAGCACAACTATGGTTGAGAAGCTAGATTTACCTACTATGAAGCATCCTAGACCATATAAGCTTCAATGGTTGAATAAGAGTGGTGAAGTCAAGGTAAATAAGCAAATGCTCATATCATTTTCTATCGGAAGGTACCATGAAGAAGTTTTTTGTGATGTTGTACCTATGCATGCGGGACATATTCTATTAGGAAGAGCATGACAATTGATAGGCGAGTTATGCATGATGGCTTTAAGAATCGATATTCCTTTGTAATGAACGAAAAACCTGTCATTCTTGTACCATTATCACCTCAACAAGCATACGAGGATCAATTAAGGATTAAAAATGAGAGTGAACAGAAAAGAGAGATTGATAAAAGAGAAAAGAGAGGAGGAAACATGAGGACACAAGAGAAAGAGAAGATAAGAGAAAGTCTCTATGCAAAAGAAAGTGATGTCAAAAGAGCATTCTATGCCAAACAGCATATGATCGTACTTTTGTACAACGAGGCTTATTTTAACACTAACAAGTTTGACCCATCTTTGCTTAGTGTTGTTGTTACTCTCTTGTAGGAATTTGAATATGTATTCCCTGACAATGTCCTAAGTGGATTGCCACCTAATAGAGGAATTGAGCATCAAATTGATTTCATCCTGGGTGCATCCATCCCTAATTGGCCAACATATAAGAGTAATCCTAAGGAGACAAAGGAGCTTCAAAGGCAGGTTGAGGAGCTTATGTCCAAAGGATATGTGAGGGAAAGCATGAGTCCATGTGCTGTTCCTGTCCTACTTGTACCCAAAAAAGATGGGACTTGGAGGATGTGTGTTGATTGTTGAGCAATCAACAAAATCACTATAAAGTATTGTCACCCCATACCTAGATTAGATGACATGTTGGATGAATTGCATGGTTCATGTGTCTTTTCTAAGATTGATTTGAAAAGTGGATATCATCAAATTAGGATAAGAGAGGGAGACGAGTGGAAAACAGCTTTCAAAACTAAGTACAGTTTGTATGAATAGCTTGTTATGCCATTTGGTCTCACTAATGCACCAAGCACTTTTATGCGACTAATGAATCATGTTTTACGTCCATTCATTGGTAAATTTGTAGTTGTGTATTTTGATGATATTTTGGTCTATGGTAAAACCCTAGAAGAGCATCTTGATCATTTACGTTCTATTTTAAGTGTTTTATATTGTAAGAAATTGTATGCTAACTTGCAGAAATGTTCCTTTTGTACTAATCAGATCACATTTCTTGGCTATGTTGTTAGTGCTAAAGGTATTGAGGTTGACGAGGAAAAAGTTAAGGCAATTTGAGATTAGCCTACACCTAAGTCAATTAGTGATGTGCGTAGCTTTCATGGTGCAGCTAGTTTTTATAGACACATTGTTAAGGACTTTAGCACCATTGCTGTACCACTCACTGAGCTTATCAAAAAGAACATGAGTTTTAGGAAGGGTAGTGACCAAGACAAGGCTTTTAATTGTATTAAGGAATAATTAAGTTCTGCACCCTTACTTGCTTATCCAAAAGTAACTCTGCAAAAGCTTTTGAGATTGAGTGTGATGGTTCAAGTATTGGCATTGGAGCTATTTTAATGTAGGAAAGGCATCCAATTGCTTACTTTAGTGAAAAACTAAGTGGAGCAAGCCTTATTTATCCTACTTATGATAAAGAGATGTATGCATTGGTACGAGCTTCAGAGACATGACAACATTACCTTTGGCCCAAGGAGTTTGTCATCCATACTGACCATGAATCTTTGAAGCACTTGAAGGGACAAGGAAAGTTGAATGAGAGACATGCCAAGTGGATTGAATACATTGAGACCTTTCCTTACATCATCAAATATTAACAAGGTAAGGAAAATGTGGTAGCTGATGCATTATCTCGCAGGTATGCCCTTATCTCTACACTTACTCCAAACTTATTAGGATTTGAACATATTAAGGATTTATATGTGAATGATCCTGACTTTGCTAATGTGTATGGAGCATGTGGACGTCAGCCTATGAGAAGTTTTATAGGCATAAATGTTTCTTATTTAGGGAAAATCGTTTATGTATGCCTATGAGTTATTTGAGAGAATTGGTTGTAAGAGAAGCTCATGAGGGTGGTCTAATGGGTCATTTCGGAGTTATGAAAACCCTAGATGTCTGAAATGAACATTTCTTTTGGCCACACATGAAATGAGATGTTGAGAGGATATGTGAGAAATACATAAGATGCAAACAGGCTAAATTTAGAGTTTTACCCCATGGCTTGTATACCCCTTTACCCATACCTAGTCATCCCTGGGTCGATTTATCTATAGACTTCATACTAGGATTTCCACGAACAAAAAGGGGTAGGGATTCTGTATTTGTTGTTGTTGATAGATTTTCAAAGATGGCACACTTCATCCCATGCCATAAAACTGATGATGCAAACAATGCAGCAGACTTATTCTTTAGAGAAGTAGTACGTTTGCATGGCATGCCACGAAGTATTGTTTCAGATCGGGATACAAAGTTCTTAAACTACTTTTGGAAGACTTTGTGGGGTAAGTTAGGTACTAAGCTATTGTTTTCAACTACTTGTCATTCACAAACTGATGGGCAAATTGAGGTGGTTAATCGATCTCTTTCTACTCTTTTGCATACTATTATTCAAACAAATTTGAAAACATGGGAAGATTGTTTACCACATGTCGAGTTTTCGTATAAATGGAGTTCATTCTGCTATTAGTTACTCTCTATTTGAAATTGTATATGGTTTTAATCTGTTAACTCCTTTGGATTTGGTACCTATACTTGTCAATGAGTATGCAAGCTTAGATGGTGAACAAAAAGGCAGACATGATAAAAAAAATTGCATGAGAAGGTGTGACAACATATTGAAAAACGAACTGAGCAATACGCATCCCATGTAAACAAGGGACGAAAGAAGGTGGTGTTTGAACCTAGTGATTGGGTTTGGGTGCATATGCGCAAGGAACGATTTCCAGCTTAGAGGCGTTCAAAGCTACAACCTAGAGGAGATGGTCCCTTTCAAGTTGTAGCACGAATTAATGACAATGCTTAAAAGTTGGACATTCTCGATGAGTATAATGTGAATGCAACATTTAACGTTTCTGATCTTTCCCATTTTTATGTAGGTAATGATTCAGGGACGAATCCTTTTAATGAGAGGGGGAATGATGAGAACCATAGAAATGATGGGTGTAAGGCTTCAATGGTTGCAAGAGGTCCATTGCACATCCCAAAAGGCCGAATAACACAAGCTAGAGCTTCAATGGATGCAAGAGGTCCATCGCACATTACAGAAGGCCCAAGAACACGAAGTAGAGTTTCAATGGATGCAAGAGGTCCATTGCAAAATTTTTAAGCCATTTTTGGAAGACATTATGGGGTAAGCTTGGAACAAAGTTGTTTTCTACAATTTGCCATCCACAAATTGATGGACAAATTGAGGTGGTTAATCGAACTCTAGAACCTAGGAAGAATGTTTGCCTTTTGTGGAGTTTGCCTATAATCCATTATCTCCTTTGGATTTATTACCATTGCCTATACAGGATAGGGTTAATTTAGATGGGAAAAAGAAGGCTGAAGTGGTTAGCCAACTTCATGTGAAAGCTAGGCTTAATGAGAGAAAAATCAAACAATATGAACACAAGCCAACAAAGGTCGTAAGCATATCACTTTTGAACCTAGTTATTGGGTTTGGGTACACTTGTGGAAGGATAGGTTTTCTTTGCAAAGGAAATCAAAGTTGCAACCAATGGGAGATGGTCCTTTCAAGTGGTGGCAAGAGTCAATGATAATGCATATAAACTTGACTTGCCAGATGCGTATAATGTGAGTGCAACATTTAATGTTTATGACCTTTCTCCTTTTCTCTTTTGATGATATAGGTGCTAATTCAAGGACAAATCATTTTGGGGAGAGTGGGAATGATGAAAGCCATATTGTACCAGCTTAAATCAATAAGGGAGTTGATACTTTGTAAAATCTTAGAGGACCAATGACAAGGGCAAGGTCAAAGAAAATAAAGGAAGCTCTCAACAACTTGTTGTGCGACATTGACTATCAAGAAGTTGCTAGGTACAAGTTAAGGATGATGGAGGCTTCACCAAGGCTTGCAAATGTGTCATCTATGGAGGAATTTGAGAACCATAGGCTTAGGAAGGAAGTTTGATTTGGGAGCCCATGTTTGGGCATTTAAATGGGTTATTTTCATGGGTTGTATTGTTATGTAGTGAGTTGGACGAATTTCAGCATCTTAATGGGTTATTTTCATGGGTTTTTATTATTATTTAGTGAGTTGGAGGACTTTCGTTAATAAGCCCATCATATTAGCTAGGGTTTTTAGGGGTTAGCATATAAATAGGGCAAAAATGGTGGCTGGAGGAGGCAAACCTGTTTTCATGAGTGTATGAGCTATTTTCTCTAGTTCTTTGAGAACTAATTTTGAACTTTCATACTTGAGTGTATTAGTTCAATAGACTTATCTTCTTCAACATTGTTGTTGTTAGGAGTGGCATTTGAATCCTATTGTTCTGGTTCTTGGTTGTTTATAATCATTTGGTCAAAACTTCAATCTCTTAACCTGTGTTAGAATGATCCTATACCAATATTGGTATTAGGTTCCATTTGTATATAATCAGAGTTCGTATCAACAATTATGTAAAATAGGAATCAATACGATTGAGGTATTTTCAACAAGCTTTACTTTGCTTTCTTGTGTTCTTGGAAGAATATATTGTCTCAACTTATCAAAAGAGTGATCAACCTTTGTGGCATCTTAAGATTAGGGCTTTTAGGACTTAGTTTCCTAAGAGTTCTGATTTGATCAATTCAACTTGTTTCCTAACTTTCTAAGGTGTGTATAATAATTTGATTCAAGAGTTTTTAGAGCAATTTGCCTAGCTGATTCTTTATCACTAAACCTATCAACAACAAATATGCAATTTTAACCATTTTGAGACCTAGGCAAACCTTACACAAAATTCATAGATATGTTAATCCAAGGTTGATTAGATACAGGTAAAGGTGTGTATAATCCATGAGACATTACTTTAGATTTTGCATGTTTACAAATGTATTTATCACAAACAAATCGTACATCATGTTTCATGTTAGGCCTATAAAAATGTTTATGCAATATATCTAAAGTCCTTTACACACCAAAGTGTCCCATCAGGCATGCCCTATGTCTCTTTTTAACCAGCAACTCATGCAAAGAACATGTGGGCACACACAAATTATCTTTCTTAAACAAAAAACTATCATGCCTATAATACTCACCAAATTAACAATTACAACTTGCATCCCATATTTAGCCAAAATCAACATCTTTAGCATACGGTTCTTTCACTAACTCAAAACCAAGCAATTTAGCTTTAAGTAATGCATACCTTCTAGACAATGCATTAGCCACAACATTTTCCTTCACATTCTCATATTTGATCACATAAGGAAACCTCTCTATAAACTCCAATCACTTAGCATGTTTGTTATTAAGCTTACTTTGGAATTTCAAAACCTACAAACTCTTATGATCAAAATTGATTAAGAATTCTCTTGGCCGCAAGTAGTGCTACCTTGTTTGCAAAGTTCTCACCAATGCATAAAGGTCCTTGTTATATGGATAGTTTAATGCTGCCCCACTAAGCTTTTCACTAAAGTATGCAATCGGCTTGGATTCCCATATCAAAACAGCCCCTATAACAATACTAAATGCATCACATTCAACCTCAAAAGCTTTGTCAGAATTAGGCAAATATAATAATGGTCTATTAGTCAACTTATCTTTCAAGTATTAAAGCTTTCTCATGCACATCATCCCATTTAAATACGACATTCTTTTTAACAAGCTCCTTCAAAGGTGTTGCAATAGAACTAAAATCCTTTACAAACCTTCCATAAAAACTTGCTAAACTATGAAAACTTCTTACATTATTCACATTTTTAGGTGTAGGCTAATTGTTTAACCTTATCTTCTTCTACTCTCATTCCATGTGAACTCACAATAAAAGCAAGGAAAACCATGGATTCCATGCAAAATGCACACTTCTAAAGATTGGCATACAATTCATGCTCTCTTA
Organism: Ceriops tagal; assembly: GCA_021533255.1. Classification (NCBI taxonomy): domain Eukaryota; kingdom Viridiplantae; phylum Streptophyta; class Magnoliopsida; order Malpighiales; family Rhizophoraceae; genus Ceriops; species Ceriops tagal. Next base: position 6,079,855 of record CM038600.1, read on the forward strand.
AAACACTAAAAATAGCATGCAAATTCTTGACATCATCATCCAAATTTTTGCTATACACTAAAATATCATCAAAGTAGACTACAATAAATTTACAAAGAAAGCAAAACATGGTTCATTAGCCTTATAAAAGTACTAGGCACATTAATTAAATGAAAAGGCATCATTATTCACACATAAAATTCATATTGTCTTAAAAGCAGTTTTTCATTCATCTCCATCTTTCATACAAATTTGAATAGTAATTCTTTAAATCAATTTTAGAAGGTACATACAAACCATACAATTCATCAAGCATGTTAACTTGGGGATAGGATGTTTATACTATATAGTGATTTATTGATGGCTTGACAATGCATGCACATGCACCATGTTCCATCTTTCTTTGCCACCAAAATGGTAGGAATTGAACATGGTTTAAGACTCTCCTTTATGGATCTCTTTTGCACTAAATCATTCACTTGCCTTCACATCCCCTTTTCTCCTTTGGATTAGTTCTATAGACTACTCTATTAAAGATTGAAGCATCAAGAACAAAGTCCATTTGGTCTTTTATACCCTTTAAAGGAGGTAAACCATGTGCTATTTCCTTGGGAAAAATGATGGAGAACAAGGTGCTGATCAAGTACAACAAAGCAAGTATTCCCAAGATCCTTTGCAAGGAATTAGTGTTCCAATGACTAGGGCAAGGATGAAGAGGATGAAAGAGGTTTTACAAGCCTTAATCATGGAGATGCATCACAAAAGGCTACTTTAGAAGATTCTAAGGCTATTCTAAAAGTTTTCAATGCTACACCAAGAATAATCACTTATCTTTATGTGTAAGATGATGGACAAGACTTAAAACTTGAAGAACAAAACTTGGAGCCCATGATATAAGCCCAAGCTACATAACCAAGCTAAGAAGAGGCTTGATCCGCATGCTACGTTGTAGGGCCTATTTTTCTTTTGGATTGTTAGATTTTAAATTAAGACCGAATATACATGTAAAAAGGCTTAACTTCTTTAGTTTATTTGGGCTTGTAGGTTTTGTCAAGTCTTGATACATCAGTTAAGGTTTTTTCTTTGACTTTTATGCCTAAATGTCATTCATTGTAGTCTTTTTAAGGATTCTTGCATCAAGAATTTGTATTCCTTAATTAAAGGGATCTCTTATAATTAAGGTTTTTCCTATATAGGTATTTTAAGAAACAACTTTTGCTTATAGGATTGTGACATGCCTATATAAAGGCTACAACCACGTAAAATAGGAATCAATAAGGTTAAGGTAATTTCAACAAGCCTTACTTTGCTTTCTTATGTTCATAGAAGAATATATTGTCTTGACTTATCAAAGAACTGATCAACCATATGGCGTCTTAAGATTGGGGTTCTTAGGACTTAGTTTCCTTAGGATTTTGATCTGATCAATCCAACTTGTTTTCTTGCTTTCTAAGGTGTGCATAACAATTTGATTTAATGGTTGCTAGGCTAGGTTGCCTATTGGGTTCTTTATCAAAACATGTCAACAAACTCTTATGACAAAGTAACAACCACACTAAGCAAAGAAGGGTTAAGATCATTAGTTGAAAAACATACTTGTACAAAAAGTTCAAGTAGTTGCTGCCTTACTAACATAGTACTCTTAACCTCATTATTTCTAACAAAAGCACTAACTCCCACTCTTTTCACTGATTTCTTTTTGTTATGCCTACTCACTCTTTTTTTTTTCTAATTGCTTATTTACTTGTTCTCTCATCTTACACTCTTTAGCTATTCTAATATGATCATCATATGCTTCCAATGATTTGATAGGTGTTAATGCAAAAACTTGGATATTTATTACAAAATAATATCTATTCTTGTACCCATTATGAGTAACCTTCTTATCGAATTACCATGGACACCATAAGAGTAGATGACTAGCATGCATTGACACCACATCACAAATAACCTCATCCTTGTAGTTGCTAATAGAGGATACAACTAAACTTGCTTTGTCACCATAACATCTCTACATTCATTCAGCCATTGCAACATATGGTTTAGGATGCTTTAGAGTACATTCATTAGTAAAACTTCCACTATCAACAGTCATGCTACATACCTTGTCATTCACATGACACCTAGTATGGAAGATCTGCTCATGTTGAACCTCATCACCATCCTCCTTAGGCTCTATGCTAAGAGCACACCTAGTGACCAACATAGCTCCATGAATGAGTCCTCTTTCAACATAATGCTGTAATTCAATTACATCAGCTATCTCTTTATTCAAACCACCTATAAATCTAGCCATAGTTGCCTCATGGTCCTCCTTTACATTAGGCCTAATCATGGTTATTTCCATCTCCTTGTAGTAATCCTCTACACTCATAGAATCTTGAGTCAGCCATTGCAACGTCCTATACAAGTCCCTATATTAATGGCTAGGTATGAATCTCTTATGCATTACTATCACTACTAGTTTGACCTTCCTTTCCTTGGAATAATTATGACAATCAAACACATGTTCTACCTTCTTCTCCCACTCTAAATAAAGTTTAGGGAGATTCTTCCCTTGAAAGGCATGGATCTTTATCTTAATACTACCCAAATTGCTATCTTGTTTTGAAACATCCTTTTTACCCTTTATAGAATTGGACTTATTATAATCAGAATCCTCCTCTTTCTCCTCCTTAAACAGGTATTTCCTAGAAGATTTAGATTTGGATGGGGACTCTACATTATCCAGCCTCATGTTTAGCAGCTTAAATTGCTCTTAAATTGCCTTAATGTACAACTTAAGATCATTGTCTTTGTTACCTTCACCACTTAAAAGGTCATTAACAAAACAAAATTTTAATCCTCACACACTCCCTTGCAAGTTTACACTCAAGATTATGTCATTTAGTCAATCATGTCTCAATCAAATTTGGCATTTCTCGATGATGTTCTCATCACTTTTGCCTTTTATCACTCACAACTTCCCCTTACAAGCCCTTTATGAAGAACTTTGTCAATGTTCCTACCAAAACAACAAGCAACAATGGAGCTAGACAATTCTATACTTGATTTAAAGATGATAAAGAAACAAATGATAAACTATGATCAGAATGAAGAAATGAACAAGCAAGCAAATTTTGTGAAATCCTAATTGCACAAGGAATCCTAATTGAATTAGGATTTGTGAAATTCTTGTATTTTGGCCAAAAATCACAAATTGAGAAGTCCCAATTGGACAAGGAAAACTTTTTTGATGAATCCTAATTGAATAAGGATTCATGAATACCAATCCAAATGGAATAAGGAGATGCAAAACAAACAAATTGACTAGAATAATGCAATAGATTTTAGATTGAAGGAGTAATGTATATATCAAATTGATGATCTTATACCAAATAATGCGAACCTGATGGTTAGTTCAGCCTAAAACTCAATTACACAGAATTAGAACCCTAGGAAAGCATTCACAACAAGCAAGGAGAACTCAACCCTAATTAAACCTATTGATTAGAACCAAAACTATGACCAACTAGGTGATAAAGAACCCACAAGCAACTTGACATAGTTGAATCAATTTGTTATAAACACCTTAGAAAGCTAGGAAACAAGTTGGGTTGATCAGATTAGAACCCTAAGGAAACTAAGTCTTAAAAGCCCCAATCTTAAGACGTTACAATGGTTGATCACTTCTTTCATAAGTCAAGATAATGTATTCTTCCAAGAACACAAGAAGGCAAAGCAAAGCTTGCTGAAAATACCTCAATCTTATTGATTTGCATTTTAAATAGTTGTAGCTTTATATAGGCATGTAAATATTACAATTTTATAAGGAAAAGGTGTTTCTTAACATACCTATATAGGAAAAACCTTAATTACAAGAGATCCTTCTAATTAAGGAATAGCTAGCCATAAAAGTCAAAGTAAAAACCCTAATTGATGTATCAAGACTTAGTTGAACTCATAAGCCCAAATAAACCCAAGAAGTTAGGCCACTTTTACATGTAATTTGGCCTTAACTTAAAATCCAACGACCCAAAACAAAAATAGGCCCTTTAATACACAACTTAGCATGTAAATTAAGCCTTTCCTTAGCTTAGTAATGCAACTTAGACTTGTATCATGGGTGTTAAGCTTTGTTCTTTAAGCTCTAAGCCTTGCCCATCATCTTTCACATAAAGATACTACTATCATTGGGGTAGCATTGGAAATTTTTAGAATAGCCTTGGAATCTTCTAGAGCACCCTCTATGTCATGCAACTCCATGATCAAGCCTTGTAAAGCCTCTTTCATCCACTTTGTCCTTGCCCTAGTCATTGGACCATAGATTTTTTGCAATGGATCTTGGGAATACTTACTTTGTTGTACTTGAACAGCACCCTGTTCTCCATCAATCCCCTATCCTCGAAAGGATTCATCCTCAAACCACCTATATTAAGCTAAAATAAGTTAGCAACATTAAACGTAGCACTCTAAGATTACCATAGTTGCTTGGTAAATCATTCTTTCCTCATATGCTCCCACACCCAATCACTAGGTTCAAAACAACCTTTACATGCCCCTTATTAACATACTTAGCATATTGTTCATTCTTTCTTTCAATGTTAGCTCGAACCTTGACATGTAAATCCTTCACAAATTTTGCTTTTTCTTACCATCAATGTTAGCACATTCTTTAGTAGGCAAAGATAAAATATCTAAAGGAGTTAAAGGATTAAAACTATAAACAACTTCAAAAGGTGACAAGAAAGTAATAGAATGAACAGATCTATTATAAGCAAACTCAACATGTGACAAACACTTCCTATAACCTCAAATTCTTTTAAATGATAGCAAGTAACAATGTAGTGAGTGTTCTATTAACTACTTCACTTTGTCCATTTGTTTGAATATGTGTAACAGTAGAAAATAAGAGTTTAGTTCCCAATTTATTCCATGAAATGTGCCAGAAATGATTTAAGAACTTAACATCCCTATCACTAACAATAGTTCTTGGCAATCCATGCAAATGCATCACTTCCTTAAAGAATAACTTAGTAATATATATTGCATCATTGGTTTTAGAGCATGCAATAAAATTAGTCTTTTTGCTAAACCTATTAACAATGACAAATATGTTGTCCTTACCACTTTAAGACCTTGGTAATCCTAAATAAAAGTCCATAAAAATATTAGTCTAAGTTTGGTTAGGCACATGTAAAGATGTATACAAGTTGTGCGGTTTCACTTTAGCCGTTACTTGCCTACATGTAATGAACTTATCACAAATGGAATGCACATCATGCTTCATATTAGGCCAATAAAAATGCTCATGCTAATCTGGAGTCTTCTACACCCCAAAGTTCCCCATCAAATCACCCCCATGAGTTTCTCTAACAAGCAACTCACGAATAGAACAAATAGGCACACATAATTTATCCCTCTTAAACAAAAACCCTTCATGCCTATAAAAGTTACCAAACACACACTTATCACATGAATTCCATACTTGGCCAAAATCAGAATCATTTGCATATAAGCCCTTAAGCAATTCAAAACCAAGTAACTTAGTTTGCAAAGAAGTGAGTAATGTGTACCTCTTGGACAATGCATCAACAACAAGGTTTTCCTTTCCATGTTTGTACTTGATCACATAAGGAAATGTTTCTATGAACTCTAGCCACTTAGCATGTCTTTTATTAAACTTACCTTCCGATTTCAAGAACTTTAAGCTCTCATGATCAGAATGAATGATGAATTCCCTTGGCCATAAATAATGTTGTCATGTTTGAAGAGTTCGTACCAATGTATAAAGTTCCTTGTCATAAGTTGGATAATTTAAGGCTGTCCCACTTAGTTTTTCATTAAAATAAGCAATTGGTTTGGAATCTTGCATCAAAATAGCCCCTATTCCTATTCTAGATGCATCACATTCCACCTCAAAAACTTTATCCAAATTAGACAAACATAACAAAGGCGCATTAGTAAGCTTTTCTTTCAAAGTATTGAAAGCCCAATCATGCACATCATCCCACTTAAAAACAACATTCTTTTTAACAAGTTCATTTAAAGGTGAAGCAAGGGAACTAAAATCCTTCACAAACCTTCAATAAAAACTGTCTAAAACATGAAAGCTTTTTACCTCGTTCGCATTCTTAGGCATAGGCCAATCCTTTATCTCCTTTACCTTCTCCCCATCCATACTAAATACCTTGCAAACTAACTACATAACTAAGAAACACAATAGATTCCATGCAAAATGTGCATTTTTTGAGATTAACATATAGTTGGTTCTCTCTTAACACACTGAACACAGCATACAAGTGTTTCACATGTTCATCCAAATTCTTGCTATAAACTAAAATATCATCAAAGTAAACTACTACAAATTTTCCTATGAAAGCACACAAGACATGATTCATTAATCTCATGAATGTACTAGGTACATTAGTTAATCCAAAAGGTATTACTAACCACTTATACAATCCATATATAGTTTTAAATGTTGTTTTCCATTCATCTCCCTCTTTCATGCGAATTTGATAATAGCCATTCTTCAAATCAATTTTTGAAAATACACACGAACCATGCAACTCATCAAGCATATCATTTAATCTAAGGATAGGATGTTTATACTTTACGGTGATCTTATTGATGGCTCAACAATCCACACACACGTGCCATGTTCCATCTTTCTTTGGGATTAAGATGATAGAGACCAAGCATAGGCTAAGACTCTTCTTTACAAATCCCTTTTGCACGAACTCATCCACTGGTCTTTGTATTTCCTTTATTTCATTTGGATACACTCTATAGGAAGGTCAGTTTGGTATGCCAACACCGACTATGAAATCTATTTAGTGCTCAATTCCTCTTAAATGAGGTAATCCTTGGGGAATCTCTTCGAAAAATAAATTTTCAAACTCTTGCAATAATGGAACAACAACACTAGGTAAAGAGAAATTAGGGTCATTAGATAAAAAATGAACATCCTTACATATAAGTATAAGTAGTTGTTGCCTTGCGATCATAGCACTCTTAACCTCACTTTTCCTAACAAACCCACTCACCTTTTTACTTTTCTCTCCTTTTTTCACACTTTGCTCTCCAATTTTTCTCTTTGCCTCACCCTTTTTGCTTGAATTTTTCCCCTTAGTCTCACTCTCTCTCCTTTCCTTTGACCTCTCAATCATCTTCTTTTTCTTTTCCCCTTGTTCTTTGATTTGCTCTTCTTTTATTTTGCACTCTCTTGTTATCTTAATTTGATCTTCATATGCTTGAATAGGTTTGAGAGGAGTTAATACAATAGTTTGATTATTAATTCAAAAGAGTATTTGTTCTTGTGGCCATCGTGAGTCCCAAGAAGTATATGATTAGCATGCATTGGTACCACATCATAAAGAACCTCATCCTTGTAATTGCCAATAGAAAATGCAGCTAAAACTTGCTTGGTTACTTTAATTTTTCCACAATCATTCAACCATTGTAGCTTATAAGGCTTAGGATACTTGAAGGTATCCAGATTTAACTTCTCTACCAATAAAGTGTTAGCAACATTAGTACAACTTCCACTATCGATAATCATGCTACATACCTTGTCTTTAACGTGGCATTTTATATAGAAAATGTGCTCATGCTACTCCTCATCATGATTATCTTTAGGCTGAATACTTAGTGCACGCCTTGTAACTAGCATAGCTCCATACACAGGTTCTTCAACATCAACATTAGAACAATCCTCTAATGGTGGCATGTCATTATTACTTGAACTAGTGCTTTCTATGTCACCATTCTCCAACATGATCATAGTTCTTTTATTTGGACATTGAGAAGCAATATGTCCATGTCCTTGACACCTAAAGCACTTAACATCACAAGATTTAGAAGATTTCATTTTGGTTTTACCTTCAAAAACAACATCTGATTCCTTTGACCTCACATCTTCTTTTGACTTTGAGGCTGCTTTGGCATCTTTCCAAGTTGCCTTCCATATAAAACTAGAAGCTAATCCAAATTTGGATCCTTTGGACTTGATTTATTTCTCCACCTTGATAAGCATTTCCAAATAGTATTGCAGATCCATTACATCTGCAATTTCTTGTTTAAGCCACCAATAAACCTTGCCATGGTAGCCTCTTAGTCTTCTTCTACATTAGCTCTAATCATGGCTATCTCTATCTCCTTTAATAGTCCTCCACACTCATGGACCCTTGTACCAGTCCCTGCAACTTTCTATGCAAGTCTCTATGGTAGTGGCTAAGTATAAATCTCTTGCGCATTACCAATTTCATCACTTCCTGATGAGAACCATAGAGATGATGGGTGGAAAGCTTCAATGGTTGTAAGAGGTCCATTGTACATTCCAGAAGGCCCAATAACACGAGCTAGAGCCAAAAAGATTAAAGAAGCACTAAATGGGTTGATTCAGAATATTCAGGCCAACCCAGCTTCAAATGATGCGAATTCAAGTTTGATAAGGAGTCCAGGCCCAATTAATATAATTAGAATACTTAATAGGTCAGAATAAGTAATAGCATTTCTTCCTAAATAAGAGTTTATTATTTATGTTGGAATTTGTCCACAATTAGAAATTCCTCCAAAATAAGGATTTCTCCTAAGTAGGAATTTGTACCTCTTTAGAATTGCTATCTCAGCCTATAAATAGGCACCCTTGTAAGCTCTGGAGGGGCAGACAATTTTGAGTGAAATAGAAAGCAAGGGTTTTTTCCTCTCGGTTCTTTTAGGGACTAAGGAACTTATCAAGAGGTATTTCTTCTTGTGGCGTTCCCAGCGACTTATCACTCCCAATTTCTTTCTTTTCTGGAGTGTGGCGTCCATATCCTTCTTGAATGTTCTAGGTTCGTGTTCCTTGAAGGGTGGGTCTAGGGTTTGTGATATTAAACTCTGATTTAGCTTTCCTGGTTGTTCTTTGATTCCTTGTGTGTGTGGGGTCCCTAAATCATGTCTTTTTGGGGTTTTCCGCATCAGTTGGTATCAGAGCGAATCAAAGACGTGATTTAGGGACCCCACACACACAAGGAATCAAAGAACAACCAGGAAAGCTAAATCAGAGTTTAATATCACAAACCCTAGACCCACCCTTCAAGGAACACGAACCTAGAACATTCAAGAAGGATATGGACGCCACACTCCAGAAAAGAAAGAAATTGGGAGTGATAAGTCGCTGGGAACGCCACAAGAAAAAATACCTCTTGATAAGTTCCTTAGTCCCTAAAAGAACCGAGAGGAAAAAACCCTTACTTTCTATTTCACTCAAAATTGTCTGCCCCTCCAGAGCTTACAAGGGTGCCTATTTATAGGCTGAGATAGCAATTCTAAGCAGAGCAAAGCTTGCTAAAAATAATACCTCAATTTTGTTCATTCCATTTTACATAATTGTAGCCTTTATATAGGCATGTAAATATTACAATCCTATAAGGAAAAGATGTTTCTTAACATACCTATGTAGGAAAACCTTAATTACAGGTGATCCCTCTAATTAAGGAATACAATTCTACCTTGTTTAGGAATTCTAAATTTGTTTGGATTAGGAATCCTAAATGTGCCTTGATTAGGAATCCTAAATCTGCCTTAATTAGAAATTCTTAAAAAGACTACCACTAATAATATAAAGTCAAAGTAACCTAACTAATGTATCAAGACTCTGCTGAACCTACAAGCCCAAATAAACCCAAGAAGTTAAGCCTTTTCTACATGTAATTCTGCCTTAACTTAAAATCCAGCAACCCAACACAAAATCAGGCCCATTAATACAACTTAGCATGCAATTGAGCCTTTCCTCAACTTATTCATATAGCTTGGACTTATATCATGAGCTCCAAGTTTTGTTCTTCAAGTTCTAAGCCTTGTCCATCATCTTGTACATAAAGATAAGTGGTTATCCTTGATGTGACGTTGAAAACTTTTAGAACAGCCTTGGAATCTTCTGGAGCACCCTTTTTGTCACACAACTCCATGATTAAGCCTTGTAAAGCCTCTTGCATCCTCTTTGTTGTAGCCCTAGTCATTGGACCACTGATTCCTTGCAAAGGATCTAGGGAATACTTGTTTTGTTGCACTTGAATAGCACCTTGTTCTCCATCACGATTCCTTTGGCCTTGAGATTGATTTGGAGTCTTTCTAAGTTGCCTTCCATGTAGAACTAGAAGCTAAGCTAGATTTGAACCCTTTAGACTTGATTGTTTCTCTACTTTGATAGCCTTATACAAGAGCTCCTCTATCTCAAGTAGTGTTTCAAATCCACTACATTTGCATTTTCCTTGTTTAAATTGCCAATAAACCTTGCCATGGTAGCCTCTCGGTCTTCCTCCATATTAGCTCTATTCATCGCTATTTCCATCTCCTTGTAATAGTCCTCCACACTCATGGATCCTTGAACCAACCCTTGCAACTTTCTATGCAAGTCTCTATGGTAGTGGCTAGGTATAAATTTCTTGCGCATTATTGATTTCATCTTTTCCCATGACTGAATTCACATCTTGTCATTCCTCCTCTTACTTATCATCAATTGGTTCCTCCAAATACTTGCATAGTCAATGAATTCTATGGCTGCCAACTTTACTTACTTCTACCCAAAATAATTATGGCAATCAAATACACACTCCAGCTTTCTTTCCAACTCCAAATAAAGTTTTGGATCATTCTTCCCTTGAAATGCTAGAATCTTACCCAAATTGCTATCTCTTTTGAAAAAAGCTTTCTTGCCTTTTCTTGAGCTTAATTCTTCGTAGTCTAATTTTACCTCATCTTCTTCCTCAATCACATGCTTGCTAGAGGATTTTGATTTGCTGGGTGATTGTAAATCACCTACTCTTGCATTTATCATATTAAATTGCTTGGTAACAGCCATCATCCAAACCTTCATGTCTATATCATGCAATTCCCTATCACTACTCATGTTTACAACTTGTAAAAACACGTCCTTCACATGTTTGCCCTTAAATTAGATTGTTATCACTTGTATTTTACTATATTTTGGCTTTTCTTGATGCTGATCTCACCACTCTTGCCTTTTTCTACTCAAGCCAGCCTCCTTTATGTTCTTGAAAGACTCAAGATTAACAAATCACAAGAAGCAATTTGTTAGATGGTGGCAAATCTCAAAATCAAAAATTTTAAAAGAAATGCAAGATATCCTTTTTAGGCTTGAAAAAAAAAAAAAAAGAGATTTGCAACCTTATAAATGTACATAAGAGGTTGCAAGAATCAAGATGGATTGGTTAGTTCAAACAAAACTTCTTCGTCTTTCTTAATTTTTTCTTTTTTTTCGGTTTTTTTTTTGTTTTTTCTCAACCTTTTTTGTTTTTAACTTTTTGTTCAACTTCTTGTTTTTTTTAATCAAATCAATCCTTATTTTGGAGGAATTCCTAACTATGGACAAATTCCAACATAAACAATAAACTCCTATTTAGGAGTGAATGCTATTACTTAGTCTGACCTATTAAGTATTCTAATTATATTAATTAGGCTTGGACTCTTTGTCAAACTTGAATTCACACCATTTAAAGCTTGGTTGGCCTGAATGTCCTCAATCAGCCCATTTAGTGCTTCTTTAATCTTTTTGGCTTTAGCTCGTGTTATTGGGCCTTCTGAAATGCACAATGGATGTCTTGCATCCATTGAAGCTCTAACTCATGTTATTGGGCCTTCTGGAATGTGCAATGGACCTCTTGCATCCATTGAAACCTTCCACCCATCATCTCTATGGTTCTCATCACTATTGGTTCATTAACCATAGAGGCTTAGGTGGATGGAGGGAACTTAACTTTGTATTGTAGTAGAGTAACTTGCTCTTTCTTCTCCTAATTGTGGAATCTATAGTGTATTAGCTCAAATCAACAAGAGGGTTGATGCTTTACAAAACCTTGGAAGGTCAATGAAAAGGGCAAGGTCAAAGTAAATAAAGAAATCACTCAACAACTTGTTACATGACATTTACTTATAGGGCTTGCAAATGTGTCATCTATGGAGGAATACGAAAGCCATGGCCTTAAGAAGGAAAATGGAGTTGGCAACTCATGTTTAGGCATTTGAATGGGTTATTTTCATGGGTTTTATTGTTATCTAGTGGGCTGGACAAATTTCATTAATAAGCTCATCATAGTAGCTTTTATGTTACTAAGTTATTTAACTCAAAACAATTAATTAGATAGGGCTTTGGTGGTTAACATATATATATATATATATAAGGACAGCTAGATAGGGGGAGAACTTTTTATGAATAAATGAGCAATTTTCTTTAGTTCTTTAAGAACTAATTCTTAATTTTCATAGTTGAGTGTGTTGATTCAATAGATTTATCTTCTTCATCATTGTTGTTACTAGGAGTGATGTCTAAATCATATAGTTTTGGTTCTTGGTTGTTTTATAATCATCAAGTCAGAACTCATATCCTAACCTATGTTAGAATGATCCTATATCAACATTAGTGTTAGGTTATGTTTGCATGTAATTGAAGTCTGTATCACTAACCCCTAGGAATTCCATAAAAGAAATTGAAGAAGTTAAGTATCTTGCTTCATTTTTTAAGTTTTATTTGACTATTCTTTTAAGTGAAAAATTTATTTTCATATCTCCGTCATTATATTCAATGACTTCTAATTATTTTGTTTGTTCTTAATATGCTCAACTACCTTTTCTAAAATCCACTTTTCGAGTAACTTAACCTAATCCCAACTTATAGTTCTTAGTCCCTTTTCAAATAGTTTATGTGGAATTTCTTTAATTCCAAGATAAATGGTATTCACAACCTCGTAATGAAATGTATATATAAGAATCAAATTTTTTTATGCTAGCATTATATCAAAACCTTTTGCTTTTATAACTAAGCATGACGTGTGCATAAAATTTGGATCAATTAAAGAAAGAGTGATGTTTAGATAACAAGAGAAATAAATAGGTCCATCACTAAGGCTAGACTCAATTACTTCAAATAAGGAGTCATGAAAACAATTATGCTTTTTGTCTCTTATGAAAATAATCACTAAGTTGTTTAACCTCAATCTTATAGTTGGTTTAACCACTACTTGTACCATCCCTATGTGAAGGAATTTGTACTTCTTTTGATGAGAGTTAAATAAGCTTTTATGATAAAAGGGTGAAGTTATTATGACCTTGAGATAAGGGTAAGGCTTATCACTGGTTTTTACCACATATTTTATTTTAAGTAGAAATCCCGGCTTATCAATGGTTTTTACCACATATTCTATTTTAAGCAGAAATCCTTACTTCAATTGATAAATGTGAGAAGAAGAAGAAGAAAAAGACAAAGGAAGATGCTATTTTTGTAAATAATTATTATCTATATTTTCACTAACAATTATTTCTTCAATTCTACCATTCTTCCTATCACTACTAAAAGAGCAACTTTTGGATAACCTATTCATTGAAGATTTTCATAGAATCACTATTAATGATTTATGACTCAACACCTTTTTAGCTAAAATGGAAAAATCCTAGCAACACAACTTAGGTTTCAAGTATGAAAACTTCTCTCAATAAATTATCTAAGAAACTTAACACAATAAGCCTTTGATGCCTACTGGTGATTGGCAAGGCCTTGAATTCAAATATGGTGCCTATGGAGAAGGAGTAGAGAGAGAACATCTTCCAAACAAGATGTACGATCAAAGAGAAAGCATGCCACATCATTGTTGATAGTGGTAGTTGTATCAATGTTCCCTTAGCCACTAATGATTGAAAAGTTAAAGTTGCTTACGATGTCATCCCATCAACCTTATAAACTCCAATGCCCAAATAAAGGGAATGATGCAACTAAATAAGCACTGATTTCATTTTTAGTTGGAAAATATTATTGGCCAATTTCTTTGCAAAGCAGACTTTCATCAAACATTCATAAAGAGAAAGCAAACTTACAAACTAACTTTGCTAAAGCAATGTGTGAACTACAAAGATTCAACTCATCCTTTGGTGCACATTGCCTAAAAGGTTTGTTGATATCTTCCTAGATGAGATGCCACCTGGTTTACCTTTTATGTGGGAGATTGAACCCCAAATTGATTGCCACCCAGCATGCCTTTACTAAACAAACCAGCACATAGATGCAACCCAAAGGAGACTAAGGAGTAGCAATGACAGTAGATAAGTTGATCTCTAAAGGCTATAAGCATGAGCCCATGTTCTGTACTAGCCATTCCAGTGCTTGAGAAGGATGGTTTGGAGAGAACGTGCATGGTTAGACATGCTATCAATAAAATCACAGTAAAATATCATAATCCCAATCCATGGCTTGAAGAAAGGAGTTTGACAGTCCTAAGTCAAATTATTAAACTTATGATAATAAGTTCTATGCCATCATCGAGCATTAAAACATTGGAGCCATTACTTGCTACCAAAGGAGTTTGTTCTTTATTCAAACCATGAGGCCTTAAGTTCAAAATGGTGAACACAAGCTAAACAAGAGGCATGCTAAATGGGTTGAGTATGTTCAATCTTACTCTTTTGTGATCGAACGCAATTCTATACATAAGAATAGTAGCCAATGTTCTCTCTTGGAGGCATTCTTTGCTGACCTTGATGGATTCCAAGCTAAGTGGATTTGAGGTAATTAACAAACTCTATGTTGATATAATAGACTTCTCTTCAATATTTGCAGATGCAAGAAAGGTTCAGTGGACTATTTACATGTCCAAAATGGTCTTCTCTTCAAGGACAACAAGTTGTACATTACTTAAGAGTCCCACAAGTTTGAGAAGTTAATGTATGTGGTATTGCTGGTCACTTTGGAGTTAACAAGACTTTGGCTGTGTTGGGAGGACATTTTTATTGGCCAAAGATGGTGATAGATATTCAAAGTATCCTTAAGCATTGTGTGATGTGCCAAAAGGCCAAGAGCCATTGATAAAGAACCTGCTAGGCAACTTGCCTTAAAAACCCTTGAATTAAATTATATGCACACCCTAGAAAGTTAGGAAATAAATTGAATTGATTAGATTAGAATCCTAAGGAAACTAAGTCCTAACAACCCCAATCTTATGATGGCACAATGGTTGATTACTCTTTTGATAAGTCAAGATAATGTATTCTTCAAGAAAGCAAAGCAAACCTTGTTGAAAATACCTCAATATTTTTAATGATCCTTATTTTACATAGTTGTAGCCTTTATGTAGGCATGTAAACAATACAATTTTATAAGGAAAATATGTTTCTTATTATGCTTATATAGGAAAGAACTTAATTAGAAAAGTTCCTTTAATTAAGGAATACAAATCTATCATGATATAGAAATCCTTAGAGACTACAACTAATGAAAACTAGGTATAAAAATCAAAGTAAAAACCCTAACTAATGTATTAAGACTTGGCTAAATCTACAAGCCCAAATAAACTCAAGAAGTTAGGCTTTTTCATTTGAAAATTTGACCTCAACTTAAAATCTAGCAACCCAAAACAAAAAGATAGGCCCCTTAACATAGCATACAAATCATGCCCTTCCTTAGCTTGGTCATATGGCTTGGACTTATGATGACAAGGTGCTATTCAAGTGCAATATAGCAAGTATTCCCTAGATCCTTTGGAAGGAATCAGTGGTCCAATGACTAAGGCAAGGGCAAAGAGAATGAAAGAGACTTTACAAGGCTTAATCATGGAGCTACATGACAAAGAGGGTGCTCTAGACAATTCCAAGGCTGTTCTAAAAGTTTTCAATTCTACACCAAGTATAATCACTCATCTTTATCTGCAAGATGATAGACATGGCTTAAAACTTAAAGAACAAAACTTGAAGCTCATGATATAAGTCCAAGCTGCATGAACAAGTTAAGTAAAGGCTCAATTGCATGCTGAGTTGTATTAATGGGCCTGATTTTGTATTGGGTTGCTGAATTTGAAGTTAAGGCTGAATTACATATAAAATTGATTTAAAGAATCAAATTTGCATGAAAGAGGGAGATGGATGGAAAACAACATTTAAAACTAAATATGAATTATATGAGTGGTTAGTAATGCCTTTTGGATTAACTAATGCACCTAGTACATTCATGAGATTAATGAATCATGTCTTGCATGCTTTCATAGGAAAATTTGTAGTAGTTTACTTTGATGGTATTTTAGTTTATAGCAAGAATTTGGATGAACATGTGAAACACTTGCATGCTATGTTTAGTGTGTTAAAAGAGAACCAACTATATGCTAATCTCAAAAAGTATAAATTTTGCATGGAATCCATTGTGTTTCTTGGTTATGTTGTTAGTTTACAAGGTATTAGTGTGGATGAAGAGAAGGTAAAGGCAATAAGGGACTGGCCTACACCTAAGAACACAAACGAGGTAAGAAGCTTTCATGGTTTAACAAGTTCTTATCGAAGGTTTGTTAAGGATTTTAGTTCCATTACTGCACCTTTAAATGAACTTGTTAAAAATAATGTTGTTTTCAAGTGGGATAATGTGCATGATCGGGCTTTTAATACTCTAAAAGGAAAGCTTATTAATGCACCTTTGTTATGCTTACCTAACTTTGATAAAGTTTTTGAGGTAGAATGTGATGCATTTGGAATAGGTATATGAACTGTTTTAATGCAAAATTCCAAACCAATTGCTTATTTTAGTGAAAAGTTAAGTGGGGTAACCTTAAATTATCCCACTTATGACAAGAAACTTTACACATTAGTACGAACTCTTCAAACACGTCAACATTATTTGTGGCTAAGGGAATTCATCATTCATTTTGATCATGAGAGCTTAAAGTTCTTGAAATCCCAAGGTAAGTTTAATAAAAGACATGCTAAGTGGCTGGAGTTCATAGAAACATTTCCTTCTATAATCAAGTACAAGCATGGAAAGGAAAACGTTGTTGCTAATGTGTTGTCTAAGAAGTACACATTACTTACTTCTTTGCAAACTAAGTTACTTGGTTTTGAATTGCTTAAGAGCTTGTATGCAAATGATTCTGATTTTGGCCAAGCATGGAATGCATGTCATAAGTGTGTATTTGGTGACTTTTATGGGCATGAAGGGTTTCTGTTGAGGAGGGATAAATTATGTGTACCTATTTGTTCTATTCGTGAGTTGCTTATTAGGGAAACTTACAAGGGTGGTTTAATGGGGCACTTTGGTGTGCAGAAGACTCTAAATATATTGCATGAGCATTTTTATTAGCCTAATCTGAAGCATGATTGTGATAAGTGTATTACATGTAGGCAAGCAAAGGTTAGAGTTAAATCCCATGGCTTGTATAAATCTTTACTTGTGCTTAACCAACCTTGGACTAATATTTCTATAGACTTTGTCTTAGGAGTACTAAGGTCTCAAAGTGGTAAGGACAGCATATTTGTCGTTGTTGATAGGTTTAGCAAAATGACTCATTTTGTTGCATGTTCTAAAACCAATGATGCAACACATATTGCTGAGTTATTCTTTAAGGAAATGGTGTGTTTGCATGGATTGCCAAGAACTATTGTTAGCTATAGGGATGTTAAGTTCTTAAGTCATTTTTGGCACACTTTATGGAATAAATTAGGAACTAAACTCTTATTTTATGCTATTGCACATCCTCAAACAAATGGACAAACTGAGGTAGTTAATAGGACACTCACTACATTGTTACGTGCTATCATTCAAAAGAACTTGAAGCAATGGGAATAGTGTTTACCACATGTTGAGTTTGCTTATAACAGATCTATTCATTCTACTACTTCCTTGTCACCTTTTGAAGTTGCTTATGATTTTAATCCTTTAACTCCATTGGAGATTTTATCTTTGCCTACTAAAGAGTGTGCTAACATTGATGGTATGAAAAAGGTAGAATTTGTGAAGCATTTTACATGCCAAGGTTCAAGCTAACTTTAAAAGGAAGAATGAGCAATATGCTAAGCAAGTTAATAAGGGGATGTGAAGGTTGTCTTTGAACTTAGTGATTAGGTGTGGGTACATATGAGGAAGGAATGATTTCCCCCACAAAGAATGTCCAAATTTCAGCTTAAGGAGATAGACCATTTCAAGTCTTGGGGAGGATTAATGACAATGCCTACAAGCCAGATTTACCAAGCAACTATGGTAATGTTAGTGCTACTTTTAATGTTGCTAACTTATCTTTGTTTGATACAGGTGATTTGAGGACAAATCCTTTCAAGGAGGGGAGGAATGATGGAGAACAAGGTGCTATTCAAGTGCAACATAGCAAGTATTCCTTTGATCCATTGAAAGGAATTGGTGGTCCAATGACTAGGGCAAGGGCAAAGAGAATGAAAGAGGCTTTACAATGCTTAATCATGGAGCTACCTAACCAAGAGGGTGCTCCAAACCATTCTAAGGCTGTTCTAAAAGTTTTCAATGCTACACTAAGGATAATCACTCATTTTTTTTTGTGCAAGAAGATGGATAAGGCTTAAAACTTAAAGAAAAATACTTGGAGTCCATGATATAAGTCCTGCATGACCAATCTAAAGATAGGCTCAATTTGCATGCTAAGTTGTATTAGAGATCTTGATTTTGTTTTGGGTTGCTGGATTTTAAGTTAAGGTCAAATTTTATGTAGAAAAGGCTTAAATTGTTGGGTTTATTTGAACTTGTAGGTTCAGTTAAGTCTTGATCCATTAGTTAGGGTTTTTACTTTGACTTTTATGTCTAGTTATCATTAGTTGTGGTATGTTTTTCATGTTTTATGTCTAGTTATGGATTTGTGTTTCTTAAGATTCCTAATCAAGGTAGATTTGTATTCCTTAACTAGAGGGATCTCCTGTAATTAAGTTTTTCATATATAAGCATGTTAAGAAACACCTTTTCATCATAGGATTGTAATATTTACATGTCTATGAAGGCTACAACTATGTAAAATGAAATCAATAAGATTTAGATATTTTTCAACAAGCTTTACTTTGCTTTCTTTTGTTCTTGGAATAATACATTGTCTTGACTTATCAAAGGAGTGATCAACCTTTGTGGTGTCTTAATATTGGGGATTTTAGGACATATTTTCCTTAGTGTTCTGATATGATCAACTCAACTTGTTTCCTAGCTTTCTAGGGTGAGCGTAACAAATGGATTGAAGGGTTCCTAGGACAGGTCGCCTAGCAGGTTCTTTATCACTCCTCCTCAAAAGGATTTGTCCTTAAATCACCTACATCAAACAAAGATGAGTCAACAACATTAGAAGTAGCACTAACATTGCCATAGTTGCTTGGTAAATCTAGTATGCAGATGTCATCATTAATCCATTCCAAGACTTCAAAAGGTCTGTCTTCTTAAGGCTGAAATTTGGACTTTCTTTATGGGACAAACCCTTCCTTCCTCATATACACCCATACCCAATTACCATATCCGAGGACAACCTTTGCACTCCCCTATTAGCTTGCTTAGCATAACTTGTTTCCTAACTTTCTGGGGTGTGCATAATAAATGGATTCAAAGGTTCTTAGGGCAAGTTGCCTAGCAAGTTCTTTATCACCCTTCCTTAAAAGGATTTGTCCTCAAATCACCTACATCAAACAAAGATGAGTCAACAACATTAAAAGTAGTACTAACATTGTCATAGTTATTTGGTAAATATAGCTTGTAGACATTATCATTAATCCTTTCCGAGACTTTAAAAGGTCCATCTTCTTAAGGCTGAAATTTGGACTATCTTTGTGGGGTAAACCCTTCCTTCCTCATTCTTTTATCATCAATATTAGCACGTTAATTAGTAGGCAAAGATAAAAATTCCAAAGGGGTTAAAGGATTAAAACCATAAGTAACTTCAAATGGTGACAAGGAAGTAGTAAAATGAACAAATTTGTTATAAACGAACTCAAAATGTGGCATATAGTTTTCTGATTACCTTACATTCTTTTGAAAGATAATATGTAACAAAGTAGTGAATGTCCTATTAACTACTTCAATTTGTCCATCCATTTGGGGATGTTTAGCAGTAGAAAATAAGAGTTTAGCTCCTAATTTATTCCATAAAAGTGTGCTGAAAATGACTTCAGAACTTAACATCCCCATCACTAATAATGGTTCTTGGCAAACTAAGCAAACACACCACTTCTTTAAAGAACAAATCAGCAATACGTGTTGCATCATTGGTTTTAGAACATGCAACAAAGTGAGCCTTTTGGTTACCTATCAACAACAAATATGTTGTCCTAACAAGTAACTCACAAATAGAACATGCCACATAATTTATCTCTCTTAAATAGTAATCCTTCATTTCTATAAAAATCACTAAATGTACACTTATAACATGCATTCCATACTTGTCCAAAATTAGAATCATTAGCATATAAGCCCTTAAGCAATGCAAAACCAAGTAACTTAGTTTGTAAAGAAGTAAGCAATGCAAACCTCCAAGACAATGCATCAACAACAATATTTTCCTTTCCATGTTTGTATTTGATCACAGAAGAAAATGTTTCTATGAACTCCAACTACTTAAAACGCCTTTTATTAAGCTTACCTTGGAATTTCAAGAACCTTAAGCACTCATGATTAGAATGAATGGTGAATTCCCTTAGCCACAAATAATGTTGCCATGTTTGAAGAGTTCATAATAATGCATAAATTTCCTTATCATAAGCAGGATAATTCAAGGTTGCCCCACTTAACTCTATCAAAGTTAGTTAGACATGCAACAAAGGTACATTAGTAAGCTTTTCTTTTGAGGTACTGAAAGTCTAATCATGCTCATCATCCAACTTAAAAATAACCTTCTTTTTAGCAAGTTTGTTCAAAGGTGAAGCAATGGAACTAAAATTCTTCACAAACCTTTGATAAAAACTTGCTAATCATGAAAACATTTTACTTCATTGGCATTCCTAGGTGTAGGCCAATCCCTTATCACCTTTACCTTCTTCTCATCCACACTAACACCTTGCAAACTAACAACATTGCCAAGAAATACAACGAATTCTATGCAAAATGTAAACCTTTTGAGATTAGCATACAATTAGTTCTCTCTTAACACACTAAACACAACATGCAAGTGTTTCACATGTTCATCCAAATTCTTGCTATAGACTAAAATATCATCAAAGTGAACTACCACAAATTTCCTTATAAAAAGCATGCAAGACATGATTCATTCACCTCATAAATGTACTAGTTGCATTAGTCAATTCAAAAGGCATTACTAACCACTTATACAATCCATATTTAGTTTTAAATGTTGTCTTCCATTCAACTCCCTCTTTCATGCGACTTTGTAAGTAATCATTCTTTAAATCAAATTTTGAAAACACATACAAACTACACAATTCATCAAACATACCATCTAATTTA
Organism: Ceriops tagal; assembly: GCA_021533255.1. NCBI lineage: Eukaryota > Viridiplantae > Streptophyta > Magnoliopsida > Malpighiales > Rhizophoraceae > Ceriops > Ceriops tagal. The sequence goes on from CM038600.1 coordinate 6,101,024, forward strand.
GGGGTGGGATGTCTATACTTTACAGTGATTTTATTAATGGCTCAGCAATCCATGCATATGCACCATGTTCCATCTTTCTTTGGGACTAAGGTGATAATAACCGAACATGGTCTAAGACACTTCCTTACAAATCTCTTTTGCACCATCTCATCCACTTGCCTTTGTATCTCCTTGGTTTCCTTGGAATTGGCTCTATAGGCTGGTTGGTTTGGTATGATAATATTGGGTCTAAAGTTTATTTGGTGCTCAATTCCTATTAAAGGAGGTAATCTATGGGGAATCGCTTCAGGAAATAAATCTTCAAATTCCTATAATAATGGAAGAACCACACTAGGCAAAGAAGGATTAAGGTCATTAGACAAAAAATTAAACATCCTTGTGCATATCACTCTTAACCTCACTTTTCACAACAAACATAGCCCTTTTACATTTCTGACCTTTGCTGCACACTTTTCTCTCGACCTCACCCTTTTCGCTTGATTTTTTCCCCTTGGCCTCAATTTCTTTCATTTCCTTTGACTTCTCACTCTCTTTCTTTTCCTTTTCCTCTTATTCTCTCATCTATTCTTCTCTCATTTTGCACTCTCTTGCTATCTTAATCTGATCTTCATATGCTCAAAAGGTTTGAGAGGAGTTAATACAACAACCAAATTATTAATTACAAAAGAGTATCTATTCTTGTAGCCATCATGTCCTTATCAAATTGTCATGGTTAGCCAAGAAGTATATGTCTTGCATGCTTTCGTGCCACATCACAAAGAACCTCATCTTGTAGTTGCTAGTACGAAAGGCAAGTAAAACTTTCTTGGTTACTCTAACTTCTCCACAATCATTCAACCCATGCAGCTTATATAGCTTATGATGCTTGAAGGTATCCAAATTGAGCATATCTACCAACAAAGTATTAGCAACATTAGTACAACTTCCACTATCAATAATCATTCTATATACCTTGTCTTTAACATGGCATCTTGAATAGAAAATGTACTTACTTTGCTCATCATCATTATCATCCTTTGGCTAAATACTTAGTGCATGTCTTATATAGCCAACATTTCTCCATGAACTGGTTCTTCAACCTTAACATTAAAAGAATCCTTTTAGATGGCATGACATTACCACTAGAACTAATACTTTCTGTGTCACCATTTTCTAACATAATCATAGCTCTTTCATTTGGATATTGAGAAGCAATATGTCTATACCCTTGATGCTTAAAGCACTTAATATCATAAGATTTTGAAAAAGATTTGGTTTTGGTTTTACCTTTAGATATAGTAACCAAATCCGTTTTCCTTGCATCTTTTTTTGTCTTTAGGGTTGATTTGTTGTGTTTCCAAGTTGCATTCCATGTAGAAGCGGAACTAGATTTAAACCCTTTGGACTTGATTTGTTTCTCCACCTTGATAGCTTTATGCAAGAGCTCCTCTCTAAATAGTGTTGCAAATCCACTGCATCAGCAATTTCCTTGTTCAAACTGCCATCACACCTTGCCATGGTAGCCTTTTAGTCTTCCTCAGTTTTAATTGTGGCTATCTTTATCTCCCTATAGTAATGATGGAGAACAAGGTGCTGTTCAAGTGTAATAAAGAAAGTATTCCCAAGATCCTTTGCAAGGAATCTGTGGTCTAATAACTAAAGTAAGGACAAAAAGGATGAAAGAAACTTTGCAAGGCTTAATCATAGAGTTGCATGACAAAGAGGCTACTCTAGAAAATTCTAAGATTGTTCTAAAAGTTTTGAATGCTTCACCAAGGATAATCACTTATCTTTATGCACAAGATGATGGACAAGGCTTAAAGGGCCAAGCTACATGACCAAGCTAACGAGAAACTTGATCCACATGCTAAGTTGTATTAAAGGGCTTGTTTTTGTTTTGGGTTGCTAGATTTTAAGTTAAGGATGAATTACATGTAAAGAAGGTTTAACTTTTTGAGTTTATTTGGGCTTGAAGGTTTAGCTAAATCTTGATACATTAGTTAGGGATTTTGTTTTGACTTTTATAACTAGTTGTTATTAACTGCAGTCTTTTAAGAATTCCTATATCAAGACATATTAGTATTTCTTAATTAAAGAGATTCCCTATAATTAAGGTTTTTCCTATATAGGTATATTAAGAACGAAGTTTCCAACTTCACCCTAAGATCTACTATTCTGTAATACTGAGAGGGGGAGTAAATCAGTATCATACTCCTTAAAAACACACTCTGATAATTTAAGCCAAAGTATTCTACTTATTTAATACTCTAGCTCTCGTCAATACGCAGGTATGTGAATAACTTCAAACACTTCTCAAAAGCGAACTCTTTCTCAGATTCGACTAAGGTAGATCTATTGTTACCTACTAATCACAATAGTCCCCAAAGTCACATTTTAGACACCATGCCTACTAGACGGATCGGATGTTCTTGATTAGGTCTTCGTTAGGTTATGGGTTCGATGATACTTTAGCTGCGTTCACAACTCAATTCAAAACACAGAATGTAAATCAAAGTAAGGACACAAGAGATTTACGTGGTTCCGTCAATGTGACATACATCCACGGTGGTAGGGACTCTTCCTCTACTGAGACAATCCACTATATTTGAAAATACCAGTGTGGTACTCCCGATGTTCACAATGTAGTTACAATGGATGTCTTAATCCTCTGTTCCTTTCACTATTGCAAATACAAAACAAGTACAATACGAAGAGTGTCACTTACTGTGTCTACCCTTTTTCTAACTTGTCTTGCCTCTGTTGAATTGAATAGGCTGCTTCACTACTACTTAGAAGTCCACTACAACACTCTCTAACCTCTCTTGAAGAAATCTGGAAATACATTGAGTTTTTTCCAATACTTCACTGAATTCCTTCTCTAGGTTGTTTCACACAACTCCTTCTTTCATCGTCTCACGGCTTCACCCATCTCCTGATCTCACGGCCTACCTCATGTTTTTGGTTTGGCATTCCACGTCTCATGCACATCTCTGGTTTGCCCGCTTTGCTGATCTCACGCTTCACGCACGTTTTTGGTCTCACGCCGTCGCACGTTCTGGTCTCACACCATCCAGCCAGATCTCTCTCACCATCCACCCTGTTTTTTCGTCCACTATATTTTACCGTCATCCTTGTTTTTCGTCCACTCTGTTTTGCCATCAACTCGTCCTTTCTCTTGTTGGTGGTTGTGCGTTTCTCACAGGTTTCTCTCTCTTGCCATCACACGGTTTTCTCCTTGCCGTGTCGTCTGTTTCTCTCCCGATGGTTGTATGTCTCTCACGGGTTTTCTCTCTCACTGTTCCAGGTCTGGTCTGGTCTCACCCGTTCCAGCTCCGATCTGGTCTCACCCGTTACAGATCTGCTGTCTTCTCTTCCAGGTGGTCTTACGGTTTCCTTCAGCCGTCCGCTCTTCTTTGGTTGTTCACCTTTTTGCTATCCAGCCGTTCACTCTTCTTTGGTCGTCTCTCTTTTAGGTGGTATATCTTTCATCCTATCGTCCAGCCCCCCTTCAGTTGTCTCTTCTTTTCTCTATTTTTCTCGACCGTCCTCTTCTCTTTTAGGTGGATGAAGATCCACCCAATTGTATATGTTCCATGTAGGGTTTGCCGTGTGGTTTTACTTCCTTACCCCTTCATATAGCTTCAAATTACTCTCTTGCCATGTAGCTTCAAATTACTCTCTTGCCCCTCCATGTGGCTTTACTTTCTTACCCCTCCATGTGGCTTCAAATTACTTGCACACTTAAATCTAGTTGACAACAATTACAACCCATACAAGGCTATGGGAACAACAATCTCCCTTTTTGTAATTGTTGGCAGCACACATAACAAAAAAACCATTGCGTAGCAATTACAACTCCCCCTAAATATGCACTCCCCCTTTCTTAACAGCTCCCCCTATACTATTGCTTCTCTCCCCCTTTGCTAACCAATTACAAAAAAAACTCATAAAGTAGAGATGGAGAATTCACCTAAACTTCAGGCTTGAGGAGACATTTGCATAGATAGACTCATTCTGTGCTTTTCAAACAACCATGTGGACAGAGGTTTAGTTAGAATATCTGAAATTTGATCTTTAGTGCCAACATACTCCAACTAAATTGTACCCTGTTCCACTTGATCTTTGATGAAGTGATACTAGATGTCAATATGCTTGCTCCTTGAATGTTGAACCGAATTCTTGTTGAGATCAATAGCACTTTGATTATCATAAAGTACACTCACTGGTAACTTCACTTCAACACCCAAGTTTGCCAATTGTCTTTGCATCCATATCATCTGAGTACATGCTGCACAAGTAGCCATATACTTAGCCTCAACTATGCTCAAAACAACACTGTTTTGCTTTATACTTAACCATGCAACACACTTTGAACCCCAGTAGAAGATACAGCTGTTGGTTGATTTTCTGTCATCTATACTTCCTGCCCAGTCTGCATCAGTGTATGCTCGTAGTTTTATAGAATCCATGGCAGGATACCATAAACCCATTTCTAGTGTCCCTTTGAAGTATCTTAGGGTTCTTTTCACCGCCAACACATGAGATTCCTTAGGATCAGCTTGGAATCTGCTGGCAATGCACACAGCTTGCATAAGATTAGGCCTTGGTGCTGTAAGGTACAGAAGGCTCCCTATCATCTTCTTGTATTCTGTAGGGTTTGTACTCCTTCCCTCCTGATCTTTGGTTAACTTGTAGCCCACTGTCATAGGGGTATTGACAGGTCTGCTATCCTCCATGCCGAACGTTTTCAGCATCTCTTTGACATATTTCATCTGAGAAATAAAAATATCTTCTTCACACTATTTTATCTGTAATACAAGAAAGTAATTCATTTCTCCAATCAATGAAATCTCAAATTCCTCACTCATCTTCTGTGCAAAATCTTGACATAGGTCAAAGTGATCCCCTCCAAAGATGATGTCATCTACATATATTATGGTTATCAGTTGGTCTTTCTCTAAGTTGAACACATATAGGTTATTATCAACTGTTCCTCTTATGAAGTTCAACCTTCTTAAGTACACATCTAACCTATTGTACCATGCTCTTGGGGCTTGTTTAAGGCCATACAAGGCTTTCTTCAGCTTGCACATGTGTGTCTCATCCTCACTGATTTGTACTCCATCAGGTTGTTTAATATACACTTCTTCTTTCAGGAGCCCATTCAGAAAAGCTGATTTCACATCCATCTGATAAACTTTATACTTCTTATGTGTTGCCAAAGATAGAAACATTCTAATAGTTTCTAACCTTGCCACTGGTGCAATAGTTTCATCCACATGTACTCTTTCTATCTAAGTATAGCCTTTGCAAACCAACCTGGCCTTGTTCCTCACCACCTTGCCATCTTCATTGTGTTTATTCCTAAACACCCATTTTGTTCCTATGACATTCTTGTTAGTGCGTCTTGGAACCAACTTCCATGTATCATTCTTCTTGATTTGATCCAACTCCTCATTGATAGCTTTGACCCAAGCTTTGTCTTTTGTAGCCTCTTCAATAAATTTAGGTTCAACTTGTGAGAGAAAAGCAATAGCTCTCACAATTCTTCTTCTTGTTGTAACTCCTGTTGATGGGTCACCTATGATCTGATTTCCTTGATGAGCACTGGTCCATGTCTTCTTTGTCCTTCTCTCTTGCACAGTCTTAGTTGCAAGAGAATCTCTTTCTTCATCTTCAGACTCACTCTTCTTTGAGTCTGAACTTACTTCTTTTCCCTCTTCTTCATGTTGGTCTGATTCTTCATCTATCTTGATGTCATCTTCTTCATTGTCCTCAGCTTCTCCATTATGCATTGTTTTCCAATTCTCATCTTTTCTCACATCACTAGACGTGATAACTTTTCCCAGTTTATGCAAAAAAACTCTGTAACCTTTTGTCTTTGCTGAGTATCCCATAAAGATGCCTTCATCAGACCTAGCATTGAATTTTTCCAAGTTTTGCTCCTTGTTCTTCACAAAACATGGGCTGCCAAAGATTTCGAGATACTTGGCTACTGTCTTCTTCCCACTCCATAGTTCATATGGAGTCTTATCAGTATTGGGCCTTAGTAAGACTCTATTCAGTAGATGTACAACTGTAAATGTTGCTTCTGTCCAAAATCTTGTGTGAAGCTTGGATTCCAGCAGTAGAGTTCTTGCCATTTCAACCACAGCTCTATTTTTCCTCTCTACCACCCTGTTCTGTTGAGGTGTTTTTGCTACTGCCATCTGATGGTGAATACCATACTTCTCAAGGTAATCTTCAAAAGCTTCATTTGTAAATTCAATGCCTTGATTTGACCTCAATACTTTGATCTTCCTTTTACTCTCATTTTCAACCAATCTTTTGTATCTCTTGAAGCAATTTAGAACTTTTGACTTGTGTTTGAAGGGCATAATGCAGGTCCTTCTGGAATAATCATCAACAAATAAGATGAAGCACCTCTCACCATTCAACCTTTTTGTCCTCATCGGTCTACACAAATACACAATGTCAAGCACTGCTTCAAAACTGAACTCTTTGGTCTTATACTACTTTCTGGCATGTTTTCCTTTAGAGCATGCTGAGCAAACATACTCTCTCTCTCTCTCCCAAGGTTGGGAATGTCTCTGATTACATGAGTAGTGGTCAACTTCCTCATGTTCTTCTGTGATAAGTGTCCCAGCCTCCTATGCCAGAGTTGATTTTCTTCTTCTTTGGTGAGTAAACAGCTGTTTGTCTTGTCCTCATCAATCACATATAAATTTCCAGTTGTTCTCTTCCCGGCTGCAACCGTATTGCCTTCTTTACTCTTTACTTGGCAACCTGTTTTTGTGAATATCACTTTATGATCTTCATTGCATAGTTGGTTGACAGATGCTAGATTATATTTGAGTCCTTCAACGTGCAGAACATCTTTCAGCTTTCGTTTTCCAATATTTACTGACCCTTGACCACTGATGTTGAGTGAATCATCATTGCCAAACTTGACTCTGCCTTCTCTTGACTTGTTTAGCTTTGATAATTTACTCTTATCTCCTATCATGTGTGAAGTGCATCCATTATCAAGGATCCACTGCTTATCCTTGTAGTCAGCCTTTAGTGCAATTTTAGCTATATTAGCTACCTCCCTTTTTGCTTTATATTTTTTCCTTTGAACTGGCTTGAAGATAGCTTTCTCCTTTTTCTCAACTTTGACTGCACCAATTGTTTTTACTGTGCCATCGAGTGCCTTCTCTTGCTCAGGGAGAAGTGTCATGCATCTCTTGGCATTATGGCCATCCTATCCGCACCTTTAACACTGCTCCAAGTCTACCAATACAGCAAACTTGTTCTTTGAAACTACTGGTTTGGGCTTCTACCAACACTCCTTGTCAGTGTGTCCTTGCTTTTTACAGTATGTGCAAGAACTCACGACATGTGTTCTCCTTTGAATTTTGTATTGTCTCCCCCTGTATGCAGCATCATATCTTCTCAAGTTGGAGACGTATACTGGCCTTCTCCACTAGCATTTACTTGCCCTATGACCCCAAACTCCATAATAAAGACAGTAATCTTGAAACTACCTCTTCTTAGGTCTAATCACTGCTTGTTTTCTTTTGTTCATTACTTGCTATGTAGGCAAGGGTGCTGGTTTCATTGCTTGTGTGGCTTTCATTTCAGCCACCTTCTTCTCCTTCTTTTGTTCAGCCATTGCCCTTGGCTGGCTTACTTTCTTTTCTTTCTGAGACGTAGCAGCTATAGGCTGCTGCTCTTTAACCACATACATCATTTTTGGCCCTGGCATTGGTTTGATAACTGTCTTCTCTTCTTCAGTTATCTTCTCTTGAGTCATAGCCTTCTCTTTCAACTTCTGTGGCAAAGTCTCATTCTTTTTTTTTCTTGCAGAGCTTGTTTCTCCTACCACTTCAAACTTTTGCAAGTTCTCCTCACTCTTTTTGAGTTGTTGCTGAAATCTCAGCAACTCTATCTCCATTTCTTCAATTGTTGAAGTCCTTGAGCCAAGCTCCATAGTAAGGTCTTCACATATTTTGATTTGTTCAGCCTTTATTTCATCCTTTTGACTTTCTGCTTCCTCAATCTTTGCTTCAACTTGTTGTATGTGGGCCTCCAACCTTCTTATGGTTCTGCCCCTTCTGATTATCTCCTTTGAAGCTGCTTCCAACTCAGCTTCAAGATCTGGTTCTTCTTCATCAACCTCCTCTTCCTCTTCAGAGGTTGAACTACCACCTTGAGCTGATGCCATAAAGGCATGCTTATTTGATGAGTCTTCATTTTCCTCCTCATCAGCTTCTTTTGTCTGACTCACATAACTCTTAAATGAGCCTCTCTTCTTCTTCTGTGGGTTGGCAGTCTTCTTGCTAGACTTCTTTGATTTGAACGATGGTCTTCTCCATTTTGAATTCTGCTCATCATCACCATCCTCATCTTCATCATCAAGTTTCACTTTGTACTGAGAAGCAAAGTGTCCAGTCTACCCACAACGATAACATCTCAAGGACAACTGTCCCTTTCCCTTCTTAGACCCCTTCTTGAACTTCCTTATGAAGTATGCCAACACTTCACCTTCACTTTCTTCCTCCTCATCATCATCATCCTCATTAGATGATTCTTCCTCTTCTTTTATCTTCAAGTGTTTCATAGCTTTGAAAGCTGCCTCCTTTGATACCTTTGACGTTGATGAGCTCTTAGTTGACTTTATTCTCATCTCATACACAATGAGATTGCACTAGAGATCGTGCAGTGACATAGAATTGAGATCTCTACTCTCCTCTATGGCTGCCACCTTTGAGGCAAACCTCTCAGGTAGAATTCTCAGAATTTTCTTCACAATAGATGAGTCCTTCTTGTTCTTCCCATGACTTCTAAGATTGTTTACAGCATCAATAACCTTGGTGAAGAACTCTTGGACTATCTCATTTTTCTGCATTCTAAGAGATTCATATCTCTCCTTGAAAACTTGAAGCTTGGCCTTCTTCATTCTGCCATCACCTTCATAGACTTTCTGCAGTTTGTCCCATATCTCCTTAGCAGATTTGCAGTCCATAACTTTAGCATACTCAGCATCTGTCAATGTTGAAATGATGACATTTGAGGCCTTCCCATTTATCTCAAACTGCTTCAATTCCTCTAGGGTTGGATATTTACCTTCTTTTGGAGACTCAAAACCCTTCTGTATAGATTTCACCACGTTCATGCTCATGGTTGCAAATACCACCTATATTCTCACTCTCCACATATGGTAGTTGGTTCCGTTGAAGATTAGAACCTCCTTGTTGTACGTAGTGCTAGTGCTGGTACTGGCATCCATTTCTCAGTATGCTGAACAAGTTAAAACTTCTGAAGCCCTTCAAACTAGTACACCAAGCTGTTAAGCTTTAGACTGGTGAACCTGTGTTCTGATACCAATTGAAGTTTTCGACTTTACCCTAGGATCTACTAGTCTGTGATACTGAGAGGGGAGGTGAATCAATATCACACCCCTTAAAAACACACTCTGATAATTTAAGCCAAAGTATTCTACTTATTTAATACTCTAGCTCTCGTCAATACGCAGGTATGTGAACAACTTCAAACATTCTCAAAAGCGAACTCTTTCTTAGATTTGACTAAGGTAGATCTATTGTTACCTACCAGACAGATCGGATGTTCTTAATTAGGTCATCTTTAGGTTATGGGTTCGATGATACTTTATTTGTGTTCACAACTCAATTCAAAACACAGAATGTAAATCAAAGGACACAAGAGATTTATGTGGTTCCGTTAATGTGACATACGTCCACAGTAGTAGGGACTCTTCCTCTACCGAGACAATCCACTATATTTGAGAATACTAGTGTGGTACTCCCGATGTTCATAATGTAGTTACAATAGATGTCTTAATCCTCTGTTCCTTTCATTATTACAAATACAAAGCAAGTACAATACAAAGAGTGTCACTTCCTATGTCTACCCTTTTTCTAACTTGTCTTGCCTCTGTTGAATTGAATAGGCTGTTTCACTGCCGCTTATAAGTCCACCACAACACTCTCTAACCTCTCTTGAAGAAATCTAGAAATACATTGAGTTCTTTCTAATGCTTCACCGAATTCCTTCTCTAGGTTGTTTCACACAACTCCTGCTTTCACCGTCTCACGGCTTCACTCGTCTCCTGATCTCACGGCTTGCCTCACGTTTCTAGTTTGGCGTTTCACGTCTCACACATGTCTCTGGTTTGCCCGCTTTACTGGTCTCACGCTTCACACACATTTCTGGTCTCACGCCAATGCACGTTCTAGTCTCACAGCACGTTTTGGTCTCATGCCATCGCACGTTCTAGTCTCACACCGTCCAGCTGGATCTCCCTCACTGTCCAGCAGGATTTCTCTCACCGTCCACCCTGTTTTTCTGTCCACTCTGTTTTGCTGTCATCCCTATTTTTTGTCCACTCTGTTTTGTCGTCGAATTGTCCTTTCTCTTACCGGTGGTTGTGCATTTCTCACGGGTTTCTCTCTCTTGTTGTCACACGGTTTTCTCCTTGCTGTGTCGTCCATTTCTCTCCCGGTGGTTGTATGTCTCTCATGGGTTTTCTCTCTCATCGTTCCAGATCTGGTCTGGTCTCACCCGTTCCAGCTCCGATCTAGTCTCACCCGTTACAGATTTGCTGTCATCTCTTTCAGGTGGTCTCACGGTTTCCTTCAACCGTCCACTCTTCTTTGGTTGTTCACCTCTTTGTTGTCCAGCCGTTCACTCTTCTTTGGCCATCTCTCTTTCCGGTGGTATATCTTTCGTCCTACCGTCCAGCCCCCCTTCGATCGTCTCTTCTTTTCTCTATTTTTGCCGACCGTCCTTTTCTCTTCTTCATCCACCCGATTGTATATGTTCTGTGTAGGGTTTGCCGTGTGGTTTTACTTCCTTGCCCCTCGATGTAGCTTCAAATTACTCTTTTGTCATGTAGCTTCAAATTACTCTCTTGCCCCTCCATGTGGCTTTACTTTCTTACCCCTCCACGTGGCTTCAAATTACTGGCACACTTAAATCTAGTTGACAACAATTACAACCCATACCTGTGGGAACAACAAAGAAACTCCTTTTCCTTATAATATTGTGAATACTTATATAAAGGCTACAACTATATAAAATAGGAATCAAGAAGATTGAGCTACTTTTAGCAAGTTTTGCCTTACCTTGTTGCATTCTTGGAAGAATACATTATCTTGACTTATCAAAGAATTGATCAACCTTTGTGGTGTCTAAAGTTAGGACTTTTAGGACTTATTTTCTTAGGGTTTTGATTTGATCAATTCTGCTTGCTTCCCATCACTAAATTGGCTCTATTAGTGAATTACATGGTTGCCAACTTTACTTTCTTTTCCTTGGAATAATTATGGCAATCAAATGCATGCTCAACTTTTCTTTTCCACACCAAATAAAGCTTAGGATCATTCTTCCCTTGAAATGCTGGAATCTTCATCTTTATGCTGCCCAAATTGCTATCTCTTTTGCAAACTACCTTCTTGCCTTTTCTTGAACTTGATTCTTCATAATTTGATTCTTCCACATCTTCTTCCTTAATCACACCCCTCCTAGAAAATTTGAATTTGCTAGGTGATTGTAAATCATCTAACCTTACATTTATCTTATTAAATTGCTCGTTAACAGCCTTCATCCAATACCTATTGCTCTTTCATTACTCATGTTTACAACCTATAGAAACATGTTAGTAATTAAAAGAAATTTGTTCCTAATGCACTCATTCACATTTTTGCACTCAAATCAGATTATTATTAGATGTGTTTCACTCAATTTTGCTTTCCTCAATGATGATTTCCCCACTCTTGCCTTTTTCCACTCAAGTCAACCTTGTTTATGTTCTTAAATGACTCAAGATTAACAAATCACAGGGAGCAATTCGTTAGATGGTGGCATATCTCAAAATGAAAACTTTAAAATAATTCAAGATATCCTTTTTATGCTTGGAATGAATTAAAAATCAAATTTGTATCCTTATAAACGTACAAAACAGGTTGCAAGAATCAAGATGCATTACTTGGCTCAAACATAACTTCTTTGCCTTCAATTTTTTTTATTTGATCAAATCAAGCACTAATAGAATTAACACAACTTCAAGAACAAAAAACTAATTAGAACAAACAAGAACTAAGTAAAGAAACACAAAGAATGAATAAAGTACAAAGAAAAGTACTAAACAAAAATTGATAAAGGATATGTAACTTGTTTTTAGGACCAAACTCTAATACCAAATGATAAAAAACCCACAAAGCAACCTACCCTAAGAACCCTTGAATTAAATTGTATACACATCTTGGAAAGTTAGGAAACAAGTTAGATTGATTAGATTAGAACCTTAAGGAAATTAAGTCTTAAAAACCCTAATCTTAAGATGCCAAAAAGTTTGATCATTCCTTTTATAAATCAAGATATCTTTTGAGAAAACAAGAAACTAAAGCAAGATCACATCCTTATCCTAAACTTAAAAGCAAAAACCCTAGCCAATAACATGACATATGCCACCACTTATAAGCCCACTAAACCCATGAACATTAAGCCCTACTACATATGCAAACTTATACAAAATAAAACAAATCAAAGCCCATTTGAATTATAAGAATGCAAATAGAAATTTAATAAGGCCCTAAATGTGGAACAAGCCCTACATACATCTGAAGAATGCAGATTGGGCTCCAATTGATTCCAAACATATTGACAAGGTTGTTTGAAGCTCTTAAAGCCTTATTCTTCATTTGTGAAGCATATTCCATCTTTAACCACAAATAGTAGGTGATTAATTTTGGCAATGCATCTGATTCATCTAAAAAAACTTTCTTTGCTTGTATCTCCATGATTAATTCTTGTAAAACTTCCTTCATACATTTGGACCTTGCTTTAGTCATTGGACCTCCAATTCCTTGCAATGGATCATGAGAATGGTTGAAAATAGGTGTTGGAACAATGAAGATGAAATGCTCTCCAATTCCTCAACTTAGCATGCGGATTGAGCCTCTCCTTAACTTGGTCATGCGACTTGGAATTATATCATTGGCTCCAAGCTATGTTCTTCAAGGTCTAAGCCTTGCTCATCATCTTGCACATAAAGATAAGTAATTATCCTTGGTGCAAAGTTGGGAACTTCTAAAATAACCTTAGAATCTTTTAAAGCAGCCTCTTTGTCATTGGACCACTGATTCCTTGCAAAAGATCTGGGGAAATCTTGCTTTGTTGCACTTGATCAGCACCTTGTTCTCCTTTCATGGAAGCTTTGTTCATTTGACCAATACCATGATTTCCATCATTTCCCCCTCCTCGAAGGAATTGATCCTCCAATAACCAATTATAAGTCAGCAACATTAAAAGTAGCACTAACATTGGCATAGTTGCTTGGTAAATTAGCTAGCAGGCACTATCATTAATCTTTTCCAAGGCTTAAAAAGGTTCATTTCCTCAAGGTTGCAATTTGGACATTTTTTGTGGGGGAAACCGTTTCTTTCTAATATGCAGTCACAACCAATCACTAGGTTCAAAACCAACCTTCACATGCCCCTTATTAGCTTGGTTAGTATACTCTTCAATCTTCCCTTCAATGTTTGCTCAAACCTTGACACCTAAATTGATGAAGAACAAGGTGCTGATCAAGTGCAACAAAGCAAATATTCCTTAAATCCTTTTAAAATAATCAGTGCTAGGGCAAGGAAGAAGAGGATGAAAGAGGCTTTACAAGGCTTAATCATGGAGATCTATGACAAAGGGGCTGCTCTAGAAGATTTTAAGGCTGTTCTAAAAGTTTCCAATGTTACACCAAGGATAATCACTTATCTTTATGTGCAAGATGATGGGTAAGGCTTAGAACTTGAAGAACACAACTTGGACCCTATGATATAAGTCCAAGTTGCATGAACAAGTTAAGGAGAGGCTTGATCCGCATGCTAACTTGTATTAAAAAGGGCCTATGTTTGTTTTGGGTTTCAAGGTTAATTCTAAATATACATGCAAAAGGGCTTAACTTCTTAGGTTTATTTGGGCTTGCAAATTTGCCTGAGCCTTGATACATTAGCTAGGGTTTTATTTTGACTTTTATGCTTAGTTTTCATTACAATCTTTTAAGGATTCCCTACATCAAGGCAGATTTGTATTCTTTAATTAAAAGGGATCCCCTATAATTAAGGTTATTCCTATTAGATATAATAAAAAAACACCTTTTCCTTATAGAATTATGATGTTTACATGCCTATTCTATTCTAGATGCATCACATTCTACTTCAAAAGTTTTATCAAAGTTGGATAAGTATAAAAAAGGTGCATTAGTAAGCTTTTCTTTCAAGGTACTAAAAGCCCGATCATGCACATCATCCCACTTAAAAACAACATTCTTTTTAACAAGTTTGTTCAAAGGTACAACAATGGAACTAAAATCCTTAATATTCGATAAAAACTTGCTAAACCATGAAAGCTTCTTACCTTATTCACATTTTCAGGTGTAGGCTAATCCTTGCCTTTACTTTCTCCTAATCCACACTAATACCTTGTGAACTAACAACATAGCCAAAAAATACAATAGATTCCACACAAAATGCACACTTTTTGGAGGGCAAACATGTGAAGGAGTGTGTGAGGAAGAAATTTTGTTTTAATTACTAACGTGTTTTTGCAGGTTGTAAGCATGAGTAGTAAAGGAGAATAGCATGATTTAGATGTGAAGTTTTGGATGAAGGCTGCTATCAAGCAATTTAAGACGATAAATGCAAAGTTAAATGATTTACAATCACCTAGAAAATCCATATCTTTTAGGAGGTATGTGAGAAGCATCATCAATTTTGTGGCAAGGCATGAGATGAGTCATTTTGAGAATCAATCTATGACAAACCAACAAAACCATGCCCACAACTTCTTATGCAACATTGGGGATTAGCAATGACATGTACAATCCTAGCACAAGAACATGGCTCTTGTCCTATTACCACATCACACAATGATTAAGGATACTTTGATACTTCAAACATCTATCACTATCTCTGGCCAATAAAAATGTTCTTCCAACATGGCCAAGTCTTGTTAACCACAAAGTGACTAGCTATACCACCTACATGGACTTCTCGAATCAATAACTCCTTTGTGGGACTTTAAGTGCACAACTTGTTGTCCTTAAAGAACAAACTCCTTTGGTTGCAAGTAACCGCTCCAGTGTTCTAATGCTTGAATGATAGCATAGAACTCCTTATCATAAGTTGAATAATTCAACTTAGAAGTGTTGAATTTCTTGGTCAAATAAGCAATTGGTTGATTTTTTTTTAAAAGCAATACTCTTTCAATTTCAATATCAAATGCATCACATTCCAATTCAAGAAGCTTTTCAAAAATTAGGAAGTGCAAGGATTAGGACTTTACATAGCTTTATTTTCATAGCCTCAGCTTCGTTGTACTTCAAGAGTCTATACAAGCTTTTCATCCTTCAAGCAATCTACAAGTGGAGCAATAATAGTGCTGAAATTTTTAATGAAGTGTCAATAAAAAGAGGCCAAATCATGAAAACTTCTCATGTCATGAGTAGATTGGGGAGTAGGCCACTTATGAATTCCTTCAATCTTGCTTTCATCCACTTTAGTGCCTTCGCTTGAAACAACATGTGCCAAGAATATACAACACTTGGAATAAAGAAATGACACTTGTTTAGGTTGCCAAATAGTTGCTGCACACACAATTTTTCAAATAGCTTCCAAAGATGTTGCAAATGTTCTTCCTCATTTTAGTTGTAAGCATGAATATCATCAAAGTACATAACAACAAATTTTTCTGATGAATGGTTTTAATACATGGTTCATCAGCCTCTTAAATGTGCTCAGGGTATTAGATAAACTAAATGGCATGACAAAACCCTCATAGAGGCCTCCCTTGGTTTTAAAAGTCATTTTCCACTCATCACCTTCCTCCATTTGAATCTAATGATAACCACTCTAGACATTCATTTTCAAAAGGATAGTAACAGCATGCAATTCATTAAGAATATTATCAAGTTGTGGAATAGGATAATGATATTTTACCATGATTTCAAGCATAACATCAAGCTGTGGAATGGGATAACAATATTTTATTATGATTTTGTTGATGACACAATTGACAATGCACATTCTCCACAGACCATCTTTCTTGGCCACCAAAATGGCTAGTACAGAACATAGGCTTATTGTCACAAGGATATGTTGATCCGGTCCATTCATATATCCTTAAGGTGCAAATTCTGGCCAAGACTAAACCTCTACGGGCTACCAGCATTGTCCAGCCCCTTTGCAAACTACGAAAGGTCCCAAAAGCATGTAGAAGTATCTTCATCTAGAGACTTCTTACAGAACATGCTACAATTGCCTAGAGAATTTCGAAAGGGACCATATTAAATGCTTATCTAGAATACTCCTTGTAAATAGCTAGAATATTCCATTCTAGGAGCTTCTCTTGAGATGTATAAATAGGTCTCCCATCTCAATTGTATAGCATGAATCCTTTCTCTCAATATAAGTTCACTTGGAAAGTTCTCTTGCGCTCTCTCTCTCTCTCGCGTTCTCTCAAGCACTTCCAATTCGCTCACTTGCCCCTCACACGTCTTCCACTGATTCACTCAAACTCTCCAAGGCTTACTTAGCTCATCTTCTCTCGCAAGATTGACTAAGTGCTGCGGGGGTTAGCATGAGCAAAGCCTAACTCTGTGACATTATGCTCTTATGCACATAGCCTTGAAGATATCAACCCATTTACTTGTCATTGCAACTCCTTAGTCTCCTCCAAGTTGCATCCTTTTGGTGCTTTGCTTAGTAAAGGAGCATCAAGCAGCTAGTGGAATCACCAAACTCTTTAAGCAATGGAATCACCAAAGGATCAATTGAATCTTTGTAGTTCACACTTTGCTCTAGCAAAACTAGTGCGTAAGTTTGTTGCCACTTCTGAATGTTTGATGAAATTCTAAGAGATTGGCCAACCACTCCTTTCTCATAAATTTAAGCATGTTCACCATGACTTGTCAAAATGACTTAGAGACATTGAGGCAAGAGTGATTCGCTTTTGCTCCAAACAAATTGAAAAAGTATTCTTGAATCCCTTGTGCATCGCCTTATGGTTACATTACCATGGTCTCCCAAGTAACAAATGACATGCATCCATAGGAATCATATCACACATTACCTCATCTTGATAATATTTTGCAATTAAAAATGAAATCAGTACTTGTTTAGTTACCTTTACATCATTCCCCTTGTTTAGTTGTTGAGTTTGTAAAGTTGATGGTGAGACATCATAGGCAACTTTAACTTTTCAATCATAATGGCTAAGGCAACATTAGTACAACCACTATCAACAATGACATGTCATACTTTACCTTTGATGACACATCTTGTTTGGAAGGTGTTCTCTCTCTACTCCTTCTCCATGGCCACCATATTTGAATTCAAGGCCTTGTGGATCACCAGTAGGTGTTAGAGCCTTTTTGTGTAAAGTTTCTTAGATAATTTATATAAAGAAATTTTCATACTTGAAACCTAAGTTGTGTTGTCGACATTTCTCTGTCTTAGCTAGGAGGGTATTAAGGAGAGTTGGCATAAATCATTGACAATGATTCTATGAAAATCTTCAATGAATAGGCTACTCAAAAGCTGGTCTTTTAGTAGTAATAGGAATAATAGTAGAATTAACGAAATAATTATTAAAGAAAAGATAGATAATAATTATTTACCAACATAGAATCTTCCTTATAGGATTCATAAGTTTTGATGCCTATATAAGCGGCTATAATCTGAAAACGAGAGAAAAAAAGGGAAGATGATTAGAGTGTTTTTTCTTTACCTTGTGAGAATTTCCTCTGAATTCTTTGTCAAGAACTTATTTTGGTATTATCAAGGCATCTTGTGGGGGTTCATTGTAGCTTTGGTTCTAACCAACGAGTTTTCCTTACTTGATTTGAATATTTTCCTAGGGTTCTAATTTTGCGTAATCAAGTTGTAGGCTTAACTCAGCCTAATGTTCGCATTAATATCAAAACCTTCTGTTTTGATATCTAGCCATATCATGTGCATCAAATTTGGATCATATGCCACCACTTATAAGCCCATTAAGCTGATGAATGGGTCTACTACATATGTGGACTTAACAAAATAAAATAGATCAAAGCCCAATTGAGTTATAAGAATGCAGGCAAAAATTCAGTAAGGCCTTAAATGCGGATCAAGCCCTACATACATCTTAAGAATGCAGATTGGGCTCCATTTGATTCCAAACATATGGACTAGGTTGTTTGAAGCTCTTCAAGCCTTATTCATCTTTAACCACATATAGGTAGGTGATTCACCTTGGCAATGCATCTGATTCATCTAAAACAGCTTCCTTTGCTTGCATCTCCATGATTAACCCTTGTAAAGCTTCCTTCATATATTTGGACCTTACTCTAGTCATTGGACCTCCAATTCCTTGCAAAAGGATCATGAGAATGGTTGGAAATAGGTGCTGGAACAATGTGGACAGCATGCTCTCCATCATTTTTGGTGGAATTTAATTGACTCATAATACCTATGTCACAATGAATTTAATGGTTAGTGTAGAAATGAATGTCAATTTGATGATCATTTTGTGTTAGTGAATTTTTGCACTAAAATAAGAAGTCTTATTACCATGAAAGTATGTGATGTTCTCAAATTTGAAGCAATGAACCATCTCTTGGTAAAGAAAGCTAATTAAGAGCTATATCTTCTTTATTCAACAAAATTCAATGGATTTAGACTATCCAAGCCTTAATAATAACACAAATCTCAAAATGAAATCATTGGTTACTGTATACATTTAAGAATGTTTTATGATTCCTTTGCTTGAATATTTCCTTGTAAAAAAAGGATAGGATCTATGAACTAGAAATGAAATGACAACCTCATCTTTCAGGGAATGAATCATTCTATCAATGTAAGATAAATAACTCATTTTTTTAATGGAATTTGGATTTAGACTACCCGTCACGTATTGGCATGCATATCATATTGATTTAATAATGTTTAGTGCAAACATGGATCATAATTGTATGACCAATTTTTGTAAATGGTTCTTTAAAACATATGAAGAAAGCTTATAGCTAGTGAATCAAGTAATGGCCTTGAGTTTAAAGCAATGAATGATTCTTTCTTAGTAAAGAAAGCTAATCAAGAGCAATACCTCCATTATTTGATGGACTTTAGTTGGCTTAGAGTAGCAATTGAATGACTTATTGGAAAGAAATGATTAGCCTTATTAGTTAGAAATGAGTTCATAGCTACATCTTTCAAGTAATGAACCATTCTATTTATGTACAAAAAGTTAATTAAGATTAATGACTTGTTTATTTAAAGGAATGCATTGGATTCAATCTATCAAGGTTTATTGAACAAATTTGTGAGCCAACATGCCTTTACTGAACAAACCAGCATACAGATGCAACCCGAAGGAGACAAATGAGTTGCAATGACAGTAAATGAGATCTTTAAAGGCTATGTGCATGAGAGCATGAGCCCATATTTTGTACTAGCCATCCTGGTGGGCAATAAGGATGGTTTGTAGAGAATGTGCATGGTCAGACATGCTATCAACAAAATCACAATAAAATATCATAATCCTAATCCATGGCTTGAAGAAAGGGGTTTGACAATTCTAAATCAAATTATTAAACTTATGATAAGGAATTCTATGCCATCATCTAGCATTCAAACATTGGAGCCATTACTTGCTACCAAAGAAGTTTGTTCTTCATTTAGACATTAAGGCCTTAAGTTCATCAATGGTGAACACAAGCTAAACAAGAGGCATGCTAAATGGGTTGAGTATGTTCAATCCTACTCTTTTGTGATCAAACACAATTCTATACATAAGAATGTAGTAGTTGATGTTCTCTCTTGGAGGCATTCTTTGCTGACCTTGATGGAGTCCAAGCTAATTGGATTTGAGGTAATTAATGAACTCTATGTTGATGATATAGACTTCTCTTCTATATTTGCAGATGCAAGAAAGGTGCAGTGGACTATATACATGTCCAAAATGGTTTTCTCTTCAATGACAACACGTTGTACATTACTTAGAGTCCCACAAGTTTGAGAAGTCCATGTACATGATATTGCTGGTCACTATGGAGTTAACAAGACTTTGGCTGTGTTGGGAGGAAATAAGTTGGATTGATCAGATTAGAACACTAAGGAAACTAAGTCCTAACAACCCCAATTTTAAGACATGATTCATTAACCTTATGAATGCATTAGGTGCATTAGTCAATTCAAAAGGCATTACTAACCACTTATACAATCCATATTTAATTTTAAATGCTATCTTCCATTCAACTCCCTCTTTAATGAGAATTTTTAAGTAGTCAATCTTTAAATCATTTTTTGAAAACACATACGAACCATGCAACTCATCAAGTATATCATCTAATCTAGGGATAGGATTTCTATACTTTACAGTGATTTTATTAATGGTTCAGCAATCTATAAACATGCATTGTGTTCCATCTTTCTTTGGGACTAGGGTGATAGAAACCGAGCATGGACTAAGACACTCCCTTACAAATCTCTTTTGCACCATCTCATCCATTTGCCATTGTATCTCCTTGGTTTCCTTGGAATTAGGTTAATAGGCAGGTTAGTTTAGTATGACAATACTAGGTATAAAGTTTCTTTGGTGCTCAATTCCTATTAAAGGAGGTAATCAATGGGGAATCTCTTTGGAGATTAAACCTTTAAACTCCTACAATAACGGAACAACCACACTTGGGCGAAAAAAAAGGTTAAGGTTACTAAACAAAAAGTAAACATCCTTGTACATAAGTACAAGTAGTTGTTGCATTGCAATCATAGCACTCTTAACCTCACTTTTCCCAACAAACATACTCACCCTCTTATATTTCTATCCCTTTTGCACACTTTTCTCTTTAACTTTTCTCTAAACCTCACCCTTTTCACTTGATTTTTTTCCCTCAGCCTTTATTTCTCTCATTTCCTTTAACCTCTCACTCTCTCTTTTTTCTTTTTCTTCTTGTCCTCTGATCTGTTCTTCTCTCATTTTGCACTCTCTTCATATCTTAATTTGATCTTCACATGCTTCAAAAGGTTTAAGAGGAGTCAATACAACAACCTAATTATTAATTACAAAAGATTATTTGTTATTGTAGCCATTATGGACAACCTTCCTATCAAATTGTCATGGTTGGCCAAGAAGTATATGACTTGCATGCATTGGTGCCACACCACAAAGAACCTTATCCTTGTAATTGCCAATACAAAAGGTAAGTAAAATTGGCTTGGTTACTCTAGTTTCTCCACAATTATTCAACCATTGTAACTTATATAGCTTAGGATGCTTGAAGGTATCCAAATTTAGTTTATTTACCAACAAAGTATTAGCAACATTAGTACAACTTCCATTATCAATAGTCATGCTACATACCTTGTTTTTAACATGGCATCATGTATAGAAAATGTGCTCACCTTCCTCCTCATCATTATTATCCTTTGGCTGAATACTTAGTGCATGTCATGCAACCAACATATGTCCATGAATTGGTTCTTCAACCACAACATCAGAACAATCCTCCTAGGTAGCATGTCATTATCACTGGAACTGATACTTTTATGTCACCATTCTCCAACATGATCATACATCTTTTATTTGGACATTGAGAAGCAATATGTCTATGCCCTTGACACTTAAAGCATTTAATATCATAAGATTTTGAAAAAGATTTGGTTTTAGTTTTACCTTTAGAAACAATAACCAAATCCTTTTTCTTTGCATCTTTTTATGTCTTTAAGGCTAATTTGGTGTCCTTCCAAGTTGCCTTTAATGTAGGGCTAGAAGCCAAACTAGATTAGATCCTTTGGCCTTGCCTTGTTTCTCTCCCTTGATATATTCAATAGCTTGATACGAACTTCGATTATATGTAAATGGAACCCAACACCAATGTTGGTATAAGATCGTTCTAACAAAGGTTAAGGGATTTGGACTTCTAACCCAATGATTATAAATAATCAAGAACCATGACTGTAAGATTCAAATGCTACTCCTAACAACAACAATGTTGAAGAAGATAAGTCTATTGAACCAACACACTCAAGTATGAAAGTTCAGAATTAGTTCTCAAAGAACCAGAGAAAATAGCTTATACACTCAAGAAAATGGGTCTGCCCCCTCTAGCCACCCTTTTTATATGCTAACCCCCAAACCCCTAGCTAATAAGATGGGCTTATTGAGGAAATTCGTCCAACCCACTAAATAATAATAATAAAAACCTATAAAAATAACCCATTAAGAAGATGAAATTCGTTCAACCCACTACATAACAATATAACCCATGAAAATAATCCATTTAAATGCCCAAACATGGGCTCCCAAATCCAACTTCCTTCCCAAGGCCATGGTTCTCAAATTCCTCCATAGATGACACATTTGCAAGCCCTAGTGAAGCCTCTATCATCCTTAACTCGTACCTAACAACTTCCTGATAGTAAATGTTGCATAACAAGTTGTTGAGAGCTTCCTTTATTTTCTTTCACCTTGCCCTTGTCATTGGTCCTCCAAGGTTTTGCAAAGCATCAACTCCCTTGTTGATTTGAGCTGGTACAATATGGCTTCCATCATTCCCACTCTCCTCAAAATGATTTGTCCTCAAATCAGCATCTACATCATCAAAGAGAAAAGGAGAAAGGTCAGAAACATTAAATGTTATACTCACATTATACTTACCTGGCAAGTCAAGTTTATATGCATTATCGTTGACTCTTGCCACCACTTGAAAATGACCATCTCCCCTTGTTTGCAACTTTGATTTCCTTTACATAGGAAATCTATCCTTCTACAAATGTACCCAAACCCAATCACCAGGTTCAAAAGTGATATGCCTACGACCTTTATTGGTTTGTGTTTCATATTGTTTGGTTTTTCTCTCAATGTTATGCCTAGCTTTCTCATGAAGTTGCCTAAATCCAAAGAAGATAATGGATTAAAACCATAAACAAGCTCGAAAGGAGAATAACTTGTAGCACTATGAACAACACAATTATAAGCAAACTCCACAAAAGGCAAACATTCTTCCCAAGTTCTAGAGTTCTTACCAATAACAGCACGCAACAATGTACCAAGAGTTCAATTTACTACCTCAATCTATCCATCGGTTTGTGGATGGCAAGTTGTAGAAAACAACAACTATGTTCCAAGCTTACCCCACAATGTCTTCCAAAAATGGCTCAACTTTTGCATCACAGTCTAACACAATACTCTTCAGCACTCCATGTAGGCAAACAATCTCTCTAAAAAATAAGTCTGCAATGTGTGTGGCATCATTCGTTTTGGTACAAGCAATGAAATGCACCATTTTTTAAAACCAATCAACTACAACAAGAATACAATCTCGGCCCTTCTTGGACCTAGGTAACCCAAGAATAAAATCCATAGAAAAGTTGGTCCAAGGTTCACAAGGAATTTCTAAGGGCATATACTTTCCATAGAGCAAAACCCTAGACTTAGCTTGTCTATAGGTAATACACTTGGTACAAACTCTTTCAACATCCCTTTTCATATGTGGCCAAAAGAAATATTCATTTAAAACATCAAAAGTCTTTTGAATGCCAAAGTGTCCCATTAAACCGCCCCCATGAGCTTCTCTCACAAGAAATGCTCTCAAAGACCCTTGAGGAATACAAAACTTATTTACTCTAAACAAATGCCCCTCATGTCTATAGAACTTTCCAAAGGCAGCTTTCTCATATGCAGCATATACGTTACTAAAGTCAGCATCATTAGCATACAAATCAATAATGTGCTCAAACCCCAGCAACTTAACACTCAAAGTGCTAATCAATGTGTACCTACGTGACAATGCGTCAGCAACAACATTTTCCTTACCTGATTTGTATTGAACTACATAAGGAAAAGTTTCAATAAACTCAACCCATTTTGCATGTCTCCTATTCAACTTACCTTGCCCCTCCAAGTATTTTAAAGACTTATGATCAGTATGAATTACAAACTCCTTGGGCTAAAGGTAATGCTGCCATGTTTCTAAAGTCCTAACAAATGCATACATTTCTTTATCATAAGTTGGATAATTCAATGTTGCCCCACCCAACTTCTCTTTAAAGAATGCAATAGGTCGTTTCTCTTGCATGAGAACTCCCCCAATCCCAATGCCCAATGCATCACATTCAATTTCAAAGATCTTAAAAAAATTAGGCAAAGCAAGAAGTGGGCCATTACACAACTTAGACTTAAGCAAATCAAAGGCATCATGTTGTTCCTTACTCCATTTGAAACCCATTCTTTTTAATCACCTTAATCAATGGTGTAGCTATCGTACAAAAATCCTTAATGAACCTCCTATAAAAGCTAGCCAAACCATGGAAACTCCTCACATCACTTATACTCTTAGGTGTAGGCTATTCTTGAATTGCCTTAATCTTCTCTTTATCAACCTCTATGACATGAGCAGACACAACATAACCCAAGAAAATGACATGATCCTTGCAAAAATCGCATTTCTTCAAATTGGCATACAATTTCTCTTTCCTTAAAACATCAAGCACACAATGCAAATGTTCAACATGCTCTTCCAAATTCCTGCTGTATACTAACATGTCATCAAAATAAGCCACAACAAACTTTCCTAAGAAAGGTCTCAAAACATGATTCATTAATCTCATAAAAGTACTAGGTGCATTAGTCAAACTGAAGGGCATAACTAACCATTCATACAAACCATGCTTGGTCTTGAATGCAATTTTCTATTCATCTCCTTCCCTTATCCTAATTTGATGATACCCACTCTTAAGGTCAATTTTAGAGAAGTAACAAGCACCATGTAATTCATCTAGCATATCATCAAGCCTGGGTATAGGATGTCGATACTTAATTGTTATTTTGTTGATAGCTTTACAATTGACACACATCCTCCAAGATCCATCTTTCTTTGGCACAAGCAATACTGGCACTGCACATGGACTCATGCTCTCCCTTATATCTTCCTTCTTCATCAACTCATTAACTTGCCTCTGAAGCTCCTTTGTCTCCTCAAGATTACTTCTATATGTTGGCTTATTGGGAATGGGAGCTCCAGGAATAAGATCAATGTGATGTTCCATCCCTCTCCTTGGTGGTAAACCATCTAGGATCTCCTTGGAGAATACATCATTATAATCCTACAACAAAGATGAAGTAGTACTAGGCAAAGATGAGTCAAGGTTAGTGTTAGAGAAATAAGAATCCTTGTAAAGGATCAAAGATCATTCGTTGCCTAGCTTAGAAGGCAACCCTAACATTTGCTCCTTTTGCAAACACACTCACTTGTTTTTTTTTCATCTTCACTCTTGTGAACCTGACCACTCTTGTACTTAGCACTCTCAAATATTTTCACCTTGTTTTTCTCTCCTTCACTTTCTTTTCTCTCGACTCTCTCTTTCTTTTCACTCCTCTTTTGCTCACTTTCATAAAGTCTCACTTGGTCTTCATACACCTATTTTGGAGTCAATGGAACAAGTGTAAATGGTTTTCCATCCATGGTGAAAGAATAGTGGTTCTTATAACCATCATGCAAAACTTTTCTATCAAATTGCCAAGGACGACCCAATAAAAAATGCCTAGCTTGCATAGGTACAACATCACAAAACAACTTGTCCTTATATCTACCAATGGAAAATGGAACCACAACTTGTTTAGTCACTTTCACCACTCCATTGTCATTCAACCATTGCAAATTATACAGCCTAGGATGTTTGGTTGTAAGCAAGTTCAATTTTTCCACCAACTTTGTACTTGCTACATTAGTGCAACTACCTCCATCAATGATCAAGCAACAAAGTCTATCTTGAACCAAACATCAAGTACGGAAAATATTTTCCCGCTGCATCTTAACATCATCCTCCTCCTTAACCTGCACACTAAGGGCTCTCCTTGCTACTAAAAGCCTTCCACCATGCTCTAGATACTCAATCCCTTCATCAACATCACTAGCATCCTCTAGTGGTGGCATTTGATCTTTATCACTAACATCATTGCCAAACATATAGTCACCATTCTCCTTAAGGTACATGGTTCTCTTGTTAGGACATTGTGAAGCCACATGACCCCTACCCAAACATCTAAAGCGATGTCTCTAGTTTTTCCTTGGGTGCCCTCAAGTTTTTCTTCAAAATTGCCCCTTTCCTGGCTGCCCCCACTAGTCTTGGGTCTATGTGAATTGGTTTTAAGCTTAGAAGTCATATTCTCTTCCTTCTTCCCCCAGTTTGACTTCCAAAAAGATAAACCTATGTTCTGATTATATCTAGAAGTGCTCCTTCCCTTAAGTTGCCTCTCAACTTTCATGGCAATGTGTACCATGTCTTCAAGCTCTACATAGTGTTGCAATTCTACCACATCAACTATGCTTCTATTCAATCCTTGGAGGAACCTAGCTATGGTTTTCTCCCTATCCTCCATTACATTTGCCCTAACCATAGCAATTTTCATCTCTTTATGGTACTCTTCCACACTCTTGGAACCTTGCATAAGGTTTTGCAACTTGTTATACAAATCCCTATAATAAGAGTTGGGAACAAATCTCCTTCTCATCACAGTCTTCAACTCATTCCATGTTTCTATAGTTCTCTCAAAATTTCTTCGCCTAGTGGTAACTTGCTAGCCCCACCATACTACAACATAATCAGTGAACTCAGCCACAGCTAACTTCACTCTCTTCTCCTCAAAGAAGTTGTGGCATTCATATATTAATTCTACCCTTCGTTCTTAATCTAAATAGACATTAGGGTCAGCTTTCCTTTGGAAAGAAGGTATTTTCATTTTAATACTACTAAGATTTTTGTCTACTCCTTCTTTCACTCTATTTCTGTTGTCCCAACCTCCATTATACCTATCATAAACATTTCTATTGCCTCTTACTCCTCTACCATTCCTATTACCACATCCTCCTTTAAATCCACCTCTAAAGTTTCTACTAGCATTATCACTGTCATCATAATAATCATCACCATCTTCACCAAAATCATGTTCAAATTGCTCCTTCATGACCCTCCCAGCTGGCCTCTTAGGATTGACACTCGATTCCCCTTCTATTTTATCCATCCTGGCTCAAACTTCCCAAAAACATTTGGTCAGTCCTATCAAACTTCTACTCTAAGGATTTCATAAGCAATTTGAAATCTGGAACAACTACTTCCTCCTCTCCATGTGGGAAACTTCCTTCTTTAGCGTTAGACATTGGATATGCAAGATTGTTAGTAAACAAAGAATATACCTCACAAAACTCACTCCCTTGCGTGTTTGCTCTCCACTCAACTATATTAGTTCTCAACTCTCATGTTTCACACAATGAATTGCAAGACTCTAAGAGCTCTTTTAATAGTTCCAAGCAAACTAAATTCAGAACAAACAAAACTTGAATAGACCTACCTCTTTAGAGAAGTGACATGATCAAGAAGATGGGCAATAAAGCAAACAGAATGACAAGGAATTCAATGATATGAGCAGTGCAATTGAACAACAATCAATTATTGAATATAAATGAATAAATGACCAATTGAGTAATGAAGCCTTTTTTTTTTTGTTTAACTAATAGGTATTTCTATAGAAGGAACGAATAGCAAAAAGGCAACCCAAGAAATACACGATTTATTATTATTATTATTATTATTTTGGTTAACTAATGGGTATTTTTGTAGAAGAAACAAATATCAGAAAAGAAACCCAAGAAATACACAATTTATTTTTTTTTATGGTTAACTGATGGGTATTTCTACAAAATGAATGATAGTAGCAACCAAACACAAGAAACACACAAATTTCTTCTTTTTTTTTTTTTTTTTTTTTGTGGATTATTCAACCAACAATGAAGAATACATGAAAGAGATGATAAAAAAAGTATAACTAACCTGAGTTAGAGCCAAGGCTTTGATACCAAATGGTACGAACTCTGATTATATGTAAACGGAACCCAACACCAATGTTGGTATAGGATCGCTCTAACAAATGTTAAGGGATTTGGAGTTCTGACCCAATGATTATAAAACAACCAAGAACCAGAACTATAAGATTCAGACACCACTCCTAACAACAACAATGTTGAAGAAGATAAGTCTATTGAACCAATACACTCAAGTATGAAAGTTCAGAATTAGTTTTCAAAGAACCAAAAAAATAGCTCATAAACTCATGAAAATGGGTTTGCCCCCTCTAGCCACCCTTTTTGCCCTTTTTATATGCTAACCCCCAAAACCCTAGCTAATAAGATTGGCTTATTAAGGAAATTCGTCCAACCCACTAAATAATAATAAAAACCTATGAAAATAACCCATTAAGGTGCTGAAATTTGTTCAACCCATTGCATAACAATATAACCCATGAAAATAATCCATTTAAATGCCCAAACATGGGATCCCAAATCCACCTTCCTTCCCAAGGCCATGCTTCATAAATTCCTCCACAGATGACACATTTGTAAGCCCTGGTAAAGCCTCCATCATCCTTAACTCATACCTAGTAACTTCCTGATAGTAAATGTCGCATAACAAGTTGTTGAGAGCTTCCTTTATTTTCTTTGACCTTGCCCTTGTCATTGGTCCTCTAAGGTTTTACAAAGCATCAACTCCTTTGTTGATTTGAGCTGGTACAATATGGCTTCCATTATAACTCCTCTCCAAATAGTGTTGCAAATCCACTGCATCAGCAATCTCCTTGTTCAAACTGCCAATACACCTTGCCATGGTAGCATCTCGATCTTCTTCCATATTAGTTTTAATCATGGCTATCTCCATCTCCTTGCAGTAGTGGAGAACAAGGTCATAGAAGCAATATTGTACCAACTTAAATCAACAAGGGAGTTGATACTTTGCAAAACCTTGGATCACCAATGACAAAGGCATGGTTAATGAAAATAAAGGAAGTGCTCAACAATTTATTGTGTGAGATTTACTTATAGGAAGTTGCTAAGCAAGAGTTAAGGATGATGGATGCTTCACCAAAGCTTGCAAATGTGTCATCTATGGAGGAATACGAAAAACATGACCTTGGGAAGGAAGTGGGAATTAGGAGCTTGTGTTTGGGCATTTAAATGGGTTAGTTTCATGGGTTTTATTATTATTTAGTGGGCTGGAAGAATTTCCTTAATAAGTCCACCTTAGCAGTTAGGGTTTTTGGGGGTTAGTATATAAAAGGGGAAAAAGAATGGCTAGAGGGGGTAGAACTTTGTTTATAAGTGAATGAGCTATTTTCATTGGTTCTCTGAGAACTGATTCTGAAATTTCATGCTTAAGTGTGTTAGTTTGATAGACTTATCTTCTTTAACGTTATTGTTGTTAGGAGTGACATCTGAATCCTATAATTTTGATTCTTGGTTGTTTATAATCATTGGGTCAGAACTCTAATCCCTTAACCTTTGTTAGAACAATCCTATACCAACATTGGTGTTGGGTTCTATTTATATATAATTGAAGTCCATATGATTTGGTATCAGAGCTTTAACTTTAACTCAAGTTAGTTATCATTTTGTTATCATCTTTTTTTGTGTGTTCTTCATTGTTGGTTGAATTCTCAATAAAAGAAAAATAAAAGAAAAGAAAATTCATGTGTTTCTTGTGTTTTGCTACTGCTATCATTCGTTCTACAGAAATACCCATTAGTTAACCAAAACAAAAAAAAAGCAAAAACAATCCTATTAGTTAACAAAAAAAATTGTATATTTCTTGTGTTTTATTGTTGCTATTCATTCCTTATGCAAAAATACCCATTAGTTAACCAAAAAAAAAAATGGCTTCATTGTTCGATTGGTCATTTACTCAATTATATTCACTAATTGATTGTAGTCTAATTGCATTGCTTATATCATTGAATTTCTTGTCATTCTATTTGCTTTATTTCCCATCTTCCTTAATCTTGTCACTTCTCTAAAGAGGTAGGTTTGTTCTAAAATTAGTTTGCCTAGAACTATTGAAAGAGCTCTTAGAGTCTTGCATTTTATTGTGTGAAACATAAGAGTTGAGGACTACTGCAGTTGAGTGGAGAGCAAACATGCAAGGGAGTGAGTTTTGGGAGGTATCTCTTTAATTTCTAACAAACTGGCAGGTACAATGTCTAATGCTAAAGAAGGTAGTTTCCCACATGGAGAAGAAGAAGAAGTAGTTGTTCCAGACTTTAAATTGCTTATGAAATCCTTAGAGCAGATGTTTGATAAGATTAACCAAATGTTTTGGGAAGTTAAGGACAGGATGGGTAAAGGGAATCAAGTGTGAATCCTAAGAGGCTAGCAAGGAGGGTCGTGAATGAGCAATTTGAACACTCTTTTTGTGAAGATAGTAATGATTATTATGATGAGGGTGATAATGCTAGTAGAAACTTTAGAGGTGGATTTAGAGGAGGACGTGGTAATAGGAATGGTAGAGGAGTAAGAAGCAATGGAAATGTTTATGATAGGTATAATGGAGGCTAGGATAACAGAAATAGAGGAAGGAGTAGACAAAAATCTTAGTAGTATTCAAATGAAAATATATTTTTTTCAAGAGAAAGTTGACCCTGATGTCTATTTGGATTAGGAACAAAAGGTAGAATTAATATATGAGTGTCATAACTTCTTCTAGGAGAAGAAGATGAAGTTAGCTATGGCAGATTTCACTAATTATGTTGTAGTATGGTCGGACCAGTAGGTTACCACTAGGAGAAGAAACTTTGAGAGAATTATAGAAACTTGGAATGAGTTAAAGACCGTGATGAGAAGGAGATTTTGTTCCTAACTCTTATTATAAGGATTTGTATAACAAGTTGCAGAGCCTTATGCAAAGTTCCAAGAGTGTAGAAGAGTACCATAAGGAGATGGAAATTGCTATGGTTAGGGCAAAAGTAATGGAGGATAAAGAGGCAACTATGGCTCGGTTCCTTCAAGGGTTAAGCATAGTTGATGTGGTAGAATTGCAGCACTATGTAGAGCTTAAGGACATGGTACACATTACCATGAAAGTTGAGAGGTAGCTTAAGGGAAGGAGTACTTCTAGATATAATCAGAACTCGAGTTCATCTTTTTGGAAGCTAAACCAGGGGAAGAAGGATGAGAAGATGACTCAAAGCTTAAAACCAATTCACATAGACCTAAGACTAGTGGGGACAGCCTTGGAAAGGGAAATTTTGAGGAAAAACTTAAGGGCACCTAAGGAAAAACTAGGGGTATCAAATGCTTTAGATGTCTGAGTAAAGGTGATGTGGCTTCACAATGTCCTAACAAGAGAACCATGTACCTTAAAGAGAATGGTGATTATGTGTTTGGTAGTGAAGCTAGTGATAAAGACCAAATGCCACCACTAGAGAATGCTAGTGATGTTGATGAGGGCATAGAGTATACAAAGCATGGTGGAAGGCTTTTAGTAGCAAAGAAAGCCCTTAGTGTGCAGGTTAAGGAGGATGATGTTGAGGTGCAACGAAAAAATATTTTCCATACTCGGTATTTAGTTTAGGATAGATTCTATTGCTTGATCATAGATGGAGGTAACTACATTAATGTGACAAGTACAAAGTTGGTGGAGAAATTGAACTTACCTACAACCAAACATCTTAGGCCATATAACTTGCAGTGGTTGAATGACAGTGGAGTGGTAAGAGTGACTAAACAAGTTATGGTTCCATTTTCCTTTGGTAGATATATGAACGAGTTGCTTTGCTCACTTTATGAAAGTGAGCAAAAGAGAGGAAGTGAAAAGAAGGAGAGAGTAGAGAGAAAAGAAAGTGTAAGTGAGAAAAAGAAGGTGAAAGCACTTGAGAGTGATAAGTACAAGAGTGGTAAGGTTCAAAAGAGTGAAGTTGAGAGAAAACAAGTAAATATGTTTGCAAAAGGAGCAGATGTTAGGGTTGTCTTCCAAGCTACGCTACAAATGATCTTAATCCTTTACAAGGATTCTTATTTCTCTAACACTGACCTTGATTCATCTTTGCCTAGTGCTGTTTCATCTTTGTTGCAAGATTATAATGATGTATTTCTTAAGGAGATCCCAGATGGCTTACCACTAAGGAGAGGGATTGAACATCACATTGATTTGATTCCTGGAGCTCACATTCCTAATAAGCTAGGGTATAGAAGTAATCCTGAGGAGACAAAGGACCTTTAGAGGATGAGCCTATGTGTAGTGCCAATGTTGCTTGTGCTAAAGAAAGATGGATCTTGGAGGATGTGTGTCAATTGCAGAGCTATCAACAAAATAATAGTGCTGATTTAAGGACAAATCATTTTAAGGACATGATGGAAGCCATATTGTACCAGCTTCAATCAATAAGGGAGTTAATGCTTTGCAAAACCTTGGACCACCAATGACAAGGGCAAGGTCAAAGAAAATAAAGGAAGCACTTAACAACTTGTTGTGCGAGATTTACTTATAGGAATTTGCTAGGCATGAGTTAAGAATGATGGAGGCTTTACCAAGGCTTAGCATATAAAAAGGGAAAAAGGATGGCTGGAGGGGGCAAAACTTCGTTTACGAATGAATGAGCTATTTTCTCTAGTTCTTTGAGAACTAATTCTGATCTTTCATACTTGCGTGTGTTGGTTCAATAGACTTATCTTCTTCAACATTGTTGTTGTTAGGAGTGGCTGGTTCTTTGTTGTTTATAATTATTGTGTTAGAACTCCAATCCCTTAACCTTTTTTAGAATGATCCTATACCAACATTGGTGTTGGGTTCTGTTTAATAATCAAAGTTCATATCACAAAGTGCTATTTAAGTGCAATAAAGAAAGTATTCCCAAGATCCTTTATAAGGAATTTGTGGTGTATGACAAAAAGGCTGCTCTAGAAGATTCTAAGATTGTTCTAAAAGTGTCCAATGCTACACCAAGGATAAGCACTTATCTTTATGTGCAAGTGATGCGGAAAACCCCAAAAAATGTGGCTTAGGGACCCAACACACACAAGGAATCAAAGAGCAACCAGGAAAGCTAAACCAAAGTTTAATAACACAAACACTAGACCCACCATTCGAAGGAACACGAACCTAGGGTATTTAAGAAGGATATGGATGCCACACTCCAGAAAAGAAAGGAATTGGGAGTGATGAATTGATTGGAATGCCACAAGAAGAAGTACCTCTTGATAAGTTCTTTAGTCCTCAAAAGAACTGAGGGAGAAAAACCCTTGCTTTCTATTTCACTCCAAGTTGTCTGATTTTCTAGGGCTTACAAGGGGTGCTTATTTGTAGGCTAAGATAACAATTCTAAAGAGACACAAATTCCTACTTAAGACGAATCCTTATTTTGGAGGAATTTCTAACTATGGACAAATTCCAACACAGACAATAAACTCCTATTTAGGAGTGAATGCTATTACTTAGTCTGACTATTAAGTATTCCAATTATATTAATTAGGGCTGGACTCTTTGTTAAACTTTAATTTGCACCATTTGAAACTTGGTTGGCCTGAATGTCCTCAATCAGCCCATTTAGTGTTTTTTCAATCCTTTTGGCTTTAGCTTGTGTTATTAGGCCTTTTGGAATGTGCGATGAACCTCTTGCATCCACTGAAGCTCTAGCTCGTGTTATTGGGCCTTCTGGAATGTGCGATGAAAAAGGTCTAGTTCATGTTATTGGGCCTTCTGGAATGTGCAATGGACCTCTTGCATCCATTGAAGCCTTCCACCCATCATCTCTACAATTCTCATCATTCCCCCTCTCTTCAAAAGGATTCATCCCTAAATCATCACCTACATCAAAATGGGAAAGATTAGAAACATTAAATGTTGCACTCACATTATACTCAGCATAAAGGTCTAACTTATAAGCGTTGTCATTAATTTGTGCTACAACTTGAAAGGGACCATCTCCTCTAGGTTGTAGCTTTGAACGCCTCTGAGTTGAAAACCGTTCCTTGTGCATATGTACCCAAACCCACTTAGATAAAGAGTAAACACCATATACAATTTCAAATAAAGAGTAACTTGTAGCAGAATGAACACTCCTATTATATGCAAACTCGACATGTGGTAAACAATCTTCCCATATTTGCAAATTTGTTCAAATAATAGCACGCAAAAGAGTAGAAAGAGTTTGATTAACCACTTCAGTCTGCCCATCATTTTGTGGATGACAAGTAGTTGAAAACAATAGCTTAATACCTAACTTACCCTACAAAGTCTTCCAGAAGTAGCTTAAGAACTTTGTATCCTGATATGAAATAATGCTTCATGGCATGCCATGCAAACGTACTACTTCTCTAAAGAATAAGTCAGCCACATTGTTTGCATCATCATTTTTATGGCATGGGATGAAGTGTGCCATCTTTGAAAATCTATCAACAACAATAAATATAGAATTCCTACTCCTTTTTGTTTGTGGCAATCCTAGTATGAAGTCCATAGATAAATCAACCCAAGAATGAGCAGATATGGGTAAAGGGGTATACAAGCCATGAGGTAAAACTCTAGATTTAGCCTGTTTGCATGTTATGCATTTCTCACATATCCTCTCAACATCTTGTTTCATGCGTGGCCAAAAGAAATGTTCATTTAGGACATCTAAGGTTTTCTTAACTCTGAAATGACCCATTAGACCACCCTCATGTGCTTTCCTTACAACCAACTCTTTCAAAGAATTCATAGGCATGCATAAACGATTTTCCCTAAATAAGAAACCCTTATGCCTATAAAACTTCTCAAAGGCTGACATCTCACATGCTCCATACACATTAGCAAAGTCAGGATCATTCACATATAAATCCTTAATATGTTCAAATCCTAATAAGGTTGCAGTAAGTATAGAGATAAGGGCATACCTGCAAGATAATGCATCAGCTACCACATTTTCCTTACCTTATATTTGATGATGTAAGGAAAGGTCTCAATGAATTCAATCCACTTGGCATGTCTTTTGTTCAACTTTCCTTGTCCCTTCAAGTGCTTCAAAGATTCATTGTCAATATGGATGACAAACTCCTTGGGCCAAAGTTAATGTTGCCATGTCTCCAAAGCCTATACCAATGTATACATCTCTTTATCATAAGTAGGATAATTAACGCTTGTTCTACTTAGCTTTTCACTAAAGTAAGCAATTGGATGTCTTTCCTGCATCAAAACAGCTTTAATGCCAATACAAATGAACCATGCAATTCATCCAACATGTCATCTAATCTAGGTATGGGGTGACGATACTTTATAGTGATTTTGTTGATTGCTCAACAATCAACACACATCCTCCAAGTCCCATCCTTTTTGGGTACAAGTAGGATAGGAACATCACGTGGACTTATGCTTTCCCTCACATATCCTTTAGAAATAAGCTCCTTAACCTACCTTTGAAGCTCCTTTGTCTCCTTAGGATTAGTCTTATATGCTGGCCAGTTAGGGATGGATGCACTTGGGATGAAATCAATTTGATGCTCAATTCCTTTATTAGGTGACAATCCACTTGGGACATTGTCAGGGAATATGTCTTCAAATTCCTACAATAGAGCAACAACAACACTAGGCAAAGATAGGTCAAACTTGTTAATGTTAAAATAAGCCTCCTTGTACAAAAGTATGATCAGAGGTTGTTTGGTATAGAATGCTCTTTTGACATCACTTTCTTTTGCATAGACTTTCTCTTTTCTTTTTTTTTTCTCTTGTGTCATCACGTTTTCTCCTCTCTTTTCTCTTTTATCAATCTCTCTTTTCTTTTCACTCTCATTTTTAATCCTCAATTGATCCTTATAAGCTTGTTGAGGTAATAATGGTACAAGAGTGATAGGTTTTTCATTCATTACAAAGGAATATCGATTCTTGAAGCCATTATGCATAACTCGCTTGTCAAATTGCCATGGTCTTCCTAATAGAATATGGCCCACATGCATAGGTACAACATCACATAAAACCTCATCATGGTACCTTCCAATAGAAAATGATATATGCACTTGCTTATTTACCTTGACTTCACCACTCTCATTCAACCATTGAAGCTTAGCCTAGGATGCTTTATAGTAGGTAAATCCAGCTTCTTAACCATAGTTGTGCTAACAACATTAGTGCAACTCCCATCATCAATAATCATAGTACATGCCTTATCTTTGATGAGACACCTTGTCTGAAAGATGTTATCTTGTTGCACCTCATTTTCTTCCTTTACTTGCACATTCAATGCTCGCCTTGTAATGAGAGCTACTCCATTAACCAGATACTCCTTTCCATCACTTTCACCCTTTGATGATGGCATAAAATCATCATTTGATTCACTTTTAGTTTCAACATCACCATTACTTCTCAAGATCATTACACGTTTATTTGGACATTGAGATGCAATGTGACCCCTGCCCAAACACTTAAAACATTTAACATTTCTATTTCTACTTGGTTGGGGTTCAAAATTATCTATCTCCTTGTTAGAACCCACATTCTTGTGCTTGGGTAACTCGACTGTGGACTTGTAATTTGCCATCTTGTTCCTTTTACTCCAATTTGGCTTTCAAGATGAGGTAGAACCCGAATTCTACCCAAACTGTGTGGAGCCCTTTTGTTTAAGTTGCCTTTCAACTTTCATTGCCATGTGCACCATGTCTTCTTCCTTTAGGAGCCTCATATTCCCCATACCTCCTTTGCAACTCTGCTATTGTATTAGCTTACTCCTCCATCCTCTCCCTCATATCATCAAATCTGGTATTCATGCACTCAAATTGTTGTTGCATAGCTTTGATCATGAAGGACACGTCACCAGCTCCCTCTTGAGTTGCA
The DNA here is from genome assembly GCA_021533255.1 of Ceriops tagal. Taxonomy (NCBI): domain Eukaryota; kingdom Viridiplantae; phylum Streptophyta; class Magnoliopsida; order Malpighiales; family Rhizophoraceae; genus Ceriops; species Ceriops tagal. The sequence goes on from CM038600.1 coordinate 6,137,659, forward strand.
CCTTTGTCTTTGGACATCATAGTATTACTTTTACACAAAATAATTAGGATACCTCACAGAACACTCCCTCACGTGTGTCACTCAAAAGATGGTGTCACACTCCCTTGTGTTTACACTCTTTATGGCTTTTTCTTTATATGAACTTTCACTCTTACCTTTTACCACTTGGATTTTCCCTTTCAGCTTTATAAAGAACTAAACAATGTAAAACAAGGGTATTGATTTTGAATAGAATAAGATAAATGACATAGAATTGAACAAATTGGAGAACAAGGAATAAAAAATGAAAAAGGATACCAAGGCAAACAAATTTAATGAACTAAACTCACAAAAATCAAGACAGGGGTAGTACAACCTTAAGGACAAACTTGGGTAACAAAATAGGAAAATGGATGGTAAAATTGGAGTTGAGCAAGAAAAACTTTATTATTATTATGGCCATTATGACCAAACTATTAACCTTATCAATAACTTGAATTTGATGTTCTCTTTCTTTTGTTCTTCTTCCTTATTTTTTTCTCTTTTTTTTTTAACACAAAACAACAGTAGAATACTTAGATACAACAATTGGAATTGAAATTAGCACGTTTATGAGCTTAAACAAACAAGCAAAGAGAGAAGGATTGTAAATAAGCAGATTTGTGCATTTGAATTGTAATGAACATAATAGACAAACTAAACAAAAATAAATAAATCACAAGGTAAAAAATTGAAAAGTGAGTGGAATAAACCTGATTTAGAACTAGGCTCTGATACCAATTAATGCAGAAAACCCTAAAAAGATAGGGACCCAATGCACACAAGGAATCAAAGAACAATTAAGAAAGCTAAACCAGAGTTTAATAACATAAACCTTAGACCCACCATTCGAAGGAACACGAACCTAGGGTATTTAGGAAGGATATGGATGCCACACTCTAGAAAAGAAAGGAATTGAGAGTGATAAGTCAATTGGAACAAGAAGAAGTACCTCTTAATAAGTTCTTTAGTCCTCAAAAGAACTGAGGGAGAAAAACCCTTGCTTTCTATTTCACTCCAAGTTGTTTGATTTTCTAAAGCTTACAAGGGGTGCCTATTTATAGGCTAAGATAGCAATTCTAAAGAGGCACAAATTCCTACTTAGGATAAATCCATATTTTTGAAGAATTCCTAACTATGGACAAATAACAACATAGACCATAAACTCCTATTTAAGACTGAATGCTATTACTTAGTTTGACCATTAAGTATTCCAATTATATTAATTAGGGCTGGACTCTTTGTCAAACTTAAATTCGCATCATTTGAAGCTTGGTTGGCCTGAATGTCCTCAATTAGCTCATTTAGTACTTCTTCAATCCTTTTGGCTCTAACTCATGTTATTGGGCCTTCTGGAATATGCAATGGACCTCTTGCATCCATTGAAGCCTTCCACCCATCATCTCTATGGCTCTCATTAGCAAGATGATGGATAAGGCTTAAAGGGGCAAGTTACATGACCAAAGCTATGAACCCATGATATAAGGCCAAGTTACATGACCAAGTTAAGGAGAGACTTGTTCCACATGCTAAGATGTATAAAAAGGCGTGTTTTTGTTTTGGGTTGCTAGATTTTAAATTAAGACCGAATTACATGTGAAAAAGGTTTAACTTTTTGGGTTTATTTGGTCTTATAGGTTCAACTAAGTCTTGATTCATTAGTTAGGGTCTTTGCTTTGACTTTTATAGCTAGTTATTAATTGTAGTCTTTTAAGGATTTTTATATCAAGGTAGATTTGTATTCCTTAATTAAAGAGATTCCCTACAATTAAGGTTTTTTCTATATAGGTATACTACGAAACTCCTTTTCCTTATAGAATTGTGACGTTTTACATGCCTATATAAAGGCCATAACTATGTCAAACAATCAAGAAGATTAGCTACTTTTAGCAAATTTTGCTTTACTTTCTTGCATTCTTGGAAGAATACATTGTCTTGACTTATCAAAAGATTGATCAACCTTTGTGGTGTTTGAAGATTAGGGCTTTTAAGACTTAGTTTTCTTAGGGTTCTGCACTGATTAATCCTTCTTGCTTCTTAGCTTTCTAGGGTGTGCATCACAATTTGATTCAAGAGTTCTTAAGGCAAGTCACCTAATGGGTTCTTCATCAAATAGTCCTCCATATACATGGACACTTGTACTAGCCATTGCAACTTTCTGTGTAAGTCCCTATAGTAATGGCTAGACATAAATCTTTTGCACATTACCAATTTCACTCTTCCCATCACTGAATTGGCCCCTCACCATTCCTTCTCCTATTTATCACTAATTGGTCCCCCCAAATGCTTACTTAATCAGTGAATTCCACAGTTTCCAACTTTACTTTCTTTTCCTTAGAATAATTATGGCAATCAAATGCATGTTCAAGCTTTCTTTTCCACATCAAATAAAGCTCAGGATCATTATTTCCTTGAAATGCTAGAATCTTCATCTTTATACTACCCAAATTGCTATCTCTTTTGGAAACTACCATCTTGCCTTTTCTTAAACTTGATTCTTCATAATTTGATTCTTCCTCATCTTCTTCCTCAATCACACCACTCCTAGAAGATTTGAATTTGCTAGGTGATTGTAAGTCATCTAGCCTTGCGTTTATGATATTAAATTGCTTGGTAACAGACTTCATCCAAAACTTCATGTGTTGTTTTCTTTCACTACTCATGCTTACAACCTATAGAAACATGTTAATAATTAAAAGAAATTTGTTCCTAACAAACTTCTTCACATGTTTGCTCTCAAATTAGATTATTATCACATGTGTTTCACTCTAGTTTGCTTTTCTTAATGATGATTTTGCCACTTTTGCCTTTTTCCACTCAAGCTAGCTAGCCTCCTTTATGTTCTTAAAAGACTTAAGATTAACAAATCACAAGGAGCAATCTGTTAGATGGTGGCAAATCTCAAAATCAAAACTTTAATAAAAATTCAAGATATACTTTTTATGCTTGGAAAGAATTAGAAATCAGATTTGTAACCTTATAAATGTATACAAGTAGTTGCAAGAATCAAGATGCATTACTTAGCTCAAACATAACTTTTTTGTCTTCTATTTTTTTTTTTTATTTAATCAAATCAAACACCAATAGAATAAACACGACTTCAAGAACAAGAAACTAATCAGAACGAACAAGAACTAAGCAAAGAAGCACAAAGAATGAATAAAGTACAAAGAAAAGAACTAAACAAAGATTGATAAAAGATACACAACTTGTTTCTAGAGCTAGACTCTAATACCAAATGATAAAGAACCTGTTAGGCAACCTACCTTATGATCCCTTAAATCAAATTATATGCACATCCTAGAAAGTTAGGAAACAAATTGGATTGATTAGATTAGAACCTTAAGGAAATTAAGTCTTAAAAATCCCAATCTTAAGATGCCACAAAGGTTGATCACTTCTTTGATAAGTCAAGATATCTTTCGAGAACAAAAGAAACTAAAGCAAAGCTTGCTAAAAATACTTTGATATTATTAATGATCCTTGTTTCACAGTTGTAACTTTTATATAGGCATGTAAACATTATAATCCTAGAAGGAAAAGATATTTCTTGTCACACTTATATAGGAAAAATCTTAATTATAGGGGATCCCCCTTTAATTAAGAATACAAAATTGCCTTGATGTTGGAATCCTTAAAAAATTATGACTAATGACAACTAGGCATAATATTTAAAGTATAAACCCTAACTAATGTGATGAGGACCTTCTTAGGTCTCACATTGAGAGGGGGAGGGGGTCAATTAGTGTAAGATAGTCACTTTTTACAAATCTATCTAGATTAACCTCTGTGACTTGTTGGAGTCAATGACCCAATTTTTATCTTGCTTTTTTATGTGAAAGCGGCCATATGGATATCAATCAAACGTGAGCACCAGAAAATACACACAGATTTTTTCATGGTTCACCCACAATGTGAGAGTTACGTCAATGGTGTGATAGGATCCTAAATCACACAATTCACTCTTGTTATCAAGGGATACAAGTATGTTGTGGAAGGATCACTCCTTAACCACTTAAAATGATCTCCCGATCACTCTAAGGGTCTTCCACCCTTTTTCAAGAAGTTTATAAAAAGGTTATGACTAAGACTTCTCTAAGAAAGATCACTCAATATGCACAGGCTATTATTGCAAAAAGCAGATCTTCTCCTTCATCATTGCTGATTTTTGCTCAAGCTTTGCCAGTCACTTCTCTACAGATTCTCCATGCTGCTTTTGCTATTTCTCCTTTGCAAGTTCTATCTTTTGTGGGTTCTCTCAATTATAAGTTATCTCCATTACAGGTTCTCTCCCTCTGAGCGTGCTAACATTGATGGTAAGAAAAAGGTAGAATTTGTGAAGGATTTACATTCTAAGGTTTGGGCTAACATTGAAAGAAAGAACAAGCACTATGTTAAGCAAGTTAATAAAGGGCATGTGAAGGTTGTCTTTGAACCTGGTGATTAGGTGTGGGTGCATATGAGGAAGGAATGATTACCATCACAAAGAAAGTCTAAATTGCAGCCTTAAGGAGATGGACCTTTTCAAGTCTTGGAGAGGATTAATGAGAAAATGATTACAAGCTAGATTTACCAAGCAGCTATGGTAATGTAAGTGCTACTTTTAATGTTGTTGACTTATCTTTATTTGATGTAGGTGATTCAAGGATGAATCCTTTTGAGGAGGGGAGGAATGATGGAGAACAAGGTGCTATTCAAGTGTAACAAAGCAAGTATTTCCTGGATCCTTTACAAGTAATCGGTGGTCCATGACTAGGGCAAGGACAAAGAGGATGAAAGAGGCTTTACAGGGCTTAACCATGGAGCTACATGACAAAAAGGGTACTCTAGAAGATTTCAAGGATGTTCTAAAAGTTTCCAATGCTACACCAAGGATAATCACTTATCTTTATTTGCAAGATGATGGACAAGGCTTAGAATTTGAAGAACAAAATTTGGAGCCTATGACATAAGTCCAAGTTGCATGACCAAGCTAAGTAAAGGCTCGATTGCATTTTAAGTTGTATTAATGGATTTGATTTTGTTTTACGTTGCTAAATTTTAAGTTAAGGCTGAATTACATGTAGAAAATGCTTAATTTTTGGGTTTATTTGGGCTTGTAAGTTTAGTGGAATCTTAATAAATTAATTAGGGTTTTACTTCAACTTTATGCCTAGTTATCATTAATGGTAGTCTTTTTGAGAATTTCTAATCAAGGCATATTTAGGATTCCTAATCAAGGTAGATTTGTATTCCTTAATTAGAGAGATCTCCTATAATTAAGGTTTTCCTATATAGGTATGTTAAGAAACACCTTTTTCTTATAAGATTGTAATATTTATATGCTTATATGAAGGTTATAACTGTGTAAAACGAAATCAATAAGATTAAGGTATTTTTTCAACAAGTTTTGCTTTGCTTTCATGCGTTCTTGGAAGAATGCATTGCCTTGACTTATCAAATGAGTGATCAATCTTTGTGGCATCTTAAGATTGGGATTTTTAGGACTTAGTTTCTTTAGGGTTTTGATCTAATCAACCCAACTTGTTTCCTAGCTTTCTGGGGTGTACATAACAAATTAATTCAAGGGTTCCTAGGGCAAGTTGCCTAGTGAGTTCTTTATTAGGAAATCAAAGTTGCAACCAAGGGGAGATGGTCCTTTTCAAGTGGTGGCAAGAGTCAATGATAATGCATACAAACTTAACTTGCTAGGTGAGTATAATGTGAGAGCAACATTTAATGTTTTTGACCTTTCTCCTTTTGTCTTTGATGATGTAGGTACTAATTTAAGGATAAATCATTTTATGGAGAGCAGGAATGATGGAAGCCATATTGTCCCAACTCAAATGAACAAGGAAGTTAATGCTTTGCAAAACCTTGAACCACCAATGACAAGGGCAATGTCAAAGAAAATAAAGGAAGTACTCAACAACTTGTTGTGTGACATTTACCTACAAGAAATTGCTAGGCACGAATTAAGGATGATGGAGGCTTCATCAAGACTTGCAAATGTGTCATCTGTGAAGGAATATGAAAACCATGGCCTTAGGCAGGAAGTTGGAGGTGGCAGCTTGTGTTTGGGCATTTAAATGGGTTATTTTCATGGGTTTTTACTATTATATAGTGGGTTAGACGAATTTCATTAATAAGCTCATCTTAGTAGCTAAGGTTTTTAGGGGTTAGCATCTAAAAAGGGAAAAAGGATGACTAGAGGAGGCAGAACCTTTTTATGAGTAAATGAGCTATTTTTTCTAGTTCTTTGAGAACTAATTATGAACTTTCATACTTAAGTGTATTGGTTTAATAGACTTATCTTTTTCAACATTTTCATTGTTAGAAGTGGCATCTAAATCCTATAGTTTTAGTTCTTGGTTATTTTATAATCATTGGGTCAAATTCCAATCTTTTAACCTATCTTAGAATGATCCTATACTAGCCAAACCATGAAAACTCCTCACATCACCTACGCATTTTGGCATAGGCCATTCTTGGATAGCGTTAACCTTTTAGTATCAACCTTAATACCGTTAAGAGTCATAACATACCCTAAGGAAATGACATGATTAGTGCAAAAGCTACATTTCTTGAAGTTAGCATACAATTTTCCTTTCCTCAACACATTTATCACACAATGCAAGTGTTCAACATGAAGAACAACCGTATACTAAAATATCATCAAAATAGACCACCACAAATTTCCCTAGAAAGGGTCTCAAAACATGATTCATTAATCTCATGAACGTGGTAGGTGCATTAGTTAATCTAAATGACATAACTGACCACTCATACAAACTATGCTTAGTTTTGAACGCAGTTTTCCATTCATCACCTACCCTAATTCTAATTTGGTGATATCCACTTTTAAGATCAATTTTTGAAAAGAAGCATATATCGTACAATTTATTAAGCATGTCATCGAGTCTAAGTATAGGGTGTCCATACTTAATTGTAATTCTATTAATGGCTCAACAGTCAACTCACATTCTCCAAGATCCATCTTTCTTTGGCATTGCACATGGACTCATTCTTTCTCACACATACCCTTTTTTCATCAATTCCTCAACCTACCTTTGAGGTTCTTTTGTCTCTTTTGGGTTATTACAGTATGCTGGCTTATTGGGAATAGCTGCTTCAAGTACTAGGTTAATACAATGCTCAATTACCCTTTATGGTGGCAATCCATCTAGTACATCCTTAAGGAATACATCATCAAACTCCTACAACAAAGAAGAAACAACATTAGGAACATAAGAACTACTATCAGTGTTAGCAAGGTAGGCATCCTTATAAAGGATCAAATATATTTGTTGCCTAACTTGGAAGGTAGCTCTCACATAAGCTCCTTTGGCATACATACTCACTTGATGTCACTTAATTTTATTTTGTACCTCACCACTCTTGTGTTTAGCACTCTCAAGTGTTTGCTCTCACCTTTTATCTCTCTCACTCTCATTTTTCTCTCCTCTCTCTTTCTTTTCATTTCTTTTCTTTTGTTTATTTTCAGAAAGTCTCAGTTGGTCTTCATAAACCTGTTTAGGAGTTAGTGGTGTGAGTGTAATGGGTTTTCCCTCCATGGTGAATGTAAACCTATTTTTGTACCCATCATGTGTTACCCTTCTATCATATTGCCATAGTCGTCCTAATACCAAATGACCAACTTGCATAGGTACAACATCATCAGTAACCTCATCCTTATACCTAATAATAGTAAATGGAACAATCACTTGCTTAGTCACTCTCACCTCTCCATTATCATTTAAACATCACCATTTTTATGGCATGTCTAGTTGTAGGCAAGTTAATTTCTCCACCAACTTTGTACTAGTTAAATTAGTGCAACTACCTCCATCTATGATCAAACAACAAAGTCTATTTTGAACTAAACACTTAGTATGGAAAATATTTTCCTGATGCATCTTAACATCATCCTCCTTAACTCGCACACTAAGGGCTCTCCTTGCTACTAAAAGCCTTCCACCATGCTCTGGAGATTTTATCCCTGCATCAACATCACTACCATCCTTTAGTGGTGGCTTTTGGTCCTTATCACTAGTTCATTACCAAACTCAAAGTCACCATTCTCGTTAAGGTACATAGTTCTCTTGTTAGGACACTATAAAGCCACATGACCCCTACCTAGACATCTAAAGCACTTGGTATCCCTAGTTTTTCCCTTCTTTTGGCTTCCCCCACTAGGTTTGGGTTTAGGCATCTCAAACTTATACTTACTAAATGTAAAACTCAGTCAAAGCTAATTTTAGAACTACCCCCCTTCTCTTAAGTTGTCTCTCCACCTTCATGGCAAGGTGTACCATGTCCTTTAATTCTATATAATGCTGTAACTCTACTACATCAGCTATGTTTCAATTTAGGCCCTAAGGGAATCTAGTCACGGTGGCTTCTCTATCCTCCACTACATTAGCCCTAACCATAGTTATTCCATCTCCTTATGGTACTCCTCTACACTCTTAGAACCTTGAGTAAGCCCCTATAACCTATTACATAAGTCCCTGTAGTAAGAGTTAAGGACAAATCTCTTCATCATCAAATGTTTTAGCTCTTCCCATGTTTCTATGGTTCTCTTAAAGTTTCTTCTTCTAATGGTAACCTGCTAGTTCCACCATATTACAGCATAATTAGTGAACTCTACCACAGCTAACTTCACTTTCTTCTCCTCGGAGAAGTTGTCGCACTCATATATTAATTATACCCAATATTCCCAATCCAAATAGACATCATGGTCAACTTTCCCTTGGAAAGAAGGTATTTTCATTTTAATAGTACTAAGATTTTTGCCTACCCCTTCTTCCCCCCTAGTCCTCCGCTCACGATTTTCAGTATACCTATCATTCTTGGTTCTACTACCATGGATTCCTTTACTTGTTCTACTACCTCAACCCCTTCTAAAGCCCCCTCTATAACTTCTACTAAGGTTATCACCCTCTTCATACCCATCTTCATCCTCTTTACCAAACTTTGGCTCTAACGATGCATGCACCATTCTCTTAGCTACCCTCCCAAGTCTCCCACTAGACTCCTTTTCATTTTTATCCACTCTATCCCACATTTTGCCAAACATAAACTCTATTCTCTCAAAGTTCCCCTTTAGGGCTTTCATAAAAAATTTAAGGTCTATAGGTAATTTCTCCTACCCCTTAGTAGGGCTATTAATTTTATCATGTGACATGTTTATAGCAGCAGAAAATGATAAAAAATAGAAAATGTAATCCTCTCAAATTGCTCCCTTACGTGTTTACACTCTACTTGATGTGTTTCACACAATCAATTGTAATTTCACACTCAAGAACTTTTTCAAAAGGTTCTAAGTAAACTAAATTTGATCAAACAAAACTTGAATATATCAATCCTAGACCTACTTCTTCAAAGAAGTGACACGATCAAGGAAGATGGGCAATAAAGCAAACAAAATGACAAGGAATTCAATGAAATAAGTAGTGACAACAATCAATTATCGAATATAATGGAGTAAAGGACTAATTGAACAATGAAGCTGATTTTTATTTTGGTCAATTAATGGTTATTTTTGCAAAATGAATGAAAAATAGTAGTGAAACATAAGAAACACACGAATTTTTTTATTATTATTGGTAATTCAACCAACAATGAAGAATACATGAAAAAGATGATGACAAAAGGATAACTAATCTGAGTTAGAACCAAAGCTCTAATACCAAATGATATTAACTCTGATTATAACAAACTAGAACTCAACACCAAAATTGATGTCACTAGGATTGTTCTAAGACAAGTTTGAAATAAACAATTTTGACCCAATGATTATGAAGCAACTACGAACCAGAATTATAAAAGGATTAGATGTCAAGGTTGAAGAAGATAAGTCTATGAAAAACATAATCAAGCATGCAAATCAATAACTTCACAAAGAACCAATAGAAAATATGCTTGTTTGTATTGAAACTTGAGAGAAAACAATGTCTCTTGTAGTTGTAAAGTTGTATTCTGATGTCTATCTCCCAACCCCCAAGGTTACAGCTATATTTATAAATATATATAATACACAAACCTTAGTTACCATATGGGCTTATGACTTATTAGTGAAATACAATACAGACTTGTAAAGTTTCCCAAATAACAAGCCCATATAAAGCAATAAACTCTATATGCATTGTGGGGTTCAAAATAAGTAAAATTTCAACCCAATTGGTAGTTAAAACCTTAAAGAATTAGTTTGTCCCAATGCCTATTGAAGTCCAGCCATCGGACTTGCTGTGTTATCAAGGCTATTGCAATCGTGGCACTTGATGCTTGTAGACCTTGGTTTGAAACTCATTTGTCTTGCTCATTCCTCACAAAAAAAAAATGTTAAAAGGCCTTTAGGATGCTTCCATCCTCAACAAATCATTCTGAGCAACTTCTTACTCTTGGACTTAACAAATAAAACTATTAAGCACTTCTCGAGCCTTTTGTGATCTCACCCTTGTCATTGGACCCTTAAGATTATGTAAAGCATCAATTCCTTGGTTGTTTGGTACTAGTACAAGTGGACTTCCATCAATGGCTGACCATGCACATTCTCTACAAACCATCCTTCTTGCCCACAAGGATGGCTAGTACAGAACATGGGCTCATGCTCTTATGAACATAGCCTTTAGAGATCTCATCTACTGTCATTGCAACTCATTTGTCTCCTTCGGGTTGCATCTATATGCTAGTTTGTTCAGTAAAGGCATGTTTGGTGGCAAATCAATTTGGTGTTAAATCCCCTTATAAGAGGTAAACCAAGTGGCATCTTATCTAAGAAGATATCAAAAAACTCTTTTGGTGATGTGATCACCAAAGGATGAGTTGAATCTTTGTAGTTCACACATTGCTCTAGCAAAGTTAGTGCATAAGTGTGCTACCTCTTTATGGATGTTTGATGAAATTCTACTTTGCTAAGAAATTAGGCAACCACTCCTTTCTCATCATTTTCAGCATGTTCATCATGACTTGGAGGTATCAAGGTAAGAGTGATTTGCTTTTGCACCAAGCAAATAGAATAAGTATTCTTGAATCCATCATGCATCGCCTTACAGTTATATTGCCATGGTCTCCTAGGTAACAACTGACTTGCATCCATAGGAATCACGTCACACGTAAGCTCATCTTGATAATATTTTTCAATTAAAAATGAAATCAATGCTTATTTAGTTAGTTTACATCATTCCCCTTGTTTAGGCATTGGAGTTTGAAAGGTTGACGTGGTAAGCAACTTTAACTTTTCAATCATTAGTGGCTAAGGGAAGAATAATACAATTGCCACTATCAACAATGATGTGGCATGCTTTCTCTTTGATGGTACATCTTGTTTGGAATTTGCTCTCCCTGTACTCCTTCTCCATAGGTACCATATTTGAATTCAAGGCCTTGTTGATCACTAGTAAGCATCAGAGGCATATTTTGTTAAGTTTCTTGGATAATTTATTTAGACAAATTTTCATACTTGAAACCTAAGTTGTGTTGCTAGGATTTCTCCATTTTGGGCAGGAGGGTTCTGAGAAGAATTGGCATAAATCATTAATAGTGATTCTACGAAAATCCTCAATGAATAGATTACCCAAAAGTTGGTCTTTTAGTAGTAATAGGAAGAATGGTAAAATTGAAGCAATAATTGTTAATGAAAATATAGATAATAATTATTTACAAAGTAGCATCTTCCTTCATCATCATCATCATCTTCTTCTTCTTCTTCTCAATATCAATTGAAGTGGGGATTTCTACTTAAAAAAGAATATGTGGTAAAAACCATTGATAAGCCTTACCCTTATCTTAGGGTTATAATAACTTCACCTTTCTATGATAAGAGCTTATTAACACTCATCAAAAGAAGTACAAATTCCTTCACGTATGAATGGTACAAGAAGCGATTAAACCAAATATAAGATGGGGGTTAAATAACTCAGCAATTATTTTCATAAGAGACTAAAAGCATAAGTGTTTTCATGACTCCTTATTAAGAGTAATTGAGTCTAACTGATAGAGAAAAAGGTGCTTTTCAAGTGTAGCAAAGCAAATATTTCTAAGATCTTTTACAAGGAAATGATGGTCCAATGACTAGAGGAAGGACAAAAATAATGTAAGAGGCCTTGCAAGGCTTAATCATGGAAATGCATGACAAAGAGGTTGCTCTAGAAGATTCTAAAGCTATTCTAACAGTTTCCAATGCTACACCAAGGATAATCACTTATCTTTATGTGCAAGATGATGGATAAGGCTTAGAACTTGAAGAACAAAGCTTAAAACCCATGATATAAGTCCAAGCTACATGACCAAGTTAAGGAGAGGCTCAGTCCACATGCTAAGTTATATATTAAAGGGCCTATTTTTGTTTAAGGTTGCTAGATTTTAAATTAAGGTCGAATTATGTGTAAAAAAGGTTTAACTTGTTGGGTTTATTTGGTCTTGTAGGTTTGACTAAGTCTTGACAAATTAGTTAGGATTTTTACTTTGACTTTTATGTCGAATTGTCATTAGTTGTAGTCTTTTTAAGGATTTCTACATCAAGGTAGATTTATATTCCTTAATTAAAGAAATAACCTATAATTAAGATTTTTCCTATTTAGGTATGTTAAAAAACACTCCTTTCTTATAGGATTGTGGTATTTACATGCCTATATAAAAACTACAACTATGTAAAACAAGCTTTGCTTTGCCTTGCCTTCATGTGTTCTTGGAAGAATACATTGTCTTGACTTATCAAAAGAGTGATCAACCTTTGTGGCATCTAAAGATTAGGGCTTTTAGGACTTAGTTTCCTTAGGGTTCTGATTTGATCAATTCTATTTGTTTCTTAGCTTTATGGGATGTGCATAACAATGTGATTCAACGGTTCCTAGGGCATGTCGCATAGCAGGTTCTTTATTAGTTGGTATTATAGCCTTGATTCTAGAAACAAGTTATGTATCGTTTATCTATCTTGGTTTAGTACTTTTCTTTGTGCTTTATTCAGTCCTTGTGTTTCTTTGCTTAGTTCTTCTTGTTTGTTTTGATTAGCTTCTTGCTCTGGAAGTTGTGTTAATTCTGTAGGTACTCGATTTGATTTTAAAAAAATGTTGAACAAAAAGTTAAAAAAAAATAAGTTGAGAAAAAAAAACAAAAAAAAATGAAAAAGAAAAAGGAAGATAAAGAAGTTGTGTTTGTACTGACTAGTGCAACTTGATTCTTTCAACCTACTGTGTACATCTATAAGGTTGCAAATGTTTTTTTCTTTCCAAGCCTAAAAAGGATATCTTCAATTTTTTTTCTTGTAAAAGTTCTGATTTTGAGATTTACCACCATTTAATGAATTGCTCCTTGTGATTTATTGATCTTAAGTCTTTTAAGAACATAAAGGGGGGTAGAATGAGTGGAAAAAGGCAAGCGTGGTGAGATCATCATCAAGAAAAGCCAAAATAGAGTGAAACATAATCTAATTTAACAGTAAACACACGAGGGATTGTGTGAGGAACAAATTTCTTTTAATTACGACCATGTTTCTATTGTAAACATAAATAGTGAGGAGAATTGCATGATATAAACATGAAGATTTCAATGAGGGCTATTATCAAGCAATTTAAGACGATAAATGTAAGGTTAGATGATTTGCGATCACCTAGCAAATCCAAATCCTCTAAAAGGCATGTGATTGAGGAAGAAAACGAGAAAGAACCAGATTATGAAGCATCAAACTCCAGAAAAGGCAAGAAGATTGTTTCCAAAAGAGAGCAATTTGGGTAGCATAAAGATGAAGATTCCAACATTTCAAGGGAAGAATGATTCTGAACTTTATTTGGAGTGGGAAAAAAAAGTTGAACATGTATTTGATTGTCATAACTATTCTGAGGAGAAGAAAGTAAAGTTAGCAACTGTAGAATTCATTGATTATGTAAGTATTTGTTTGGACCAATTGGTGATATGTAGGAGGAGGAATGGTGAGAGGCCAATTCAGTCATAGGAAGAGATGAAATTGGAAATGTGCATGAGATTTATACCAAGCCACTATTATAGAAACTTGCATAGAAAGTTGCAAGGGCTGGTTCAAGGGTCTATGAGTGTGGAGGACTATTACAAGGAGATAGAGATAGCCATGATTAAAGCTAATGTAGAGGAAGATCGAGAGGCTATCATGGCAAGGTTTATTGGTGGTTTGAATGAAGAGATTGCTGATGTGGTGGATTTGCAGCACTATTTAGAGATGGAGGAGCTATTGCATAAGGCTATTAAGGTGACAAAATAAATTTAGTGCAAAGGGTCCAAATTTGGTTTGGCTTCTAGTTCTACATGGAAGGCAACTTGGAAAGACTATAAATTGGTCTTAAAGCCAGAAGAAGAAGCAAATCCAAAGGAATCAGATGCTATTTGTAAAGATAAAATTGAAACCAAATCTTCTTTTAAATCTCATGAAATTAAGTCCTTTATTTGTCAAGGGCGTGGACCTATTACTTCTCAATGTCCAAATAAAAGAGTTATGATCATATTGAGGAATGGTGAAATAAAAAGCATTAGTTCAAGTGATAATGACATGCTACCATTGGATGATTATTCTGATGTTGATGTGGAAGAACCTATTGATAGAGATATGCTAGTTACAAGGTGTGCACATTCAAACTAAGGATGATAATAATGAGGAGCAACATAAGCACATTTTCCATACAAGATACCATGCTAAAGACAAAGTATGTAGCATGATTATTGATGGTGGAAGTTGTACTAATTTTACTAATACTTTGTTAGTAGAGAAGCTATATCTTGATGATACCTTCAACCATCCTATGTCATATAAGCTATAATGGTTGAATGATTATGGAGAAATGAGTGTAACCAAGCAAATTTTAGTTGCCTTTTCTATTGACAGTTACAAGGATGAGGTTCTTTGCAATGTGGCAACAATGCATGTTGGTTATATACTTCTTGACTGACCATGGCAATTTGATAGGAAGGTTACTCATGATGGCCACAAGAACAGATACTCTTTTGTAATTAATATTCAGATAGTTATATTAACTCCTCTCAAACTTGTTGAAGCATATAAAGATCAAATTAATATAGCAAGAGAATGCAAAATGAGAGAATGAACAAATGAGAGAACAAAAGGAAAAGAAAAAGAAAGAGAGTGAGAGGTCAAAGGAAAAGAGAGAAAGTGAGACTAAGGGGAAAAGTTCAAGTGAAAAGGGGTAAGGTCAAGTGTAAAGCTAGAGAGGAAAGTGTGCAAAAAAGAGAGAAAAGTAAGCGAGTGAGTGTGTTTGTTGGAAAAATTAAGGTTAAGAGTGCTATGATCACAAGGCAGCAAGTACTTTTACTTATGTACAAGGATGTTTATTTTTTATCTAATGACCTTAACCTCTCTTCACCTAGTGTAGTTGTTCCATTCTTGTAGGAGTTTGAAGATTTAACCCCTCTAAAAGGAATTGAGCACCAAATAGAATTCATACTTGGTACTGCCATACCAAATCGATCTACCTATAGAGCTAATCTTAAGGAAACCATGGTTCTTGGTTGTTTTATAATCGTTAGGTTAGAACTCTAATTTTAACTTATGTTAAAAAAACCTTATACCAACATTAGTGTTGGATTCCATTTACATATAATCAGAGTCCCTATTAGCTTAAATCCTGTAACTCCTTTTGATATCTTACCTTTGTATATTAACAAATGTGTTAATTTGGGTCAATATAAGGCAGATTTTGTTAGGGATTTGCATGCTAAGGTTTCAGCTAATATAGTACGAATGAACAATATGCAAAGCAAGCCAATAAGGGGCGTGTGAAGGTTGTTTTTGAACCTGGAGATTGGGTTCATATGCATACGGAAAGGTTTCCTACACAAAGGAAATCTAAGTTGCAACCTAGAGAGGATGAACCTTTTCAAGTGTTGGATAGGATCAATTACAATGCCTACAAGTGAAATTTGCCAAGCAACTATGGTAATGTGAGTGCTACTTTTAATGTTGCTAATTTATCTTTGTATGATGTAGGTGATTCAAGGACGAATCCTTTTGAGGAGGATGGGAATGATGGAGACCAGGTTTTTTGCATTGTTCCAGCACCTATTTCCAACCATTCTCATGATTCTTTGCAAGGAATTGGAGGTCTGATGACTAGACCCAGGTCCAAACGTATAAAGGAAGCTTTGCAATGGTTAATCATGGAGATGTAAGCAAAAGAAGCTGTTTTAGAGAATCAAATGCA
Source organism: Ceriops tagal (assembly GCA_021533255.1). Taxonomy (NCBI): domain Eukaryota; kingdom Viridiplantae; phylum Streptophyta; class Magnoliopsida; order Malpighiales; family Rhizophoraceae; genus Ceriops; species Ceriops tagal. The sequence goes on from CM038600.1 coordinate 6,153,843, forward strand.
TTGTTAACGTTAATCACCTATCTATATGTGGTTAAAGATGGAGTATGCTTAACACATGAAGAATAAGGTGTGGAGAGCTTTAAACAACCTTGTCCATATGCTTGGAATCAATTGGAGGCCAATTCACATACTTAAGATATAGGGCTTCATTTGCATTTAGGACCTTATTGAATTTTTGTTTGCATTCTTATAATTCAATTGGGCTTCGATTTGTTTTATTTTGTTTAAGTCTACATATGTAGTAGGGCCCAATGTTCATGGGCTTAATGGACTTAGGGGCAATATATGTTATTAGCTACAGTTTCTATTTTGTAGTTGAGAATAAGAATTTGACTTTTCAACTTTGAGTTGTTATTGAGTTATTTTCCAACTAGTTATGGTAAGGAATAAGGGGGTTGTCCTTTTCCTTTCAATCTCTTCATAAGGGGCTATAATTTGTAAATTGAAAAGGGAAAAAGACAAATGGAATGTTTTTCTTCACTTTGTGGAAATTTCTTTTGAGTTTTTTGTCATGAACTTATTTTGGTTTTGTCAAGGCATTTTGTAGTGACCTAATTCATCATAGCTTTGGTTCTAATCAATGGGTTTGATTAGGTTTGAATACTTTCCTAGGGTTCTAATTTTGTGTAATTAGGTTTTAAACTTAACTCAACCTAAGGTTTGCATTATGGTTATATCTAGAAGTACTTCTTGCCTTAAACTACCTCTCAACTTTCACGGCAATGTATACTATGTTCTCAAACTCTATATAGTGTTGCAATTTTACTACATCAACTATGTTTTTATTCAATCCTTGGAGAAACCCAAACATTGTTGCCTCTCTATCTTCTATTACATTTGCCCTAACCATTGCACTATCCATTTCCCTATGGTAGTCTTCCACACTCTTAGAATCTTGTGTAAGACTCTGCAACTTGTTATACAAATCCTTATAATAAGAACTTGAAACAAACCTCCTCCTCATCACAATTCATCCTAGGTTTCTATGGGTCTTTTGAAATTCCTCCTTCTCATAGTAATCTATTGGTCCCACCACAATATTGCATAATCATTAAACTATATCACAAATATCTTAACCCTCTTCTCCTTAGAGAAGTTATGACAATCAAATGGTAGCTTTACCCTTCTCTCTGAGTCTAAGTACACATTTGGGTAAGCTTTTCCTTGGAAATAGGAAACCTTCATTTTAATGTTACTCAAATTTTTGTCTACGTCCTGCACTCTATTTTTGTTATCCCAAGATCCATTGTGCCTAAGCATTCCTATTACCTTATACTTCCCTAACATTACCATTCTAGGCACATTACTATTTTTGTACCAATCACTTATTTCATTGTGAGATGCACATCATTATGTTTTGGTTAGTTTGAATGCTTTTAAAGTCTATGGAATAAGATTAGATTTCTTCACTAGGAGAGTAGTGTCAATTGTTTGAATCTTAAGATTATGACATAATTCCTAAGTAATATTGCTTTTCCTTTTGTTATATAGAATCATTAACACAAAATGACCATGTAATTAAAATTCAAGTCTATACCAAACATTAGTGTCATTGTGACATACATGTCAATATACTTTTTTTTAGTGTGAATTCATTGAATTCCATCAAATAAGTGAATTATTGTCCTAATTAGCTTTTCTTAAATGTATAGAATGGGTCATTGCTTGAAAGATGATGTTGTTGCTTTACTTCTAGATAATAATGCTTATCCTTTCATTTTAAAGAGTAATACAAATAAAAAAAATCATGAAATTAACTTAAATGTGTGTATTGATCATTGATTTCATTACGAGAAGCATGTCATTATGTCTTGGGTTCTTTGAATCCATTAAAGTTAATCAAATAAAGTGCCTATTGCCCTTGATTAGCTTTCTTTAATAGGATAAAATTGTTTATTGCTTGCAAGTTGAGACCAAATTGATTGCTTTGGGTAAGGCTTCTCCTTATCTTATATAGAATCGTATACAAAAAATTATTATGGAATTAACATTTATGTCTACTACAAATGATGATATTCATATCATTACAATTTGGGTATTCTGAATCCATTTAATTCTATTAAACAAAGAAGTCATCTTGCTTATTGACTTTCCTTACAAGGATAGAATAGTTAACTACCTAAAAGGATGAGTTTATCACTTCAGTTCTTGCTAATAAGGCTTATCATTTCATTTCAAGGAATATTTCAGACAAAACAAATCATGAAATTAACTTATGTTAATTTTATTGCTAGATGCACACTATTATCCATTAAGTAGCTTGAATTAATTCAAGTCAATCAAATAAAGGAGTTAATGCTTTTGATTAACTTTATTTACCAAGAGAAAATTATTCATTTCTTGAAACCTATGACTATTATTTGATTGCTTGGTAATAAGGTTTCTTGATTCCTTGGAATGAATTTTCACACAAAATGATAATGCATTCGACATTATCATGCCAAATGCCTTTCTCCCTTGATGCATCAATCAACAAGCCAAGTACTTTTATCCCTTGATGCAAATGTCTTTGCCTTTCATATCATGTTGTCATACAAATGTTCTTGATACCCTTACTTGATTGGGTGTCTACACCACATTTCTCATGTAAGAATTGTAGCAAGGTGCTTGCATTCTTAAGCCAATGGGATTAAGCAACTAACAACTAACATGTGCAATTAACAACTTTTGTTCGCCCATCGATTTGTGGGGGGCATGAAGTGATAAAAAGAAGCTTCGTTCCAAGTTTACTCCATAAAGTTTTTCAAAAGTTGCTAAAACATTTGGTATCCTGATCTAAAATGATGACAAGAGGAACTCCATAGAGTCAAATAATCTCACAAAAAAACAAGTCAACAATGTAAGAAGCATTTTGGGTTTTGTGGCAAGGCACAAAATAAGCTATTTTTGATAATTGACGTATAACCACCATAACAGCAAATCATTTTGTTGTTGAATTCTTGAAAAACCAAGAAGTAAATTCGTGCTTATAGCTTCCCATGGAACATAGGGGATCGACAATGGTGTGTACAATCCTTTGTGTAACAACATGGCTAATCAAGGTGTTGGTTGAATGAACAAAGCTTTCATAAAAGGAGAACAAGGTGCTGACAAAGTGCAATAAAGCAAGCATTCCCAAGATCCTTTTAAAGGAATAGTGCTCCAATGACTAGGGCAGGGACAAATAGGATGAAAGAGGCTTTACAAAGCTTAATCATGGAGATGCATGACAAAGAATGATGGAGAACAAGGTGCTGTTCAAGTGCAACAAAGCAACTATTCCCAAGATCCTTTGCAAGTAATTAGTGGTCCAATGACTAGGGCAAGAACAAAGAGGATGAAAGAGGCTTTACAAGGCTTAATCATGTAGTTGCATGACAAAGAGGGTGTTCTAGAAGATTCCAAGGCTGTTCTAAAAGTATACTATGCTATACCAAGGATAATTACTTATCTTTATGTGTAAGATGACGAACAAGGCTTAAAACTTGAAGAACAAAACTTGGAACCCATGATATAATTTCAAGCTATATGACTAAGCTAAGGAAAGGCTCGATTTGCATGCTAAGTTGTATAAAGGGCCTGATTTTGTTTAAGGGTGCTGGATTTTAAGTTAAGGCCGAATTACATGTAGGAAAGGCTTAAATTCTTAGGTTTATTAGGGCTTATAGGTTTAGCTAAGTCTTGATACATTAGTTAGGGTTTTACTTTGACTTTTATGCCTAGTTATCATTAATTATAGTCTTTTTAAGGATTCCTAATCAAGGCAGATTTGTATTTCTTGGGATTCCTAATCAAGGTTTTTTCTATATAGGTATGTTAAGAAACACCTTTTCCTTTTAGGATTGTAATATTTACATACCCATATGAAGGCTATAACTGTGTAAAATGGAATCAATAAGATTGAGGTATTCTTCAGTAAGCTTTACTTTGCTTTCTTGTTTTTTTTGGAAGAATACATTGTCTTAACTTATCAAAGGAGTGATTAATCTTTTTGGCATCTTAAGACTAAGACTTTAGGACTTAGTTTCCTTAGGGATCTAATCTGATCAACCTAACTTGTTTCCTAACTTTTTGGGGTGTGCATAATAAATTGATTCAAGGGTTCCTAGGGCAGGTCATCTAACGAGTTCTTTATCACTTAATTAAAGGGATCCCCTATAATTAAAGTTATTCCTCTATAGGTACAATAAGAAACACCTTTTCCTTATAGGATTATTATGTTTACATGCATATTCCTATTCTGGCTGCATCATATTCTACCTCAAAAGCTTTATCAAAGTTAGATAAGCACAGAAAGGGTGCATTAGTAAGCTTTTCTTTCAAGGTACTAAAAGCCCGATCATGCACATCATCCCACTTAAAAACAATATTCTTTTTAACAAGTTTGTTCAAAGGTGTAGTGATGGAACTAAAATCCTTAACAAATATTTGATAAAAATTGGTTAAACCTTGAAAGCTTCTTACCTCATTTCACATTCTTAATTATAGGCTGATCCCTTATCCCTTTTACCTTCTCCTTATCCACACTAATACCTTGTGAACAAACAACATAGCCAAAAAATACATTAGATTCTATGCAAAATGTATACTTTTTGGAGGGCAAACATGTGAAGGAATGTGTGAGGAACAAATTTTTTTTTTTATTACTAACATGTTTTTGTAGGTAGTAAGCATGAGTAGTGAAGGAGAACAGCATGATATAGATGTGAAGTTTTGGATGAAGGCTGCTACCAAGCAATATAAGATGATAAATGCATGGCTGGATGATTTACAATCACCTAGTAAATCCAAATCTTTTAGGAGGTGTGTGAGAAGCATCATCAATTTTGTGGCAAGACATGAGATGAGTCATTTTTGAGAATCAATCTATGACCACCATAATAGCACCCTTTTGTTGTTGAGTTCTTGACAAACCAAGAACAAAACCATGCTCGCAGCTTCCCGTGGAACGGATTAGCAATGGCATGTACAATTCTTGCACAAGAACATGGCTCTTGCCCTTTTGGCACATCACACAATGATTAAGGATACTTCGATACTTTAAACATTTTTCATCATCTCTGGCCAATAAAAATGTTCTTCCAACATGGCCAAAGTCTTGTTAACCATAAAGTGACTAGCAATACCACTACATGGACTTCTCGAATCAATAACTCCCTCATGGGACTTTAAGTGGACAACCTGTTGTCCTTAAAGAACAAAATCCTTTGGTAGCAAGTAATGACTCCAGTGTTCTAATGTTTGAATGATAGCACTGAACTCCTTATCATAAGTTGAATAATTCAAATTAGAAGTGTTGAATTTCTTGATCAGATAAGCAATTGGTTGATTTTTTTTTTTTAAAGCAATACTCCTCCAATTTCAATGTCAGATGCATTACATTCCACTTCAAAAAGCTTTTCAAAAATTAGGAAGTCCAAGGACTGGGACTTTACATAGCTTTATTTTCATAGCCTTAAAGCTTTGTTGTACTTTAGGAGTCCATATCCATCCTTTAAGCAATATATGAGTGGAGCAATAATAGTGCTGAAATTTTTAATGAAGTGACAATAAAAAGAGCAATCATGAAAATTTCTCATGTCATGAGTAGATTGAGGAGTAGGCCACTTATGAATTCCTTCAATCTTGCTTTCATCCACTTTAGTGCCCTCACTTGAAACAACATATCCCAATAATCTATTACACTTGGAATAAAGAAATGACAATTGTTTAGGTTGCCAAATAGTTGCTGCATACACAATTTTTCAAAAAGCTTCCAAAGATGTTGCAAATGTTCTTCCTCATTTCGATTGTAAACAAGAATATCATCAAAGTACATAACAACAAATTTTTTCGATGAATGGTTTTAATAGCCTCTTGAATGTGCTCAAGGTATTAGATAAACTAAATGGCATGACAAGCCACTCATAGAGGCCTCCCTTGGGTTTAAAAGCTATTTTTCACTCATCACCTTGCTTCATTTGAATCTAATGATAACCAATCTAGACATTCATTTTCAAAAAGATAGTAACAGTATGCAATTCATCAAGCATATCATCAAGCTGTGGAATAGGATGATGATATTTTACCATGATTTCACGCATAACATCAAGCTATGGAATTGGATACAATATTTTACCATGATTTTGTTGATGAAATAGTTGACTATGAACATTCTCCACAGACCATCCTTCTTGGCCATGAAAATGGCTAGTACAGAACACAGGCTTATGCTCTCATGCACATAGCATTAAGATATCAACCCATCTACTTGTCATTGCAACTCCTTAGTCCTTTTCAATTTACATCTATATGGTGGTTTGTTCAATAAAGGTGCATTAAGTAGCTAATGGTGATGAATCTCCCTCACAGGATGTAAGCTAGGTGCATCTCATCTGGGAAGACACCAACAAATTTTTTAAGCAATGGAATCACCAAAGGATCAATTAAATCTTTGTAGTTCACACTCTGCTCTAGCAAAACTACTGCATAAGTTTGTTGCCTCTTCATGAATGTTTGATGAAATTCTACTTTGCTAAGAAATTGGCCAACCACTTCTTTCTCATAATTTTGAGCATGTTCATCATGACTTGTCAAAATGACTTAGAGACATTGAGAAAAGAGTGATTCGCTTTTGCTCTAAACAAATAGACTAAGTATTCTTGAATCCCTTGTGCATTGCCTTATGGTTATATTACCATGGTCTCCCGAGTAACAAATGACATGCATCCATAGGAATCATGTCACATATAACCTCATCTTGATAATATTTTCCAATTAAAAATGAAATCAGTACTTGTTTAGACATCATTCCCTTCGTTTAGCCACTGAGTTTGTAAAGTTAATAGTGAGACATCATAGGCAACTTTAACTTTTCAATCATAGTGGCTAAGGCAACATTAGTACAACTACCACTATCAACAATGACGTGACATACTTTACCTTTGATGGTACATCTTGTTTGGAAGATGTTCTCTCTCTGCTCCTTCTCCATGACCACCATATTTGAATTCAAGGCCTTGCAGATCAACAGCAGGTATTAGAGCCTTTTTGTGTAAAGTTTCTTAGATAATTTATATAGATAAGTTTTCATACTTGAAACCTAAGTTGTGTTGTCAACATTTCTTTGTCTTAGCTGGGAGGGCATTAAAGAGAGTTGGCATAAATCATTGACAATGATTCTATGAATATCTTCAATGAATAGGCTACTCAGAAGCTGGTCTTTTAGTAGTAATAGGAATAATAGTAGAATTAACGAAATAATTATTAATGAAAATATAGATAATAATTATTTACCAACATAGCATCTTCCTTTTTCTTCTTCTCATATTCATCAATTGAAGTTATGATTTTTTTCTTAAAGCAAATTATGTGGTCAAAACCATTGAAGAAGCCTGACAATTATCATAGGGTTATAATGACTTCAACTTGGTATCACAAGTGCTTATTGGCTTTCATCAAAGAAGTGCATATTCCTTCACCTTTGAATGCTACAAGTAGTGGTTAGACCAACTATAAGAATGGGGTTAAATAACTTAACAATTATTTGCATAAAAGGCAAAAGGCATAATTATTTACGTGACTCCTTATTAAAAGTAATTGAGTCTAGCCTAAGTGATGGACCTATTTACTTCTCTTGTTATCCAAAAATTACTTTTTCTTTAATTGATCCAAAATTGATGCACATTTTATGGTTAGATATTAGAACAAAAGGTTTTGATAGTAATGCGAGCATTAGGTTAAGCCTACAACCCAATTACGCAAAATTAAAACCATAAGAAAATATTCAAATCAAGTAAGGAAAATTCGTTGATTAGGACCAAAGTTATGATGAACTAGGTCACCACAAGATGCCTTGATAATACCCAAATAAGTTCTTGACAAAGAACTCCAATTGTCTTCCTTTTCTTTTTTCTCCCATTTATAGATTATAGCCCCTTGTATAGGCATCGAAACTTACTAATCCTATAACAAAAAGAACATTCCACCTTATTCCTCACCATAACTAATTAGAAAACAACTCAATAACAGCTCAAAATTGAAAAGTCAAATCCTTATTCTAAATTGAAAAACAAAAATCGTATCTAATAATATAACATATGCCAACAGACTTCAATCGTATCTCAATAACAGTCCATATTTTGTATGTGGACTCAACAAAATAAAACAAATCAAGGCCTAATTGAGTTATAAGAATACAAACAAAAATTCAGTAAGGCCCTAAATGCAAATCAAGCCCTACATACATCTTAAGAATGCATACTTGGCTCCAATTGATTCCAAACATATGGACCAGGTTGTTTGAAGCTCTTCAAGCCTTATTCTTCATTTGTCAAGCATAATCCATTTTTAACCACATATAGATAGGTGATTAACCTTGGTAATGCATCTGATTCATCTAAAACGACTTCCTTTGCTTGCATCTGCATGGTTAAACCTTGCAAAGCTTCCTTTATATGTTTGGACTTTGCTTTAGTCGTTGGACCTCCAATTCCTTGCAAAAAGGATCATGAGAATGGTTGGAAATAGGTGTTGGAATAATACAGAGAGCCTACTCTCCATCATTGTTTGGTGGAATTTAATTGACTCATAATACCTATGTCACAATGAATTTAATGGTCAATGCAGACTTGAATGTTAATTTGATTATCATTTTGCGTTAGTGAATTTTTGCACTAAAATAAGAAGTCTTATTACCATGAAAGTATGTGATGTTCTCAAATTTGAAGTAATGAACCAACTCTTGGTAAAGAAAGCTAATTAAGAGCTATAGCTTCTTTATTCAACAGACTTCAATGGATTTACACTATCCAAGCCTTAATAATAACATGAATCTCAAAATGAAATCATTGGTCAGTATATAGATTTAAGAATGTTTTATGATTCCTTTACTTGGATGATATAGGTATAGCCTTAATAAAACATGAATGTTTTATGTTTTAAGATAAATAACTCATTTTTTTTTTATGGAATTTGGGTTCAGATTACCCATCATGTATTGGTGTACATGTCAAATCAACACCTATATCATCCAAGAGAAAAAGCGAAAGGTCAAAAACATTAAATGTTGCACTCACATTATACTCACCTGCAACTCAAGTTTATATACATTATCATTGACTCTTGCCATCACTTGGAAAGGATGACCCAATAAAAAATGCTTGGCTTGCATAGGTACAACATCACAAAACAACTCATCCTTATATTTACCAGTGGAAAATGGAACCACAACTTGTTTGGTCACTTTCACCACTACACTATCATTCAACCATTGAAAATGGAAAATGGATGTTTGGTTGTAATTAAGTTCAATTTTTCCACCAACTCTGTACTTGCTACATTAGTGCAACTACCTGCATCTATGACCAAGCAACAAAGTTTATCTTGAACTAAACATCGAGTATGGAAAATATTTTCCTACTATATCTCAACATCATCCTCTTCCTTAACTTGCACACTAAGGACTCTTCTTGCTACTAAAAGCCTTCGACCATGCGTTGGATACTCTATCCTTTCATCAATATCACTAGCATCCTCTAGTGGTGGCATTTGGTCTTCATCACTAGCATCACTGCTAGACACATAGTCACTGTTCTCCTTAAGGTACATGGTTCTCTTGTTAGGACATTATGAAGCCACATGACCCCTACCTAGGCTTCTAAAGCATTTGATGTCTCTAGTTTTTCCTTGTGTGCCCTTAGGTTTTTCTCAAATTTGCCCTTTTCAAGGCTACCCCCACTAGTCTTAGGTCTATGTGAATTGGTTTTAGTCTTAGGAATCATCTTCTCTTCCTTTTTCCCCTAGTTCGACTTCCAAAAAGATGAACTTGAGTTTTGATTATATCTAGAAGTGCTCCTTCCCTTAAGTTGCCTCTCATCTTTCATGGCAATATGTACCATGTCTTCAATATCTATATAGTGTTGCAATTCTACCACATCAGCTATACTTCTATTTAACCCTTGGTGGAACCTAGCCATGGTTGCCTCCCTATCCTCCATTACATTTGCCCTAACCATAGCAATCTCCATCTCCATCTCTTTTTGGGCGCATCAATTGTTATCAGAGCCTGGTTCTAAATCAGGTTGATTCCACTTAGTCTTCAATTTTCTACCTTATGATTTATTTATTTCTATTTAGTTTGTCTATTATGTGCATTACCATTCAAATGCACAAATCTGTTTGTTTGCAATCCTTCTCTCTTTGTATGTTTGTTTAAGCTCATAAACATGCTAATTTCAATTCCAATTGTTGTATATAAGTATTCTACTGTTGTTTTGTGTTGAAAATAAAAAAGGAAAAGAAAAAAAGAAGGAAGAAGAATAAAAGAAAGAGAACATCAAATTTAGGTTATTGATAAGGTTAACAGTTTGGTCATATTAGCCACAATAATAATAAAGTTTTCTTGTTCAACTCCAACTTTACCATCTATTTTCCTATTTTGTTACCCAAGTTTGTCCTCTAGTACTACCCCTGTCTTGATTTTTGTGAATTTAGTTCATTAAATTCATTTGCCTCGATATCCTTTTTTGTGTTTTGATTCCTTGTTCTTCAATTTGCTCAATTTTACGCCATTTATCATATTCTGTTCAAAATCAATACCCTTGATTTACATTGTTTAGTTCGTTATAGAGCTAAAAGGGAAAATCCGAGTGGTAAAAGGTAAGAGTGAAAGTTCATATAAAGGAAAAGCCATAAAGAGTGTAAACATGAGGGAGTGTGACACCATCATTTGAGTGACACACGTGAGGAAGTGTTCTGTAAGGTATCCTAGTTATTCTGTGTAGAAGTAATACTATGACATCCAAAGACAAAGGTGCACTTCATGATCAAAGCTATGCAACAACAATTTGAGCACATGAATACTAGATTTGATGATATGAGGGAGAGGATGGAGGAGCAAGCTAATATAATAACAGAGTTGCAAAAGAGGCATGGGGAATATGAGGCTCCTAAAGCAAGAAGACAGTTGAGACGTGCCTATGACCATGAAGATGATGTAAAAGATGATGAATTTGACGATCAAACTACTGTGCTTAGAACTTCTAACAACAGAAGGGATTGAAGAGAATTTGGGAGGCAAGACACCTATGACCATAATTTGGGCAGTATTAAAATGACAATTCCTCTATTCCTAGGTAAGAATGATCTTGATGCATACATAGAATGGGAGAAGAAGGTTGAATTTGTTTTTGATTGCCACAACTATTTCGAGGAGAAAAAGGTAAAGCTTTCTGCAGTTAAATTTACTGATTAAGCTATTATTTTGGTGGGATCAACTTGTTTTGACTAGGAGAAGGAATCATGAGCAGCCTATTGATACATGGGAGGAGATGAAGGCTATCATGAGGAGGAGGTTTGTCCCTAATCACTATTACAGGGAGTTGTACCAAAGGCTGCAAGGGCTCACTAAGGGCACCAAAAGTGTGGAGGACTACCACAAGGAGATGGAGATTACTATGATTAGGGCGAATGTAGAAGAAGATAGAGAGGCAACCATTGCTCAATTTCTGAAAAGGCTAAATAGGGACATAGCAAATGTGGTTGAATTGCAACACTATATGGAATTAGAAGACATAGTGCACATGACAATAAAAGTTCAAAGACAACTTAAACGAAAGGGCTCGACATGGTTTGGGCAAAATTCGGGTTCTACCTCATCTTGGAAGCCAAATTGGAGTAAAAGGGACGAGATGGCCAATTACAAGTCCAAAGCTGAGCTACCTAAGCACAAGAATGTGGGTTCTAGTAAGGAGATAGGTAATTTTGAACCGCAACCAAGTAGAAATAGAGATGTTAAATGTAATAAGTGTTTGGGCAGGGGTCACATTGCATCTCAATGTCCAAATAAGCGTGCAATGATCTTGACAAGTAATGTGATGTGAATCGTAGAAATGATGGGTGGAAGGCTTCAATGGATGCAAGAGGTCCATTACACATTCCAAAAGGCCCAATAACACTAGCTATTAGATGATGATTTTGTGCCATTATTAGAGGGTGAAAATGATGGAAAGGAGTATCCGATTAATGGAGTAGCTCTCGTTACAAGGCGAGCATTGAATGTGCAAGTAAAGGAAGAAAATGAGGTGCAATGAGATAACATCTTTTAGACAAGGTGTCTCATTAAAGATAAAGTATGTAGTATGATTATTAATGGTGGGAGTTACACTAATGTTGCTAGCACAACTATGGTTAAGAAGCTGGATTTACCTACTATGAAGCATCCTATGAAGCATCCTAGGCCATATAAGCTTCAATGGTTGAATGAGAGTGGTGAAGTCAAGGTAAATAAGCAAGTGCTCATATAATTTTCTATTAGAAGGTACCATGATGAAGTTTTATGTGATGTTGTACCTATGCATGTGGGCCATATGCTATTAGGAAGATTATGGCAATTTGACAGGCGAGTTATAAATGATGGCTTCAAGAATCAATATTCCTTTGTAATGAATGAAAAACCTGTCACTCTTGTACCATTATCACCTTAACAAGCTTATAAGGATCAATTGAGGATTAAAAATGAGATTGAACAAAAAAGAGAGATTGATAAAAGAGAAAAGAGAGGAGAAAATGTGAGGACATAAGAGAAAGAGAAGAAAAGAGAAAGTCTCTATGCAGAAGAAAGTGATGTCAAAAGAACATTCTATGCCAAACAGCCTATGATCGTACTTTTGTACAAAGAGGCTTATTTTAACACTAACAAGTTTGACCCATCTTTGCCTAGTGTTGTTGTTGCTCTATTGCAGGAATTTGAAGACGTATTCCCTTACGATGTCCCAAGTGGATTGCCATCGAATAGAGGAATTGAGCATCAAATTGATTTCATTCCGGGTGCATCCATCCCTAACCGGCCAGCATATAAGAGTAATCCTGAGGAGACAAAGGAGCTTTAAGGGTAGGTTGATGAGCTGATTTCCAAAGGATATGTGAGGGAAAGCATGAGTCCATGTGCTGTTCCTGTCCTACTTGTACCTAAAAAAGATAAGACTTGGAAGATATGTGTTGATTGTCAAGCAATCAATATAATCACTATAAAGTATCATCACCATCATGGGCACACAAAACTCGTGCGACACTTAGACAATCTTACGAGAGAAGATGCTAAGTAAGCCTTAGAGAGTTTGAGAGAATCAACTTGGAGTCAAGAGAGGCTAGAAAGGGACAAGGAAACCAAAGGCACAAGAGAGAGAGCTTTGCAAAGGAGAAAACTTCAATTCAATGGTATCTTTACAAATGAGAGGAGTGGGGTATTTATAGTGGTTCCACCTCCTCAATGTGTGGCTAGGATCCATTTGATCTTAACGGTTCCTATTACTTTATGCTTTACAAGAAGATAAGGCACACTTTACAATAATTCGTTTAGAATGTTCTAGCCAAGTCTTTAGGCTACAATCGGGCTAGGCGTCCAACGGGCCTAGTTTGGCAATGCTTTTGGGATGGGCCATGACATCCTCCCCCACTTGATCTCGTGACGTCCTCATCACGCCTTTGTCCTTGTAACGTTGAATATGGTCAGCAAATTGCCAAAGCAAATCTTCTTGTTCCCAACTAACCTCATGGTTTGGTAGATGTTTCCATTTGACTAAGTACTCGGTGTAGTTAGGAACTCCCTATTTTCATATCACCCTATCAGTAAGGATGCATTCTACTTCCTTGTTGAATTCAGTGATGACGGCAGTTGGTGCACGCTTGGATTCCCCACGGCTTGGATCTTCAATGTCTTCATGGAAGGTCTTTAGAAGACTTACATGGAAGACATTGTGAATTTTAAGTCTTGGGGGAAGTTAGACTTGGTAGGTAGCCTTCCCTACTCGCTTGATTATGGGGAATGGTCCTTCATATCTCCTCACCAAGCCTTCGTGCACTTTGCGTAAGGACTTGAATTGGTTAGGTAGCAATTTTACCATCACCAAGTCTCCCTCCGTGTATTCCTTTGGGCGTTGCTTGGCGTCGGCCCACTTTTTCATCCGTTTGGCAGCTTTGTCGCGGCAGGCTCTTGTGATGTCTACTCCTCGTGCCATTCCTTTGCAAATTTATAGGTAGCAGGGTTGCTTCCCATGTAGGAAGAGGCAACAATACTTGGGGTTAGAGGCTATTATCCCATGACAATTTTGAATGGACTTTTGCCTGTTGCTTCACTCCTTTGGAGGTTGTAAGAGAATTAGTCTATATCAAGCAACTTTGCCCAATCTCGTTGGTGGGCACTGACATAGTGCCATAGGTATTGTTCCAACAAAGCATTGATGCGCTCAATTTGGCCATCGCTTTGGGGATGAAAGCTGGTTGAGAAGTTCAAGTCAGTCCCCAACAATTTGAACAATTCGTGCCAGAACTTGCCCGTGAAGCGGGGATCTATTGCTTACTATGCTTTTAGGTACTCCCTACAACTTTACCACGTTCTTGAAGAATAGGCGAGCCTTTTCCTCGACTTTGCAATCAGTGGGGGCTAGAATGAAGGTGGTGTACTTGCTGAATCGATCAACAATCACCATGATGCTTCCAAACCCATCAGACTTAGGTAAGGCCACGATGAAGTCCATTAAGACACTTTCTCAAAGTCTTTCGGCAATTGGTAGTGGCTCAAGTAGATCGGCTGGGCGTTGTTGTTCCACCTTGTCTTGTTGACAAACATGACAAGTCCGCACATAGGCCTCAACATCATCCTACATTTACGGCCAATAATAACTTTGTTGGATGAGGGCAAGGGTTCGTGCCATACCTGGGTGACCAGCCCATAGAGAATCGTGGCACTCCTTGAAAATGTCCCTCCATAAGTTTCCCCATTTAGGAACAAAGACCCAATGACCAACTGTCATGAGAATTCCATCATTTAGCCAAAATCATCGAGTCTTCCTTTCGCTAGCCATCCTTAGCAAATTCTTGGCCAAATGGTCTTGTGACATGCCTTCCTTGATTCGTTCAAGGAAGTCACTCCTTGGTGTGCTGGGGGATAATGATGCTAATTCTGCCTTTCGACTTAGCGCATCGGCAACAACATTAGCCTTACTTGGCTTATATTGAAACTTGTAGTTGAATTCAGCCAAGAAGTCTTGCCAACGAGCTTGCTTGGGGCTTAACTTCTTTTGTGATTGGAAATAGCTTGTAGCGACATTGTCAGTCATGATCACAAACTGATCCAAGCAGATAGTGCCTCCATGTGCGTAGGTAGTGGATGATGGTAGTCATCTCCTTGTTTGGACGGTGTATTGCCTCTCCGTATCGTTCAACTTACGACTTTTGTAGGCAATTGGGTGTCCACCTTGCATCAAGACTCCCCCGATGGCAAAGTTAGATGCGTCTGTGTGAACTTCGAAAGCCTTCTTGTAGTTGGGTAGCGCCATGACGGGTTCCTTAGAGATTGAATGCTTCAATCTCTCAAAGGAAGATTGGCATTCCTTCGACCAATGCCATGTGACGTTCTTCTTGAGTAAATCCATCAATGGTGCTGCTATGGCAGAATATCCCTTGATAAATCGTCGATAGTAGTTAACTAATCCCAAGAATGATCGCAATTCAGGGACTTTTGTTGGAGGCTCCCACTTTTGAATGGCATGGACCTTTGCTTAATCCATCATCAGCTTACCATCCTTGATCTTGTGACCAAGGAAATCCACCTCTTGCTCTGCAAAAGAACACTTCTCCTTCTTGACATACAATTCACTTTCGTGTAAAACTTGAAAGACTTGTCTCAAGTGATCTTTGTGTTCCTCAAGAGTGTTACTGTAGATCATCACAAAATTAAGGAAGCAACTCAAAGATTTGCTTGACTCAGGCTGCATCTAGTCATCAAAAGCCCCTTACAGTGCTCCAGTCTTCTTTCAAAAGAAGAAGGACGGATTGATCACCTAGTTCCAACTCGATGTGATGATCTACATCTCGCCTAGGAGGCAATTTCTTAGGCAACTCCGAAGGCATCACATCCTTAAACTCTTCAAGGACAACTTGAATGGGTTATGGCAGTATAGGAGTAGGCTTTATCACGTCTTTCTTATCCCTTAATTCCTTTATGGTGGTAATGTAACTTTGATCCACCTTGAGACCCCGTTTGAATTGCAAGGCAGAAATCATTGATGCTTTAGATTTCTCCATGCTTTTCAACGGAATCACTTGGATCTTGTGGTTGTCGAGGATCACAAGGGAATTTGATGCGGGAACGGGAAAAGCTAAAGCTTTGCAAAAGAAAGCAAGACCCAAAACCATTTTAAAATCATCCATAGGGACAATGGTAAAGTCTAGCTTACCTTGCCAATCGCTAATCTTGACGATTACTCCCTCCGCTATCCCATGAATTGGTTTGGCTTCGGAATTGACGACCTTGATGGTGCCAACTCCCTTGGAAAGTTTGAGGCCTAGACGTTTGGCCTCTTGTACGTCCATAAAGTTGTGTGTGGCTCCTGTGTCCAGCATTGCACCCATGACTTTACTTCCAATGGACGTATCAGCATACAATAAGCCTTTCTCCTTGGGAACCATTGGAGAGAAAAGCTTGGAGAGAGTACCCAAGTGTTGGATAGCTCCCAAATCAGCTTGAGGCTCCTTTTTGGACCTCTCCTTGTTGAGTTCCACCATAATAGCATTCATTTCCTTGCGATTGGGGCAATCTTTAACCCAATGTGGTCCGTCACAAATAAAGCATGGCCTCGGAGGTCCATCGCACTTACCTGAAGAGTTCTTGGGTTTGCCATTTGAGGATTTTTTATGTCCTTCCTCCTTTTGGCCTGCTTGTCTTTTCTGTCCAGTCTTCTCTCCCCCACTTTTATTAGAATTAGACTTTTTATTCTTGGAATGGGCCGAGTAGTCGGTTAGCATTTTGGTTAATGTACATTATCCCTTTCCAATTCTACTCTTGCCCAATCCTTTAAGCCATCTTTAAAGTGGAAGAGAAAGTCCTTGTCAGACAGATTGTCAATCTCAAGCATAAGAGTAGTAAATTCCTTCATGTATTTGGAAACGCTACCCGTTTGCTCGAGACGACACAACTTCCCTCTGACTTCGCTATCTACATTACGAGGGATGAAGTGCTTGCACAACTCAACTTTGAATTGCTCCCATGTGTTGATCACACACAGGCCTTTCTCCCATTCGAAATGCTTCCTTTTCCACCATAGTTGAGCAGCATCCTGAAAGAAGATTGGGGCATTGCTTATCCTAGCAAAGTCATTAACAACTCCCATGGCCTCAAAGTATTGTTCAAGGCCGAATAGGAAGTTTTCCACAATAATGGCGTTGCGAGTGCCATTGTACATGGCAGGCTTGGGAACTTTTAGACCGTGCCCAACCGTAGTGCTGCTTATGCCAGCAGTACTTGTCAAAAGTGGAATGCTTCGACGAAGTGAACCCATCTCCCTACGAAGATCGTGAATCTCCCCTTCAACGAACTTTTGTAGGTCAGCCAGTTCTTGGCTAAGGGAGCTCAATTCTCCCTTGTATGTGTAGCTGAATTCTCCGATCATGGACTTGGCAGACCTGGTGATTTCAGCATTCTCATGGATCAAATTGTCAATTTGATCACTTAGTTCTCCCACCAAGGAACTCACATCTGTGATGCTCCTTTCTAGGACAGCCACATAAGACTCCAGAGGCTCCTTTGTTGCGGCCTTGGACTTCCCACGTTTAACTGGAGCACGCTGCTCCTCTCGACCACGAGCTTGAAGCTCAATCTGTTGCTCCTCGATGTCGGCAACAATGATTCCTTCCTCACCTGCCATACTCACAACTCAAACAAGAACAGAGTAGAGACTAGGATTACCTTGCTCTGATACCACTTGTCACGAAGTTAGGCTTTAGACATGCTAACCCGCACGGCACTTAGACAATCTTGTGAGAGAAGATGCTAAGTAAGCCTTAGAGAGTTTGAGAGAATTGACTTGGAGTCGAGAGAGGCTAGAAAGGGACAAAGAAACTGAAGGCACAAGAGAGAGAGCTTTGCAAAGGAAAAAACTTCAATTCAATGGTATCTTTACAAATGAGAGGAGTGGGGTATTTATAGGGGTTCTACCTCCTCAATGTGTGGCTAGGATCCTTTTGATCTTAACGGTTCCTATTACTCTACGCTTTACAAGAAGATAAGGCATGCTTTACAATAATTCATCCAAAATGTTCTGGCCAAGTCTTTGGGCTACAATTGGGCTAGGCGTCCAACGGGCCTAGTTTGGAAATGCTCTTGGGACGGGTCGTGACAATTCACTCCTAAATAGGAGTTTATTGTCTATGTTGGAATTTGCTCATAGTTAGGAATTCTTGCAAAATAAGGATTTGTCCTAAGTAGGAATTTGTGCCTAAGGTTGCTATCTCAGCCTATAAATAGGCACCCCTTGTAAGTTCTAGAAAATCAGACAACTTTGAGTGAAATAGAAAGTAAGGGTTTTTCTCCCTTAGTTCTTTTGAGGACTAAAGAACTTATCAAAAGGTACTTCTTCTTGTGGCATTCCAATCGACTTATCCCTCCCAATTCCTTTCTTTTTTGGAGTGTGGCATCTATATCCTTCTTAAATACCCTATGTTCGTGTTCCTTCGAATGGTGGGTCTAGGGTTTGTGGTATTAAACTTTGCTTTAGCTTTCTTGTTTGTTCTTTGATTCCTTGTGTGCATTGGGTCCTTAAGCCACGTCTTTTTGGCGTTTTCTGCATCATGCTAAGCAAGTTAATAAGGGGTGTGTGATGGTTGTCTTTGAACTTGGTGATTGGGTGTGGGTGCATATAAGGAAGGAACGATTTCCCCCACAAAGAAAGTCCAAATTGCAGCCTCAAGAAGATGGACCTTTTCAAGTCTTGGAGAGGATTAATGATAATGCCTATAAGCTAGATTAACCAAGCAACTATGGTAATATTAGTGCTACTTTTAATGTTGTTGACTTATCTTCATTTGATGAAGGTGATTCGAGAATGAATCCTTTCAAGGAGGGGAGGAATGATAAAGAACAAGGTGCTATTCAAGTTCAACAAAGCAAGTATTCCCTAGATCCTTTATAGGGAATTAGTGGTCTAATGACTAAGACAAGGACAAAGAGGATGAAAGAGGCTTTACAAGGCTTAATTATGCAGCTGCATGAGAAAGAGAGTGCTTTAGAAGATTCCAAGGTTGTTCTAAAAGTCTCCAATGCTACACCAAGGATAATCACTTATCTTTATATGTAAGATGATGGACAAGACTTAGAACTTGAAGCCCATGATATACGTCCAAGTTGCATGACCAAGCTAAGGAAAGGCTTGTTTTGTGTGCTAAGTTGTATTAAATGGCCTGATTTTGTTTTGGGTTGCTGGATTTTAAGTCAAGGTCGAATTACATGTAGAAAAGGCTTAACTTAGGTTTATTTGGGCTTGTAGGTTCTGCTAAGTCTTGATACATTAATTAGAGTTTTTACTTTGACTTTTATGCTTAGTTATCATTAGTTGTAGTTTGTTTTAAGGATTCCTAATAAAGGCAGATTTGTATTTCTTAGGATTCCTAATCAAGGTAGATTTGTAATCCTTAATTAAAGGGATATCTAGTAATTAAGGTTTTTCCTATATAAGTATGTTAAGAAACCCCTTTTCCTTATAAGATTGTAATATTTATAGCTACAACTATGTAAAATGGAATCAACAAGATTGAGGTATTTTTCAACAAGCTTTGCTTTGTTTTCTTGTGTTCTTGGAAGAATACATTGTCTTGACTTATCAAAGGAGTGATCAACCTTTGTGGCATCTTAATATTGGTGCTTTTAGGACTTCGTTTCCTTAGGGTTCTAATTTGATCAACCTAACTTGTTTCCTAACTTTGTAGGGTGTGTATAACAAATTAATTCAAGGGTTCCTAAGGCAAGTCGCCTAGTGGGTTCTTTACCATATTATCAATAAATCCTACATGAAATAAGATCAATAATTATTGAACCCATTGAAAGAGGAGTGATAAGGAACCTGTTAGGTGACCTGCCTTTGGAACCTTTGAATCAAGTTATTATGTCTACCCCAGAAAGCTAGGAAAGAAGTTGGGTTGATGAGATTAGAACTTTACAAAAACTAAGTCCTAAAAGCCCCATTCTTAAGATGCCATAAAGATTGATCACTTTTTTGATAAGTTAAGACAATTTATTCTTCCAAGAATACAAGAAAGCAAAGCAAAGCTTGCTGAAAAAATACCTAGTCTTATTGATTTTATTTTACATAGTTGTAGCCTTTATATTTATATGTAAATATTACAATCCTATAAGAAAAAAGGTATTTCTTAACATATATAAGAAAAACTTTAATTAGAGAAGATCCCTCTAATTAATAAATACAATTCTACCTTGATTAGTAATCCTAAGAAACACAAATCTGCCTTGATTAGGAATCCTTAAAAAGACTATAACTAATGATAACTAGGCATAAAGTCAAAGTAAAACTCTAACTAATGTATCAAGACTCCGCTGAACCTAGAAGCCCAAATAGACCCAAGAAGTTAAGCCTTTTCTACATGTAATTTAGTTTTAACTTAAAATTCAGCAAACCAAAACAAAATTAGGCCCATTAATACAACTTAACATGCAATTAAATCTTTCCTTAGCATGGTCATACAACTTGGACTTATATCATGGACTCCAAGTTTTGTTCTTCAAATTCTAAGTCTTATCCATCATCTTACACATAAAGATAAGTGATTATCCTTAGTGTAGCATTAGAAAGTTTTATAGCAGTCTTGGAATCTTTTAAAGCACCCTCTTTATTATGCAGCTCCATGATTAAGTCTTGTAAAACCTCTTTCATCCTCTTCATCCTTGTCCTTGTCATTGGACCACTGATTCCTTGCAAAGGAGCTTGGGAATACTTGGTTTGTTACACTTGAATAACACCTTATTCTCCATCAAGGAAGATTGCTCCATTTGTTGTAAAGAATGGGCTTATGCCAAATGCAAGATAAAGAAAGTTCTTTATCTTGAAGATTTTGTAGGGAGACCAATTCTCTACCAAAGAATCAAAAGATTAATGGAAGCTTAAGACTTACAATTATTTTGATTACATGGAAGAATGGGGAAAAGTTTTATTATATAAGAACTAGTAAAAGATGTTTAGTTGGTTTATTCAAATCCATTTCCCCCACGACCCTAAGTGGTTTCTAAACTAGTTTAAAACCTAGTTTTTCAAACGAGGTCTTCATCCCATTACTTTACCTCATAAAGTTTAAACTATTTAGGAATAGTTTTTGTGGAGAAAATGACGATTAGTTACTTCTATACCATTGATAGTCAAATGAGACTACATTATCATGGCAAAATAGATGAATCTTTTTGACCTCAACATAAAACATGTTTCATGGTTAGCCAAAAGGACTAATATCTGATGGTAGGAGAAATTTTAATTTTTCTAAGATGGTGTATACATAACAAAAGGCTTAAATTATGATCAATGGTCCTCAACCTATGACCTCAGAGCCAGCATCGACACCACCACCAAAATAAGTGCTTAAAGTACTAATGGAGTCTGTTTCTAAAGAGAGGTTGCTAGGAATGATGACAACCCTTATGTAATCATCTTAGTCATCATAATCAAAGACCTTATCTTTGTAAGTTCCCACACAAGATGAGAAGAATCAAGCCAAATTTGCAGAAGAAGACATTATGCAAGACTCCCAATACCCCTATGAGTTTTAGTAAAAGACATAGTGTGAGATAATTTTCAATAAAGCTACTTTAGAAAAGCAAAACCTACTTTTATTAAAGATGCTTTTATAGCTTTTGCCTTTTACTTTTGCTCTTGGTGGTGTTAGGAATGTCTTTTGTAAAAGTAACTTTATTAAAGTTACTTTAGTTATGTGACCGATAAGGCATCTAATACTAAAGCATCCTAGGCAAATTAAAACCTTGAGGACCTTCCTATATAAGGCAAAGGGTATGAAAGGAGAGAGCAGATCTCATCCCAACCACTCTAAGAACGCATCTTTAGAGCTCTCTCACTCTCTCTCTCTTGTAATATACCCTTTATAACTAGTTATGTCTTGTGAATAAAGCTTCTGCTTTCTATAATTTATCTTTCTTCTTTCTTTCTTTAATCTGTTTATATAAATTTTATTTGTGTGCTTATTTTACATGTTTTTTTAAGTATGCTTCCGTGTAACCCCTAGAGTAGCTAAGCCTAAGAATGGTATTAAAGCTAGGTTTGCTATTGCCATCTTTTATAGAGTGGATACAATTAGGAGGGAAGATCTTTGTCTCTTAGAAAGATATAATGAAATTGAAGAAAAATCAAGAGAGTTATTTTTCTCTCCTAAGAATTTAATTAAAAGAAAATGGTTCTTTATGACTTTAACACCATATGAGCAATACATATGGGCTAATGCTCATACAAAGTATATCAATCTCCTTAGAAGTGCTATTGACATATTTACTTATCTTGAAAAGGGTGTTCAAAATCAAAAGGAAATCATTTCCTAATTTTGATTCTCCTAATGAATGCTTAATCTTAGAAGTATTTAACTAAATAAAGAAAGAGAGTTAATAGCATGCACCCTCCACCACTTAATCCCTTATCAAAATTGATGAACAGGTTATAGCCTCTCCTTATAAAGCTGATGCAACAACTAGTGCTGTTATATAGTAGGGCAACTATAGCAATCTATATCTTCAATGTATTGATTTTCAATTGACCCGTATTAAGCAAAAGGTTGAAGAAGTTGCATAATATTAAAATCCAAGATGTTAAGCCTTTTTTACATGTAATTCAGCCTTATATTAAAATCCAATAACCCATAGTAAAAATAGGCCCTTTAATATAACTTAGCCTACAAATTGAGCATTTCCATAGCATGGTTATGTAGCTAGGACTTATATCATGGGTTCTAAGTTTTGTTTTTCAAGTTCTAATCCTTGTCCATCATCATGCATATGAAGGTAAGTGATTATTCTTAGTGTAGCATTGGAAACTTTTAGAACAATATTGGAATCATTTAGAGCACCCTTTTTGTCATGTAGTTGCACGATTAAGCCTTGTAAAGTCTCTTTATCCTCTTTGTCCTTGCTATGGTCATTAGACCACTGATTCTTTGCAAAGGATCTTAGGAATACTTGCTTTGTTGCACTTGATCAGAACCTTGTTCTCTATCACTTGTAAAGCCTTTTTCATTCTTTTTTTCCTTGCCTTAGAAATTAGATCACTAATTCTTTACAAAGGATCTTGGGAATACTTACTTTGTTACATTTGAATAGCACCTTGTTCTCCACCACTTCTAGTTCGTTTTAAGGCCACTTGTACCTTCCCAATATAGATGAATTTATACTTCTGCTGATGAGAAAACCTCTCAAGGTAGCAAAAAGAAATCATTATATCCTTGAGTTAAGGGCAATGCTTTTTTAGTGGTATTAACCACATACTCACAATGATCCATACTTATTAGACTCTCATAATCTTAGCAATCTGTCAAATTATGCCTTTCTGCCCTAACACGCTCATCTAGCAATACAAGATATTAGCAACCTGACTTTGCTCTAGTTATAGTAACTGATAGTTATGACATTTCATCACCCCAAGATCTATAGGTATATGAGAAGAGCAAAAGACTCAAAACTAAAAGATGCAGAGTTTGCCCCGAAACAAAGTACAATCAACAATGGATTACGTCAACCTAAGACAATGTGACTTTTCTCCCATAAGACCAACTACTACCTTTACCCCCCAGCTCTAAATCAGATGCTTGGCTCTGATAACATTTTTGGGCCCAACTACTCTAAGATTAAGTGTTGTTCCCACAGCCTTGTATGGGTTGTAATTGTTGTCAACCATATTTAAGTGTGCAAGCAAAAGTGACTCATATCTCAGGAATTACAGGAAAAGACTATCATGTCAAATAACCTTGTAAAGTGATCTCCATGGAGTGAACTTGTAGAGGGAGTTTAGCATTGCTTGAGTCTTAGTGTGACAATGTGACAAGGTTGTATATGAATAATAAATTCATAAGAAGTTAAATCTGTAAGTTCGTAAGCCTGTCCTGAGACTAAGTCCAGGAGCGATTCTGGAGGAGCGGAATAATTTTGGGGTTACGGACAGACAGGGAGTTCGGAAGATGGGCAGTTATAGAGGTAGTTTCTTTTGTACATTTTTAACTATTCATGGGCAATCTTGGCCATTCATTCAAGCATTCAAAAGATGAGATTTCAGTAGAAAGAAAAGAGCAAGAAAAATAAATTAAGAAGGAGGATAATGCTGAATTTTGAATGAAACAGTAATATGAAGCCACATGAAGGGGCAAGAAAGGAAATCCGTCACAGCTACAGTAAGCCCTACTAGGGTTTCCATAGAGGGCAATATATAAACCAAGACTTATCTTTTTTGAAGGGGGGTGTGCGTGTGAGACAACCTAGGAAAGATATTTGGTGAAGCATAGAGAGAACTCAACAAATTTCCAGATTTCTTCAATAGAGATTAGAGAGTGTTTTGGTGATTTTCCAAGTGGCAAAGAAGTAGCCTATTCAAATCAAACAGAGGCAAGACAAGTTAGAAGAAGGGTAGACACAATAAGTGACACTCTTTGTATTGTGATTGCTTTGTATTTGTAATAGTGAAAGGAGTAGAAGATTAAGACATTCATTATAATCATAGGGGATACCACACTGGTATTCTCAAGTATAGTGAATTGTCTCGGTAGAGGAAGAATCTCTACCACCGTAAAGCATGTCTCATGGGCAGATCCACATAAATCTCTTGTGTCCTTGCTTTGAATTTACATTCTGTGTTTTGAATTGAGTTGTGAACAAAGCTAAAGAATCATCAAACCCATAACCTAGAAGAAGACCTAATCAAAAACAACCAATCCGTTTAATAGGCAAGGTGTTTGAAAGGTAACTTTGGGGACTATTGTGATTAGTGGGTAACAATAGATCTACCTTAGTTGAATCTAAGAAAGAGTTTATTTCTGAGAAGAGTTTGAAGTTGTTCACCCACTTGCACATTGACAAGAGCTAAAGTTTTAAAGAAGTAGTGTACTTTGGCTTAAATTATCAGAGTTTTTCAAGGGGGTGATACTGATTCACCCCTCCTCTTAGTATCACAAACTAGTAGACCCTAGGGTGAAGTTGGGAACTTCACTATGTATGCCCATAGAAGCACACTTAAAAGCCCATAAAATTTAAACACACATATATAAATCACATAAGCATAAATTGACTTTGGTATTTACACTAAATGTTGGATTTATTGTCACAAGCACATGAATACATCATTGCCAATCTAATTCCATTGAATTCCATAAAAACATAAGAGTTATTGATCTTGATTAACTTTTCTTGCACGGTTCAAATGGTCAATCATTTGAAGAGAGAAGTTGTCACTATACTTCTTATTAACAAGTCTTCTCCTTTCATTGCACAAAATCATTCACCTAAATGATATCTATTTATCCTATATGACAGCATTGAATGTAAGATTCTTTGTGACATGCACTTGAATACATTGTTAGCAGTCTAGATATGTTGATGTCTATAAAAAAAAAGAGTCATTGATCTTGATTAGGCATTCTTTCAGTGAATGAATAGTTTAATTCCTAAAGTGTGACTCGTTCATCAAAATGATCATTAAAATTAACTTTTGTGGAAACACCAAATTTTAGACTCATTGTGAAAAGCATATGAATACATTTTTAGTAGTTTGAATATATTAAAGTTCATGAAACAAAGGAATTGTTGATCTTGATTAGACTTCCTTACATAATTTGAATGGTTCATTGCTTAGAAGATTAGACTATAACTTTATTTCTTGCTAACGATGCTTCCTCTTTTGTTTTAAGGACATATTCATACAAAATGATCATGAGGCCAAATTTTTTTTGTCCATACTAGACATTAGATTCTTTACAACAAACATGACAATGAACCGTTGGGAGTCTAAATCTAATAAAATCTATCAAACATAGGAGTCTTTGATCGTGAACAAATTTTATTGCATTGCTTGCATGTTCATTACCTAAAAAGATGAAACCATCATTTCATTTCTTACTAATAATGATTTTTCTTTCATTGCAAGGAGTTATTCACATAAAATGATCATCAAATTGACTTTGGTATGTACACTAAATGTTAGATTTAGTGTGAAAGGCACATGAATACATCATTGATAGTCTAATTCTATTAAATTCCATAAAACATAAGAGTTATTGATCTTGATTAGCTTTTCTTGCATGGTTCAAATGGTTAATCCTCTTAAAAGTAAGGTTGTCACTATATTTCTTACTAATAATAAGTCTTCTCCTTACATTATACAAAATTATTTATAATGAGAATTGTTTTAGGTCTCACACTAAGAGGGGAGTGAATCAATGTGAGATATATTCTTTTTACAAATTGATCTGAATTTAACCTTTGTGACTTGTTAGAGTCGATAATCCAATTTTTAATTTTTCTTCTATATGTGAGTGCGACCGTACAAATATAACTTAATGTGCAAGTACCCATACACACACAATAATATTTACGTGGTTCACCCATAATGTGTGAGCTACATTCACAGTGTGATAGGATCACTCCTAAATCACACAATCCACTCTTGTTATCAAGGGATACAATTTGATTGTGGAAGGATCACTTCTTAACCACTTACAATGATCTCCCAATCAAGGAGTTCATCTCCTGATCACTTCAAGGGTATCCTACCCTTATTCAACTAGTTTATCAAGAGTTTATAGTGAAACCTTTTTTGAAGAATGATCATTCAATGTGTACAGACTGCTAGAGCAAAATATGGATCTTCTCCATCCTTTGCTGCCAGTGTTGGCTTATCCACTATCAGTGTTGCACACGATGCTAATGATATTCGTACACATTGCAGTTGCTGTCCGCTTGCACTGCTAATTTTGTTTGCTTCTAATAATGTTTGCATGTGTTGCCGTTGTTGTTCGTGTGCGGACAGCAAGACTGCTCCTGTTGTCCACACACGCTGCTATTTGTGCATGCTACAAATGCTGTCCGTGCGCACTGCAGTTGCTATCTGCGCACACTGCTAATGTTGTCCGCACGCACTGCACCTGCTGTTCACATGTGCAACTACTGCTGTCCACTTGCATTGCTACTACTATCTACATGCACTTCGCTATCCACATGTGCTGTTTTTGCTAGTCGAGTGCGTTACTGTTGTCTGCTCACGTCACTGTTGCTATTTGCCTGTGCTTCTGCTGTTTGCTCACGCCACTATTGCTATCCCCTTGTGTTGTAGTTGTTTTCTTGTGTCACTGTCGCTATCCCCGTGCGTTAAAGATGTTTTCTCGCGCCGCTGTTGTTATCCATGCACATTGCAGTTGTTTTCTCGTGCCATTGCCACTCTTCCTACGTGTTGCAGCTGTTTTCTCGTGCCACTACCGCCATATGTGTTGCAGCTATTTTCTCATGCCGCTGCCGCTCTCCCTGCTTGTTGCAATTGTTTTCTCATGCTATTGTTGTTACCTCCATGCGTCACAGTTGTTTTCTCATGTCGCTGCAGCTATCCCCGTGCATCGCAGCTATTTTCTCGTGCCATTGCCGCTATCCTTGTGTGTTGCAGCTATTTTCTCACGCTGCTACCACTATTGCCACACATTGCAGCTGTTTTCTCGCATTGCTGCTGCTATCCCTATACATTGCCACCGTTTGCTAGTGCACCACCTGCTGTTGCATGTTGGTTGCTGGTACAGGACCTTTGTGTTGCTACTCCACCTCCTGCTGGACTCATATGCTGCTTTTGCCTCCTTCTAGTTTGTCTTCCTAGGTTGCTTTGTTGGTTTGCTGGTGCGACTGTTGCCTTAGTGATGTTTGCTGGTGCAGCTATTGCCTTGGTGATGTTTGCTGGTGCAGGTATATCCTCCTAGACGTGTTGTTGGTGCAAGGAAGCCTTCTAGATGTGTTACTGCTATTGGGAAATCTCCTGGACATGCTATTGCTGTTGGGAAGTCACTTGGACATGCTGGGACGTGCTGTTGCTAACCTATAGGGACGTCTGTTGCTGTTGGTATACCCTCCTGGATGTGCTGGTGTGGTGGCCAACTACTGCTGTCACCTTTGTAAGGGCTTGCTAGTACGATGGCTGTCTTGGTAAGGGTTTGCTAGTGTGGGTGGCCAGCTACCTTGCTCTCTTTCTTTCCTCCTTAGTCGGTTACACCTTGTTGCTTCTCCTTGGTGGCTACTGCACTCTCTTTGGCTAGTTGCCTTGCCTTTGCCGTTCACTCAATTTTTTGCATCCCCTTATTTTCTTTTTGCAAGACACCTAGTGATATTTGTAGAGCCTTGGGATTAGGGTTACATGATCATTAACGGTCATCGTTAATTCCCACATGTTGCCCTACAATTAATGACCAAATTTGAGTCCTAAAATTTAGGGTCAATGGTAAACATTGACTTCCTAAAATTTAGGTCTAATGGTCAACAGTCAATGATCAATCTTGACCTCTAAAATTTATGGTCAATGGTCAATCTTGATCCTTAAAATTTAGGGTCACAATCAATATTAACTCCTCAATGCTAGGGTTAACCTATCATCACTAGTTTCTCCTAATGATCTCACTACATCTCAACGACATTCATAACATCAAATCAACACATATAATCATGTGAGATGTTGTTGACAACAAATCCAACATTTAGCCATCAAAGTTGGGCTCAACAATTTACCCAAATAAATTTGAATTTAGCCTATATGATTACATTGAATGTAAGATTCATTGTGATGACATGCACTTGAATAGTTAGTAATCTATATCTATTGATGTCTATAAAATAAAGGAGTCATTGATCTATACCAGGTATTCTTTTAGTGAATGAATAGTTTAATTTCTAAAGTATGAGACTTTTGTGACTCATTCATCAAAATGATCATAAAATTAACTTTTATGTCAACACCAAACTTTAGACTTATTGTGATAAGCAAGTGAATACATTTTTAGTAGTTTGAATCCATTGAAGTCTATCAAACAAAGGAATTATTCACCTTTATTCGCCTTTCTTACATAATTTGAATGGTTCATTGCCTAAAAGATTAGACTATAACTTTATTTCTTGCTAACAATGCTTCTTCTTTTTTTTTTAAGGACTTATTTGCACAAATTGATCATGAAACTAATTTTTTTTATCCATACTAGACATTAGATTCTTTGCAACAAGCATGTCAATGTCCCATTGGTAGTCTAAATCTAATAAAGTCCATCAAACACATGAGTCATTGATCATGAATAAGTTTATTGCATTGTTAGAATGGTTCATTACCTAAAAGATGAAACTATCACTTCATTTCTTGCTAACAATGCTTCTGCTTTCATTACAAGGAGTCATTCACAAAAAATGATCATCAAATTGACTTTCGTATTTACATTAAATGTTAGATTTAGTGTGACAAGAACATGAATACATCATTGGTAGTCTAATTTCATTGAATTTCCATAAAACATAAGAGTCATTGATCTTGATTAGCTTTTCTTGCATGGTCCAAATGGTTAATCATCTGAAAAGTAAGGTTGTCACTAAGAAGTCTTCTCCTTTCATTACACAAAATCATTCACCCAAATGATTTGAATTTAGCTTGTATGACTACATTGAATGTAAGATTCTTTGCAACTTGCACCTAAATACACCATTAGTAGTTGAAATCCATTGATGTCTATAAAACAAAGGAGTCATTGATCTTGATTAGGTATTCTTTCAATGAACAAATAGTTTAATTGCTAAAGAATGAGACCTTCATTACTCATTTATCAAAATGATCATAAAATTAAAATTTGTATCAACACCCAACTTTAGACTCATTATGACAAGCATATCAATATACTTTCAATAGTTTGAATCTAATAAAGTCAATCAAACAAGGTAATTATTGATCTTAATAGCCTTCCTAATATAATTTGAATGGTTCATTGCCCAAAAGATTAGACTATAACTTCATTTCTTGCTAATGTTGCTTCTTCTTTTGTTTCAAGGCCTCATTCACACAAAATGATCATGAAATTCACTTTTGTATCAACACCTAACATTAGATTCTTTACAATGTGCAATTTAATATAGCATTGACAGTTTGAATCCATTGAAGTCAATTAACAAAGTAGTCATTATTCGTGATTGGCTATTCTTACAGTGATTTACTAGTTTAGTTCTTGAAGAATGAGACCCTTAGTTCAATTCCTACTAATAAGGCATCTTCTTCCATTGCAAGGAGTCATTCTGATGGAGAATAAGATATTGTTCAAGTGCAATGAAGTTCCCTACTTCACCCTAGGATCTACTAGTTTGTAATACTGAGAGGGGGGGTGAATCAATATTGCACCCCTTCTTTTTAATTGATGGGTGAACAACTTCAAACTCTTCTCAGAAATGAACTCTTTCTCAAATTCATTTTTGACACCTTTTAGACACCATGCCTATTAAACGGATTGGTTGTTCTTGATTAGGTCTTCTTTTAGGTTATGAGTTTGATGATTCTTTAGCTGCGTTCATAACTCAATTCAAAACACAGAATGTAAATTCAAAGCAAGGACACGAGAGATTTATATGGTTCCGTCAATGTGATGTACTCCACGGTGGTAGGGATTCTTCCTCTACCGAGACAATCCACTATACTTGAGAACACCAGTGTGGTATTCCCTATGATTACAATGGATGTCTTAATCTTCTACTCCTTTCACTATTGCAAATACAAAGCAATCACAATACAAAGAGTGTCACTTACTGTGTTTCCCCTTCTTCTAGCTTGTGTTGCCTCTAATTGATTTGAATTGGCTGCTTCACTATCGCTTGGAAGATCACCAAAACTCTTTCTAACCTCTCTTGAAGAAATCTAGAAATACGTTAAGTTCTCTCAAATACTACACCGAATTTCTTCTCTAGGTTGTCTCACCCAACTCCTAGTCTCATCGTCTCATCATCTCACGACTTGCACTCATGCTTCAGGTTTGCTGTTTCACATCTCACGGCCTGCCTCACGTTATTGGTCTGTCGTTTCACATCTCACAAACTACCTCACGCTTTTGGTCTACCGTTTCACATCTCTCGACCTGCACTACACTCCTGGTCTACTGTTTCACGTCTCTTGGCCTGCACCATGCTTCTGGTTTTGTTGGTTCACGTTTCTTAGCCTACCTCCCACTTCTGGTTTTTCTGGTTCACGTTTCTCGGCCTACCTTCCATTTCTAGTTTTGCTGGTTCATGTCTCATGTTCTGGTCTGTTGTCTTCTCTTCTGGGTGGTCTCATGAATACTAGGTTTGGTATCACCTGGTTTGGTTTCCAGGTCTGGTCTGCTCTAACGTCTCACCTTCTCTAGGTCCCACGTCCTCTCTTTCTCCAGGTTTGGTCTGCTCTAACGTCTCACCTTCTCCAGGTCTGGTCTGCTCTAACGTCTCACCTTCTCTAGGTCTACTGTCTTCTCTTCAGGTGGTCTGTTTCTCATTTTCTCTCCTGGTGGTGTGTTCTGGTTTGCTCTCCTGATGGTGTTTTTTGGTTTGCTCTCCCAGTGGTGTGTTCTGGTTTGCTCTCTCGGTGGTGTGTTCTGGTTTGCTCTCTCGATGGTGTGTGTTTCTCTCTTACGGTGGTGGCTTTCTCTCTTACGGTGGTGGCTGTCTCTCTTACAGTGGTGGCTGTTTCTATCTTTCGGTGGTGTGCTCTCCCGTTTCTCTCCAACATTGTCTCTTTCACGTTTTGCTCTCCCATTTCTCTCCAACATTGGCTCTCCTGGTTGTCTGTTTTTCTCTTGCTTTACCGATTTATATACTCCCTTCTATGAAAACCCTAGTAGGGCTTATTGGAGCTGCGGCAAAATTCCTTTCTTGCCCCTCCATGTGGCTTCATATTACTGTTCCATTCAAAATTCAGCATTATCCTCCTTCTTAATTTATTTTTCTTGCTCTTTTCTTTCTACTGAAAAACTCATCCTTTGAATGCTTGAATGAGCCACTTCTGCTTACACACTTAAATCTGGTTGACAACAATTACAACCCATACAAGGCTGTGGGAACAACATGCAACAAAGCAAGTATTCCCAAAATCCTTTGCAAAGAATCGGTGGTCTAATGACTAGAGCAAGGACAAATAAGATAAAAAGGCTTTATAAGGCGCTTTAGAAGATTCCAAGACTGTTTTAAAAGTTTTTAATGCTACACCAAGATTAACCACTTATTTTCCTATGCAAGATGATGGACAAGGCTTAGGACTTAAAGAACAAAACTTGGAGCCTACGATATATGTCCAAGCTACATGACCAAGCTAAGCAAAGTGATGAAGAACAAGGTGCTATTCAAGTCCAACAAGGCAAGTATTCTCAAAATCCTTTGCAAGGAATCAATGCTCCAAGGCTTAATCATGGAGCTACATGACAAAAAGCGTGCTCTAGAAGATTCAAAGGTTGTTTTAAAAGTTTCCAATGTTAGACCAAGAATCATCACTTATCTTTGTGTGTAAGATGATGAACAAGGCTTAGAACTTGAAGAATAAAACTTCAAGCCCAGATATAAGTTCAAGTTGTATGATTAAGCTAAGAAAAGGCTCAATTTGCATACAAAGTTGTATTATGAAGTTCCTGACTTCTCCCTAGGATCTACTAGTTTGTGATATTGAAAGGGGGGTGAATTAGTATCACCACAATTCGCAATTCACAGGTAAGTGAACAACTTCAACTTCTTCCTAAAAGCGAACTCTTTCTTAGACTTGATTAAGGTAGATCTATTGCTACCTACTAATCACAATAGTCCCCAAAGTCACCTTTCAGACACCTTGCCTAATAGACAATTCAGATGTTCTTGTTTAGGTCTTCGTTAGGTTATGGGTTGGCTGATACTGTAGCTGCATTCACAACTCAATTCAAAACACAGAACGTAATGCAAATTAAGGACACACGAGATTTACGTGGTTCCGTCAACGTGACATACATCCATGGTGGTAGGGACTTTCCCTTACCGAGACTATCCACTATACTTGAGAATTTTAGTTACAATGGATGTCTTAATCCTCTGCTCCTTTCACTATTGCAATTACTAAGCAAGTACAATACAAAGAGTGTCACTTACTGTGTCTACCCTTCTTCTAGCTTGTCTCGCCTCTGTTGAATTGAAAGGCTGCTCCACTGCCGCTTAAAAGTTCACCGCAACGCTCTCTAACCTCTCTTGAAGAAATCTAGAAATACGTTGAGTTCTTTCAATGCTTCATCCAATTCCTTCTCTATGTTGTTTCACACAGCTCCTGCCTTCACCGTCTCACGGTCTCACCCGTCTCCTTGTCCCACGATCTCATTGTCTCACGGCTCGCCTATCCATTTCTCTCTCTCTTGTTGTCCAATCGGATTTCTCTCTCTTACCGCCGGATTTCTCTCTCTTACCGCCGGATTTCTCTCTCTTACTGCCAGATTTCTCTCTCTTGCTGTCGAAATTCTCTCTCTTACCGTCCAGCTCCTTTTCTCTCTCTTAGACCTTTGTTCTCCGTTCAGCCCCCAAATCTAATTTTCGGGTGGCTTGGTTTTTCGTCGATCATCCTAGTTTTTCTTTCTTTTCTACTGGTCTCGTGTCTGGTTTTTCTCCTTCCCACCATCCAGCTGGAACTCTCTCACCGTCCAGCCCTGTTCTACCATCAACTCCTCTTTCTACCGTCCAACTGTTCACTCTTCTTTACGTGTGTTTGGGCATGTCGGTGGTGTGCCGTATCAGATTTTTCTTTCTCTTCCAACGGCTCTTCGTTCTGGTGGTGGCTCTTCGTTTTCTCTCTCTTCCCGTCGACCCTTCTTCAGTCGTTCCTTGATTTTCCTCTATTCTACCGTGGCTGTCTCGGATTTTTCTCTATATTACTGCCAACCACCTCTTTGTGTTTATGTCGTGTAGGGTTTGGTGCTGGCCGGTCACTCTAGGTTTGCTGAATGTTCAATTGCCGACCAACCTTCTTCCAATGACAGCTTTTCTCTCTCTTCCGAGTGTTTCTCTCTCTTCGTCCGACGGCTGCTGCCCTTCTCCCTTTTTTTTTCTTCGTCTGTCATCTACTTTGCTTTCTCTCTCTTCTCGTCGACGGCTTCTTTTCTCTCTCTTCCAAGTGTTTTCTCTCTCTTCGTCAGATAGCTTCACTGTGTGGCTATTGTTCACTCGACGGCTGTATTGTTCACTACGACTACTTTTTTCTTTTGCAGGTGGTGTTCTTCTGTGTAAGGTTTGGTGTTTTGCCGTGTATTCAATTGTATTGGCCTTACCCTAATTTTGTCTTCCAAGGTCTATATATACTCTCTTCCATGAAACCCTAATAGGGCTTATACGGCGAATTTACATTCTTACCCCTCTAGGGCTTACGCAGTGGATTTACGTTCTTGCCCTTCCATGCAGCTTTACTTTCTTGCCTTTCCATGTGGCTTTACTTTCTTGCACACTTAAACCTAGTTGACAACAATTACAACCTATACAAGGTTATGGGAACAACAATCTCCCGCTTTGTAATTGTTGGCAACACTTATAACAAAAGTCACTATGCAGTAGTTTCAACTCCCCCTTTCTTAACAGCTCCCCCTGCACTGTTGCTTCTCTCCCCCTTTACCAACCAATTACAAATCTGAAAAACTCGCAAAGTGGAGATGGAGGATTCACCTGAACTTTAGGCTTGAGGAGGCATTTGCACAGATAGACTCAATCTGTGCTTTTTAAACAACTCTGTGGATAGAGATTTAGTTAAATCTTGTGTAGCCTCTTCAACAGATTTAGGTTCAACTTGTGAGAGTAAAGCAGTAGCTCACATAATTCTTCTTCTTGTTGTAACCCCTGTTGATGGGTCACCTATGATCTGATTTTCTTGATGAGCACTGGTCCACGTTTTCTTTGGCTTTCTTTCTTGCACAGTCTTAGTTGCAAGAGGATCTCTTTCTTCATCTTTAGACTCACTCTTCTCTGAGTCTGAACTTACTTCTTGTTCCTTTTCTTCAGGTTGATCTGATTCTTCATCTACATTGAATTCATCTTCTTTATTGTTCGCAGCTTCTCCATTCTGCATTGTTTTCCAGTTCTCATCTATTCTCACATCACTAGAAGTGATCACTTTTCCTAACTTATACAAGAAAACTCTGTAACCTTTTATCTTTTCTGAGTATCCCACAAAGATGCCTTCATCAGACCTAGCGTTGAATTTTCCCAAGTTTTGCTCTTTGTTCTTCACAAAACATGGGCTGCCAAAGATTCTGAGATACTTGGTTGTTGTCTTCTTCCCACTCTATAGCTCATATGGAGTCTTATTAGTATTGGGCCTCAGTAATACTCTGTTTAGTAGATGCACAACTATAAATGTTGCTTCTATCCAAAATCTTTTCTGAAGCTTGGATTCCAGCAGTAGAGTTCTTGCCATTTCAACCACAGCTCTATTTTTCCTCTCTACCACCCCTTTCTGTTGAGGTGTTCTTGCTGCTGCCATTTGATGATGAATTCCATGCTTCTCAAGATAATCTTCAAAAGCTTTATTTGTAAATTCAGTGCCTTGATCTGACCTCAATACTTTGATCTTCCTTCCACTCTCATTTTCAGCTAATCTTCTGTATCTTTTGAAACAATTCAAAACTTCAGACTTGTGTTCGAGGTGCAAGAGATAGGTCCTTCTTGAATAATCATCAACAAAAAAAATGAAGTACCTCTCACCTTTCAACCCTTTTGTCCTCATCGGTCCACACAAATCAGTATGCACAATGTCAAGTACTGCTTCAGAATTGAACTCTTTGGTCTTATACTGCTTTCTGGCATGTTTTCCTTTAGAGCATGCTGAGCAAACATACTCTCTCTCTCTCCTAAGGTTGGGAATGTCTCTGATTGCATGAGTAATGGTCAACTTCCTCATGTTCTTCTGTGATAAATGTCCCAACCTCCTGTGCCAGAGCTAATTTTCTTCTTCCTTTGTAAGTAGACAGCTATTTATCTTGTCCTTATCAATCATATACAAATTTCTAGTTGTTCTCTTCTTGGTTGCAACAGTATTGCCTTCTTTACTCTTTACATGGCAACTTGTTTTTGTGAATATCACTTTGTGGTCTTCATTGCATAGCTGGCTAACAGATGCTAGATTATATCTGAGTCCTTCAACTTGCAGAACATCTTTCAGCTTTCCTTTTCCAATATTCACTAACCCTTGACCACTGATGTTGAGTGAATCATCATTGCCAAACTTGACTCTGCCTTCTCTTGATTTGTTTAGCTTTGATAATTTACTCTTGTCTCCCGTCATGTGCGAAGTGCATCCACTATCAAGGATCCACTACTTATCCTTACAATCAGACTTTAGTGCAATTTCAGCTATATTAGCCACCTCCCTTTTTGCTCTATACTCTTTGTTTTGAACTGGCTGAAAGATAGCTTTCTCCTTTTTCTCAGCTTTGACTGCAGCGCTTGTTTTCACTATGCCATTGAGTGCCTTCTCTTACTCAGGGAGAAGTCTCATGCATCTCTTGGCATTATGGCCATCCTGCCCGCACCTTTCATACTGTTCCAAGTCTGCCAATACAGCAAACTTGTTCTTTGAAACCACTGGTTTGGGCTTTCATCAACACTCCTTGTTAGTGTGTCCTTACATTTTATGGTATGTGTAAGAACTCCCGACAGGTGTTCTCCTCTGATTTTTGTATTGTCTCCCCCTGTATGCAGCATCGTATCTTCTCAAGTTGGAGACATATACTGGCCTTCTTCACTAGCAGTTACTCGCCTTATGACCCCAAACTCCACAATAAAGACAATGACCTTGAAACTGCCTCTTCTTGGGTCTAATCCTAGCTTGTTTTCTTTTGTTCATTACTTGCTGTGTAGGCAAGGTTGCTGGCTTCTTTGCTTGTGTAACTTTCATTTCAACCACCTTCTTCTCCTTCTTCTGTTTAGCCATTGCCCTTGACTAGCTAACTTTCTTTTCTTCCTAAGACGTAGTAGTTATGGGCTACTACTCTTTAACCATATACATCCTTTTCGGCCCTGGCTTTGGTTTGATAACTGTCTTCTCTTCTTTAGTTATCTTCCCCTAAGTCATAGCCTTCTCTTTCAACTTCTGTGGCAAAGTCTCATTCTTCTTTTCTCTTGCAGAGCTTGTTTTTCCTACCACTTCAAACTTCTGCAAGTTCTTGTCACTCTTTTTGAGTTATTGCTGAAGTTTCAGCAACTCTATCTCCATTTCTTCAATTGTTAAAGTCCTTGAGCCAAGCCCTATTGTAAGGTCTTTATATATTTTGATCTGTTCTTCAAATCTTCTCTTTAAGTCAATATGTTCAGTCCTTATTTCATCCTTTTGACTTTCAGCTTCCTCAGACTTTGCTTCAACTTGTTTTATGTGAGCCTCCAACCTTTTTACGATTCTGCCCCTTCTGATTATCTCCTTTGAAGCTGCTTCCAACTCAGCTTCATGATCTGGTTCTTCTTCATCAACTTCCTCTTCCTCTTCAGAGGTTGAACTACCATCTTGTGCTAATGCCATAAAGACATGCTCATCCGATGAGTCTTCATCTTCCTCATCAAGTTTCACTTTGCACTAAGCAGCAAAGTGTCCAGTTTGCCCACAATGATAACATCTCAAGGACGACTGTCCTTTT
This sequence comes from Ceriops tagal, assembly GCA_021533255.1. Lineage (NCBI taxonomy): Eukaryota > Viridiplantae > Streptophyta > Magnoliopsida > Malpighiales > Rhizophoraceae > Ceriops > Ceriops tagal. The sequence continues at coordinate 6,191,265 of CM038600.1, forward strand.
CCTTTCTTAAACCCCTTTTTGAATTTCCTTGTGAAGTAAGCCAATATTTCACCTTCACTTTCTTCCTCCTCCTCATCATCATCCTCATTGGATGATTCTTCCTCTTCTTTTATCTTCAAGTGTTTCATGGCTTTGAAAGCTACCTCCTTTGATACCTTTGTTGTTATAGAACTTTCAGCTGACTTTATCCTCATCTCAGATGCAATGAGATTGCATTGGAGATCATGCAGAGACATAGAATTGAGATCTCTACTCTCCTCTATGGCTACTACCTTTAAGGCAAACCTCTCAGGCAGAATTCTCAGAATTTTCTTCACAATCGATAAGTCCTTCTTGTTCTTGTTCTTCCCATGACTTCTCAGGTCATTTACAGCGTCAATAACCCTGGTGAAGAACTCTTGAACTGTCTCATTCTTCTGCATTCTAAGAGATTCGTATCTCTCCTTGAACACTTGAAGCTTAGCCTCCTTTATTCTGCCATCACCTTCATAGACTTTCTGCAATCTGTCCCATATCTCCTTAGCAGATTTGCAGTCCATAACTTTAGCATACTCAGCATCTGTCAATGCTGAAATGATGACATTTGAGGCCTTCCCATTTATCTCAAATTGCCTTAACTCCTCTGAGGTTGGGTCTTTACCTTCTTCCAGAGCCACAAAACCCTCCTATACGCATTTCACCACATTCATGTTCATGGTTGCAAATACCACTTGCATTCTTGCTCTCCACATATGGTAGTTGGTTCCGTTGAAGATTGGAACCTTCTTGCTATAAGTGGTGCTAGTGCTGGTACCTGTGTTGAACAAGTCAAACTTCTATATCCCTTCAAACTAGTACAACAAGCTGTTAAGCTTCAAACTGGTGAACTTGTGCTCTGATACCAATTGAAGTTCCCAACTTCTCCTTAGGATCTACTAGTTTGTGATACTGAGAGTGGGGTGAATCAGTATCACCACATTTTCCAATTCGCAGGTAAGTGAACAACTTCAACTTCTTCTTAAAAGCAAACTCTTTCTCAAACTCGACTAAGGTAGATCTATTGCTACCTACTAATCACAATAGTCCCCAAAGTCACCTTTCAGACACTTTACTTAAGAGACAATTCGAATGTTCTTGTTTAGGTCTTCGTTAGGTTATGGGTTGGCTGATACTTTAGCTACATTCACAACTTAATTCAAAACACAGAACGTAACGCAAATTGAGGACACACAAGATTTACGTGGTTCCGTTAACGTGACGTATATCCACAGTAGTAGGGACTCTCCCTTACCAAGACTATCCACTATACTTGAGAATTCCAGTTACAATGGATGTCTTAATCCTCTACTCCTTTCACTATTGCAATTACTAAGCAAGTACAATACAAAGAGTGTCACTTACTGTGTTTACCCTTCTTCTAACTTGTCTTGCCTCTATTGAATTGAAAGGTTGCTCCACTGCCGCTTAAAAGTTCACCGCAATGCTTTCTAACCTCTTTTGAAAAAATCTGAAAATACGTTGAGTTCTTTCAATGCTTCGCCGAATTCCTTCTCTACGTTGTTTCACACAGCTCCTACTTTCACCGTCTCACGGTCTCACCCGGCTCCTTGTCCCACGATCTCACTGTCTCACAGCTCTCCTATCCGTTTCTCTCTCTCTTGCTATCCAGCCAGATTTCTCTCTCTTACCGTCGAATTTCTCTCTCTTATCGTCAAGCTCCTTTTCTCTCTCTCAAACCTTTGTTCTCCGTTCAGCCCCCAAATCTAATTTTTGGCCATCTTGGGTTTTCTTTCCTTTTTGCCAGTCTCGTGTCTAGTTTTTCTCCTTCCCACCGTCTAGTCGGATCTCTCTCACCATCCAGTTGGATTTCTCTCACCGTCCAGCCCTGTTCTGCCGTCGACTCCTCTTTCTACCATCCAGCTGTTCACTCTTCTTTGGGCGTGTCGGTGGTGTGCCATATTAGATTTTTCTTTCTCTTCCAACGGCTCTTCGTTCTGGTGGTGGCTCTTTGTTTTCTCTCTCTTCCCGTTGACCCTTCTTCGTCCGTTCCCTAGTTTTCCTTTGCTCTGTCGTGGCCATCTCAGATTTTCTCTATATTACTGCTGACCACCTCTTTGTGTTTATGCCGTGTAGGGTTTGGTGCTGGCTGGTCACTCTACGTTTGCCGAATGTTCAATTGTCAACTGACCTTCTTTCGACAACGGCTTTTCTCTCTCTTCCAAGTGTTTTCTCTCTCTTCCAAGTGTTTTCTCTCTCTTCGTCTGACAGCTGCTCCTTTTCTCCCTTTTTTTTTCTTCGTCTATCGGCTACTTTGTTTTCTCTCTCTTCCCATCGACGGCTTCTTTCTCTCTCTTCCAAGTGTTTTCTCTCTCTTCGTCCGACAGCTTCACTATGCGGCTACTATTCACTCAACGGTTGCACTGTTCACTACGGCTACTTTTTTCTTTTGCAGGTGGTGTTTTTCTGTGTAGGGTTTGGTATTTTATCGTGTATTCAATTGTGTTGGCCTTACCCTAATTTTGTCTTCCAAGGTCTTTATATACTCTCTTCCATGAAACCCTAATAAGACTTACGCGGCGGATTTACATTCTTACCCCTCCAGGGCTTACGCAGTGGATTTACATTCTTGCCCTTCCATGTGGATTTACCTTCTTGCCCTTCCATGTCGCTTTACTTTCTTGCACACTTAAACTTAGTTGACAACAATTACAACCTATACAAGGCTGTGGGAACAACATATTAAAAGACTTGTTTTTGTTTTGGATTGCTAGATTGTAAGTTAAAGCCAAATTACATGTAAAAAAATGCTTAACGTCTTGGGTTTATTTAGGCTTATAGTTTTAGTTGAGTCTTGATAAAGTAGTTAGGGTTTTTACTTTGACTTTTATGCCTAATTATCATTAGTTGTAGTCTTTTTTAAGGATTCTTAATAAAGGTAGATTTGTATTTCTTAGGATTCTTAGTCAAGGTTGATTTGTATCCCTTAATTAAAGACATTTCCTATATTTATGGTTTTTCTTATATAGGTATGCTAAGAAATACCTTTTCCTTATAGGACAATATTTACATGCCTATATAAAGGCTATAGTTATGTAAAATAGAATCAATGAGATTGAGGTATTTTTTAGTAAGTTTTGCTTTGCTTTCTTGTATTCTTAGAAGAATATATTGTCTTGACTTATCAAAGGAGTATTAAACCTTTGTGGCATCTTAAGATTGGGGCTTTTAGGACTTAGTTTCCTTAGGGTTTTGATCTGATCAACCCAACTTATTTCATAGCTTTTTAGGGTGTGCATAACAAATTGATTGAAGGGTTCCTATAGCAAGTCACCTCGTAGCTTCTTTATCACTTAGAATCAAAGCCTTGGTTCTAGAAATAAGTTATGTATCACTTTTCCATCTTTGTTTAGTACTTTTTCTTTGTGTTTTATTCATTCTTTGTGTTTCTTTGCTTAGTTCTTTTGATTTGTTCTAATTAGCTTGTTACTCTTGAAGTTGTGTTAATTCTATGGGTGTTTGATTTGATTAAAAAAAAGGTTGAGAAAAAAAAAGAAGAAAAAAGGGTTGTGTTTGAGTTATGTAGTGCATCTTGATTCTTTTAACCTATTATGTATATGGCTGCAAATCTAATTTTCTTTTCCAAGTCTAAAAAGTATATCTTAAATTATTTTTTTCTTTTAAAAGTTATGTTTTGAGATTTACCACCGTCTAACAAATTGCTCCTTATGATTTATTGATCTTAAGTCTTTTAAGAACATAAAGGGGTCTAACTTGAGTGTCAAAAGGCAAGAGGTAAGATTATCGTCGAGAGAAAGCCAAAATAAAGTGAAACATGAGTGATAATAATCTAATTTAAGGGGAAACAAGTAAGGGAGTGTGTGTCAAACAACTTTCTTTCAATTACTAACATGTTTCTCCAGGTTGTAAACATGAGTAGTGCAGTAAAAGTGCATAATATAGATATAAAGATTTGAATGAATGCTATTAATGAGCAATTTAAGATGATAAATACAAGGCTAGATAAGGTATTGTAATGGACTTCAATTATATGTAAATGGAACCCAATACCTCTGTTGGTATAAGATCATTCTAACATAGGTTAAAGGATTGGAGTTTTGACCCAACGATTATAAAACAACTAAGAACCAAAACTATGGGATTCAGACACCGCTCTTAACAATGACAATGTTGAAGAAGATAAGCCTATTAAACCAATACACTCAAGTATGAAAGTTCAGAATTATTTCTCAAAAAACTAGAGAAAATAGCAAATTCACTTATAAAAAAAGTTCTACCTCCTCTAGCTATCCTTTATTCCCTTTTTGTATGCTAACCACCAAAAACCCTAGCTACTAAGATGGACTTATTAATGAAATTCGTCTAGGCCACAACATAATAATAAAAACCCACGAAAATAACCCATTTAGATGTTGAAATTCATTCAACCCACTACATAATAATTAACTTATGAAAATAACCCATTCAAATGCCTAAACACAGGTTGCCAACTCCAACTTCCTTCCCAAGGCCATGATTTTCATATTCCTCCACAGATGAGACATTTGCAAGCCTGAGTGAAGCCTCTATCATCCTTAATTCATGCCTAGCGATTTCCCGTAAGTAAATGTTGCACAAGTTGTTGAGTGACCCCCTTATTTTCTTTGACCTTGCCATTGTCATTGGTCGTCTAAGGTTTTCCAAAGTATCAACTGCCTTGTTAATTTGAGTTAGTACAATATGACTTCCATCATGCTTGCTCTCTGCAAAATGATTTGTCCTTAAATGCACCTACATTAACAAAGACAAAAGGAGAAAGGTCAAAAACATTAAATGTTGTACTTACATTATACTTACCTAATAATTCACGTTTATATGCATTATCATTGACTCTTGCCACTACTTGAAAAGGACCATCTCCCCTTGGTTGCAACTTTGATTTCCTTTGCATAGGAAATCTATCCTTTTGCAAGTGTATCCAAAATCAATCACCAGGTTCAAAAGTGATATGCCTACGATCTTTGTTAGCCTGTGTTTCATATTGTTTGGTTTTTCTCTCAATGTTAAGTCTAGCATTCTCATGAAGTTGCCTAACCACTTCAGCCTTCTTTTTCCATCTAAATTAACCCTGTCCTGTATAGGCAATGGTACTAAATTCAAGGGAAATAATGGATTAAAATTGATAAGAACTCTGATTATAACAAATCAGAACCCAACACCAAAATTGATGTCACTAGGATCGTTCTAAGATAGGTTATGAAATAAACAATTTTTACCCAATGATTATAAAGTAACCACAAATTAGAATTATAGAAGGATTAGACGCCACTCCTATGCAACACAAGGTTTAAGAAGATGCTCGTTTGTAAAGAAAACAATGTCTCTTGTAGTAAAGTTGTATTTTGATGTCTATCTTTGCCCCCCTCAAGTTATAACTGTCTTTATAAACATATACAATACATAAACCCTAGTTACCACATGGGCAAATATCTTCTTAGTGAAATACAACATAGGCTCGCAAAGTTTTCCAAATAATAAGCCCATATAAAGTATTAAACTCTATATGCATTGTGGGTTTCAAAATAAGTGAAAGCTGAACCTAATTGGTAGTTAAAAGCCCAAAGAATCAATTTGTCCCAATGCCTATTGGTGTCTAGCCATTAGACTTGCTGTGTTATTAAGGTTACTATGATCGTGGCACTTAATGCTTGCACACTTTGGTCCAAAACTCATTCTGTAGCCTTGTAGCTTCTCCTACTCCAAAATCCTATCCTTTGTCTTGCTCATTCCTTACATAAAACATGTTTTAAGGCCTTTGGGATGCTTCTATCATTAACCAATCATTCCAAGCAATTTCTTGCTTTTGGACTTGACAAATTAAACTATTAAGTACTTCTCAAGCCTTCTGTGATCTCGCCTTTGTCATTGGACCCCCAAGATTATGTAAAGCATCAATTCTTTGGTTGTTTGGTACTGGTATAAGTGGACCTCTATTAAAAACCATAAACAAGCTCGAAAGGAAAATAACCTGTAATACTATAAACAACATGATTATATGCAAACTCCACAAAAGGTAAACATTCTTCCTACGTTCGGAGTTCTTACCAATAATAGTATGTAACAATATACCAAGAGTTCGACTTTACTGCCTTAGTTTGTTTATTTGTTTGTGGATGGCAAGTTGTGGAAAACAACAACTTTGTTCTAAACTTACCCTACAATGTCTTCCAAAAGTGACTTAAAATTTTGCATTACGGTCTGACAAAATACTTTGTGGCACCCTATGTAGGCAAATAATCTCTCTAAAAAATATGTCTACAATGTGTGTGACATCATCTATTTTGGTGCAAGTAATGAAATGTGTCATCTTTGAAAACCTATCAACTACAACAAGAATGCAATCTTGACCCTTCTTAGACCTAGGTAATCCAAGAATAAAATCCATAGAAATGTTGATCTAAGGTTCATAAGGAATTTGTAAGGGCATATCCTTACCATGGGTCAAAACCCTAAACTTAACTTGTTTATAAGTAATACACTTGGCATAAACTCTTTCAACATCCCTTTTCATATGTGGCCAAAAGAAATGCTCATTTAAAACATCAAAAGTCTTTTAAATGCTAAAGTGTCCCATTAAACCACCCTTATAAGCTTCTCTCACAAGTAATGCTCTCATAGACCATTGAGGAATAGAAAACTTATTCACTTTGAATAAATATCCCTCATGTCTATAACTTACCAAAAGCAGCTTTCTTACATGTAGCATTGTTACCAAAGATAGCATCATTAGCATATAAATCAATAATGTGCTCAAACCCTAACAACTTAATGCTCAAAGTGCTAATCAATGTGTGCCTATATGACAATGCGTCAACAACAACATGTTCCTTACCTGATTTGTATTGAACTATAAAAGGAAAAGTTTCAATAAACTCAACCCATTTTTCATGTCTCCTATTCAACTTGCCTTGCCCCTTCAAGTATTTTAAAGACTCATGATTAATATGAACTATAAACTCTTTAGGCCAAAGGTAATGCTACCATTTTTTTATCATAAGTTGGATAATTCAATGTTACCCCACTCAACTACTCACTAAATATTGCAATAAGTCATTTCTCTTACATGAGAACTCCCCCAATCACAATGCCTGATGCATCACATTAAATTTCAAAGATCTTTAAAAAATTAGGTAAAGTAAGAAGTGATGCATTACACAAATTAAACTTGAGCAAATCAAAGGCATCTTGTTGCTCCTTACCCCACTTGAAACCCACACTCTTTTTAATCACCTTAATCAATAGTGCAACTATGGTACTAAAATCCTTAATGAACCTCTTATAAAAGTTAGCAAAATCATGGAAACTCCTCACATCTCTTACACTCTTAGGTGTAAGCCATTTTTTAATAGACTTAAGCTTCTTTTTACTAACTTCTATGCCATGAGCGAACACAACATGATCTTTACAAAAATCACATTTCTTTAAATTGGCATGCAATTTCTCTTTTCACAACACATCAAGCACACAACACAAATGTTCAACATGCTCTTCTAAATTCCTACTATATACTAATAAGTCATCAAAATAAGCTACAACAAATTTTCTTAAGGAAGGTCTTAAAACATAATTTATTAATCTCATAAAAGTGCTAAGTGCATTAGTTAAACCAAAAGGCATAACTAACCATTCATACAAACCATAATTAGTCTTGAATGCAGTTTTCCACGCATCACCTTCCCTTATCCTAATTTGATGATACTCACTCTTAAGGTCAATTTTAGAGAAGTAATAAGCACAATACAATTCATCAAGCATATCATTAAGCCTAGGTATAGGATGTTGATACTTAATTGTTATTTTGTTGATAGCTCTATAATCAACACATAACCTCCAAGATCTATCTTTCTTTGGCACAAGCAACATTGCCATTGTGCATGGGCTTAGGCTCTCCCTTACATGTCCTTTCTTCATCAACTCATCAACTTGCCTCTTGAAGGAGAAAAAGGTGTTATTCAAGTGCAATAAAGCAAGTATTCCCTAGATCATTTGCAAGGAATCGATGGTCTAATGACTAAGGCAAGGACAAAAAGGATTAAAGAGGCTTTACGAGGCTTAATCATGGAGTTGCATGACAGAGGGTACTATAGAAGAGTCCAAAGTTGTTCTAAAAGTTTTCAATGCTACACCAAAGATAATCACTTATCTTTATGTGTAAGACGATGGATAAGGCTTAGAACTTGAAAAACAAAACTTGGATCCCATGATTGTCCAAGCTACATGACCAAGCTAAGGAAAGGCTTGATTTGCATGCTAAGTTGTATTAAAGGGCTTGATTTTGTTTTGGGTTGCTGGATTTTAAGTTAAGATCGAATTACATATAGAAAAGGCTTAATTTCTTAGGTTTATTTGGACTTATAGGTTCAGCTAAGTTTTGATACATTATTTAGGGTTTTTACTTTGATTTTATGCCTAGTTATCATTAGTTGTAGTCTATATTAAGGATTCCTAATGAAGGCAGATTTGTATTTCTTAGGATTCTTAATCAAGGTTAATTTGTATTCCTTAATTAAAAGGATCTCTTGTAATTAAGGTTTTTCCAATATAAGCATGTTAAGAAACAAATTTTCCTTATAAGATTGTAATATTTACATGCCTATATAACGACCATAACTATGTAAACCAGACCAACAAGATTGAGCTAATTTTTAGCAAGCTTTGCTTTACTTTCTTGTGTTCTTGGAAGAATACATTGTCTTGACTTATCAAAGGAGTGATAAACTTTTGTGGCATTTTAAGATTGGGGCTTTTAAGACTTAGTTTCCTTAGGGTTTTGATCTGATCAACCCAATTAGTTTCCTAGCTTCTTGGGGGGTTGATAACAAATTGATTCAAGGGTTCCTAGGGCAGGTCGCCTAATGGGTTCTTTCTTTATTACCTTTAAAGCTCCTTTGAAAGCAACCCTAACATTTGCTCCTTTTGCAAACACACCTACTTGTTTTCTCTCATCTTCACTCTTTGGCACCTGACCATGCTTGTACTTATCTCTTAAGTGCTTTCACTTTGTTTTTCTCTCCTTCAATTTTTTTTTCTCTCTACTCTCTCTTTCCTTTTGCTCCTTCTCTTTTGCTCACTTTCATAAAGTCTCACTTGGTCTTCATATACTTGTTTTGGAGTCAATGGAACAAGTGTGAATGGTTTTCCATCTATAATGAAAGAATAATAATTTTTGTAACCATTATACAAAACTCTTCTATCAAATTGCCAAGGACGGTCTAATAATAAATGCCTTACTTGCATAGGCACAACATCATAAAACATCTCATCCTTATATCTATTAATGGAAAATGGAATCACAACTTGTTTAGTCACTCTCACCACTCCATTATCATTCAACCACTATAGGTTATATGGCCTAGAATGTTTGGTTATGGGTAGACTCAACTTCTCCACTAACCCTCATTTATAATCAAGTTACAATTTCTATTTTTTACCAAACACCTACTATGAAAGATATTCTTCCTTTGCATCTTAACTTGTACACTAAGAGCTCTAAAGGTTTCCTACCATATTCTAGGTATTCTACTCCCTTATCAACATCACTAGCATCTATTCATGGTGGCATATGAGCCTTATCACTACACTTACTCCTAGCCTCGCATTTACCATCCTCCCTAAGGATCATAAACCTTTTATTAGGGCATTATGATGCTACATGACTTCTACCTAAATACCTAAAACACTTGATGTCTTTAGTATTTCCTTAGGTACCCTCATGTTTATCCTCAAATTTGCCCTTTTCAAGGCTGCCCCTACTAGTCTTGGGTTTATATGTATCGATTTTAAATTTAGGAGTCATCATCTCTTCCTTCTTATCCCAATTTAACTTCCAAAATGATGAACCCGAGTTTTGATTATATCTAAAAGTACTCCTACCCTTAAGCTACCTCTCAACTTTCATGGTAATGTGTACCATGTCTTCAAGCTCTACATAGTATTGTAGTTCTACCACATCTGCTATGCTTCTATTTAACCCTTTAAAGAGCCTAGCCATGGTTGTCTCCTTATTCTCCCTTACATTTGCCTTGACCATAGCAATCTCCATCTCTTTATGATACTCTTCCACACTTTTGGAACCTTATGTAAGGTTTTATAACCTGTTATACAAATCCTTATAATATAAACTAGGAACAAACCTCCTTCTCATCATAGTCTTCAACTCATTTTAGGTTTCTATTAGTCTTTCAAAATTTCTCCTTCTAGTAGTAATCTACTGATCCCACCATACTACTACATAATCAATAAACTCAGTCACAACTATTTTAACCTTCTTCTCCTCAAAGAAGTTATGACAATCAAACAGTAGCTCTACCCTTCTCTCCTAATCTAAGTACACATTTGGGTCAACTTTTCTTTAGAAAGAGAGAACCTTCCTTTTAATGCTTCTCAAATTTTTGTCTACTCCTTCTTCCACTCTATTTTTGTTATCCTAACCTTTATTGTAACTATCATAAACATTTCCATTGCCTTGTACTCCATTACCATTCTTATTATCACATCCATACACTTCTTAATTTTCTACTAGCATTATCACCCTCATCACAATAATCATCACTATCTTCACTAAAATCAAGTTCAAATTGCTCCTTCATGACCCTCCTAGCTAGCCTCTTAGAATTTACACTCAATTCCCCATCTATCTTATCCATCTTGTCCCTCACTTCCCAAAACATTTGGTCAATCCTACCCAAACTTCTGCTTTAAGGATTTTACATGCAATTTAAAGTTTGGAATAACTACTTCCTCCTCTCTATATGGGAAATTGCCTTTTTTTTACCTTTAAACATTATACCTACGAGATTGTTAGTAAATAAAGAATATACTTCACAAAACTCACTCCCTTAGGTGTTTGCTCTCCACTCAATTACAACAGTCCTCAACTCTCGTGTTTCACACAATGAAATGCAAGACTCTAAGAGCACTTTCAATAGTTCTAGGCAAACTAAATTCAAAACAAATCAAAACTTGAATATATCAGACCTAAACCAATCTTTTCAAATAAGTGACATGATCAAGGAAAGCAATCAATAAAACTAGGATCCAACCAAGGCCAATAGAAATAAGGAATGCAATTGATGTGATTAGCTTGTTAGGACAGATGAACAGTCGATGGCAGCAAAGTTGAAGTTGTGAATCACTCAGAAACAATTTAGGGTTCATTATTTTTTTATAACATGAACCCTTAATTTTTTGAAACAACAACCCCATAATTGATAATTAGTAGTTCACTATGCCAACCAACACAAGAGTCACAATAGCACAAGAAAAAAAAAGGTAGAATCTTACTTTTTTATGATTAACAACCAAACATTGATGAACAACAATGAAAGGAATTAAAATAGGGATAAATAACCTAAATTAGAACTTGGGCTCTGATACCAAAATGATATGGAATCCAATTATATGTAAATGGAACCCAACACCAATATTGGTATAAGATTGTTCTAATATAGGTTAAAGGATTAGAGTTCTGACCCAATAATTATAAAATAACCAAGAACTAAAACTATAGGATTCAAATGCCACTCCTAATAATGACAATGTTGAAGAAGATAAGTCTATTGAACCAACATACTCTAGTATGAAAGTTCAGAATGAGTTCTCAAAGAACTAGAGAAAATAGCTCATTCACTCATAAAAAACGTTTTGTCCCCTCTAGCCATCATTTTTTCCCTTTTTATATGCTAACTACCAAAATCCTAGTTGTTAAGATAGGCTTATTAATGAAATTCATCTAGCCCACTACATAATAGTAAAAACCTAGGAAAATAACCCATTTAAATGCTAAAATTCGTCCAACCCACTACATAACAATATAATCTATGAAAATAACCCATTCAAATGCCCAAACACGAGCTGCCAGCTCCAACTTCCTTCCCAAGGCCATGGTTTTCATATTCCTCTATAGATGACACATTTGCAAGCCTTGGTGAATCCTATATCATCCTTAATTTGTGCCTAGTAATTTCTTGTAAGTAAATGTAGCACAAAAAGTTGTTAAGTGCTTCCTTTATTTTCTTTGACCTTGCTTTGTCATTGGTCATCTAAGGTTTTGCAAAGCATCACCTCTCTTATTGATTTGAGCTGGTACAATATGACTTCCATCAGTTGCAATTATCTAACAAATCCAAATCTTTTAGAAGGCACATTGAGGAAGAAGACGAGAAAGAATCAAATTATGAAGATCAAGCTCAAGAAAAGGCAAGAAGGCTGTTTTGAAATGAGAGAAATTTGGGCAACATAAAAATAAAGATTGTTTCCAAAAGAGATAGCAAACTTCAAAAAATGCAAGAAGGTTGTTTCCAAAAGAGATAGCAAGTTGGTAGCATAAAGAAAGGTTGAGCATGTATTTAATTGCCATAATTATTCTGAGAGGAAGAAAGTAAAGTTGGCAGCTGTAGAATTCACAGATTATGCAAGTATTTGGTGGAACCAATTGGTAATAAATAGGATTAGGAATGGTGAGAGGCCAATTCAATCATAGGAAGCAATGAAATCAATAATGCACAAGAGATTTATACCTAGCTACTATTATAGAGACTTGCATAGAAAATTGCAAGGGTTGGTTCAAGGGTCTATGAGTGTGGAGGACTATTACAAGTAGATAGAGATAGCCATGATTAGAGCTAACGTAAAGGAAGACTAAGAGGCTACCATGGCAAGGTTTATTAACATTTTGAACAAGCAAAATGTAGATGTAGTAGATTAGCAACACTATTTGGAGATGGAGGAGCTGTTGGCTAAGGCTAACAATATGGAGAAACAAATTAAGTCCAAAGGGTCCAAATCTAGTTTGGCTTCTAGTTTTACATGAAAAATAGCTTGGAAAGAACTTAAATGAGTCTTAAAGCCAAAAGAAGATGCAAAGCTTAGGATTTGGTTGCTATTTCTAAAGGTAAAACCAAAACCAAATCTTCTTCTAAATCTCACGATATGAAGTGCTTTAAGTGTTAAGAATATGGACATATTGTTTCTTAATGTCAAACTAAAAGAACTATGATAGTGTTGGAGAATGGTGACATAGAAAGCATTAATTCAAGTGATAATGACATGCCCCTATTGGAGAATTGTTCTAATGTTGATGTTGAAGAACTTGTTCATGGAGATATGTTAGTTGCAAGGCATGCACTAAGTATTCAACCTAAGGATGTTAATGATGAGGAACAATGTAAGCACATTTTCCATATAAGATTCCACATTAAAGATGCAGTATATAGCATGATTATCGATAATGGAAGTTGTACTCATTAAAACTTTATTAGTAGAGAAGCTATATCTTGATACTTTTGAGCATCCTAAGTTGTATAAGTCGTAATGATTGAACAATTATGGAGAAATGAAAGTAACCAAGCAAGTTTTAGTTGCCTTTTCTATTGATAATTACAAGGATGAGGTTTTTTGCAAGGTGGTAACAATACATACTGGTAAAATACTTCTTTGCTGACCATAACAATTTGATAGGAAGGTTACTCATGATTGTCACAAGAATAGATACTCTTTTGTAATTAATAATTAGATTGTTGCATTAATTCCTCTCAAACTTGTTGAATATATGAAGATCAAATTAAGGTAGTAAATGAGTGCAAAATGAGAGAAGAATAAATGAGAGAACAAGAGGAAAAGAAAAAGAAAGACAGTGAGAGGTCAAAGGAAAAGAGAGAGAGTGAGTCACAAGTGGAAAGGGTGAGGTTGAGAGAAAAGTGTGCAAAAAGGAGAGAAAAGTAAGAAGATGAGTGTGTTTATTGGGAAAAGTGAGGTTAAGAGTGTTATGATTGCAAGACAACTATTTGTGCTTATGTATAAGGATCTTTTTTTTTATGTAATAACCTTAACCCCTCTTTGTCTAGTGTGGTTATTCCATTATTGCAAGAGTTTGAAGATTTGTTTCCTGATAAAATTCCCCATGGATTTGTTTTGGGTTGCTAGATTTTAAGTTAAGGTTGAATATGCATATAAAAAGGCATAACTTCTTAGGTTTATTTGATATTATAGTTTCAGTTGGGTCTTGATACATTTTTTCTTTGAATTTTATGCCTAGTTGTTATTAATTATACTCTTTTAAGGAATCTTACATTAAGGCAGATTTGTATTCCTTAATTAAAGAAATTTTTTATAATTATGGTCTTTTATATATAGGTATGATAAAAAACACCTTTTGCTTATAGGAATGTTCTTTTATAAATGTTACAACTATGTATAATGGGAATGAATATGATTGATGGATTTTTCAGCAAGCTTTGCTTGACTTTCTTGCATTCTTGGATGAATACATTGTCTTGAATTATCAAAGAAGTGATCAACCTTTATGGCATCATAAGATTGGGGCTTTTAGGACTTAGTTTTCTTAGATATGATCAATCCAACTTGTTTCCTAACTTTCTAGGGTGTACATAACAATTTGATTTAAAGGTTCCTAGGGTAGGTCACTTAAAGGGTTATTTATTAGATGGAGAATGAGGAAAAGAACTCCTTGTTGGTTCATTAACCATTAATGTTGAAGTAGATGGGGAAAATTCAACCTTATACTAAGGGTGAATAACCTAATCTTTTGTTCTTTTAATTCCTTCAAACTCTCAAGAGAGGTGTGGAGGAACAAAAGAGGTTCAATGCCTTGTTTGATTTGGCAGGTTTAACTTGACTAAGTGGTTATGAGAGACTTTAATATTAACATCAACATCATTGTATTCAATAAGTTCCTCAATCTGATTGGTTTGGCTTTTAATAGGCTCAACAACCTTCTCGAGGATTCAAGTAATTTAACTTGATTTGGTTGATAGTTCTATGGACCATTACATAGGTCTTAACCCTACTAGTGAGGAATAAGGTAATTAACCCTTTTTCAGTATATAACCAGCTTGGAATGTTTTTCATTCTACAAATGGTGGTATTAATAACCTTATAATGAATCTTGTAAATAATGATTAAACTCTTTGACTCAGGCATCATGTCAAAACATAATGCATGAATCAAATTTGAATCTATTAAAGAAAGAGTGATTTTGGGATAACATGAAAAATGCATTAGTCCATTACTCAGATTTTACTATTTCTAATAATGAGTCATGGAACTTGTTATATCTCTTTTCTCTAAGATAAAGAATAGTAAAGTTATATCTCTTGAATTTGTGTTAATTTTGTGGGTGATTAATTAGATTTAAAAACAAGTTGAAAAAAAAGTAAAAGAAAAAAGAGAAAGTTAAAAAGAAATTGAACAAAAAAAAAGAAAAAAGATAGGAGAAGAAGTTGTGTTGGGCTGAGTAGTGCATCTTGATTCTTTCAACCTATTGTGTATAAGATTGTAAATTTAGATTTTGTTTTTTCTTTTAAGCCTAAAAAGGATAATCTTAAATTTCTTTTCAAAGTTTTGATTTTGAAATTTGCCACCATTTAATAAATTGTTCCTTGTGACTTGTTGATTTTAAATCTTTTAAGAACATAAAAACTTGCTAAACTATGAAAACATCTGACCTTGTTTGTGTTCTTAGGCATAGGCCAATCCATACTAATACCTTCCAAACTAACAACATAGCCAAGAAATACAACATATTCCATGCAAAATGTACACTTTTTAAAACACAAGAAGTAAGTGTTTTACATGTTTGTCAAAATTCTTGCTATAAACTATAATATCATCAAAGTAAAGTATTACAAATTTTCTTATGAAAGCATGCAAGACATGATTCATTAACATCATGAATGTACTAGGTGTGTTAGTTAATCCATAAGGCTAGGTGCATTAGTTAATCCCTAAGGCATTACCAACCACTTATCCAATCCACACTTAATTTTAAATGTTGTCTTCCATTCATCTCCCTCTTTCATGTGAGATTTATAGTAGCTATTCTTTAAATCAAATTGTGAAAAAACACAGGAACCATGCAACCCATCAAGCATATCATCTAATCTAGCGATAAGATGTCTATACTTTATAGCAATTTTATTAAGCAATCCACACACATGTGCCATGTTCTATCTTTCTTTGGGACTAAGATGATAGCAACTGAGCATAGGCTAAGGCGCTCCCTTATAAATCCCTTTTACACCAACTTATCCACTTGCCTTTGTATCTCCTTGGTTTCCTTAAGATTAGCTCTATAGGCAAGTCAGTTTGATATGGCAGTGCCGACTATGAAGCCTATTTGGTGCTCAATTCCTATTTGAGGAGGCCATACATGAGGAATTTCTTTGAAAATTAAATCTTTAAACTCTTATAATAATAGACCAACCACACTAGGCAAATAGAGTTTAAGGTCATTAGAGAAAAAATAAACATCCTTATACATAAGTACAAGTAGTTTTTGCCTTGCGATCATAGCACTCTTGACCTCACTTTTCCTAACAAACACAGTCTTCCTCTTACTTTTTTCTTCAACTTTTCTCTTGGCCTTACCTTTTTCACTTGAATTTTTCCCCATAGCCTCACTTTATCTCTTTTCCTCTGACCTCTCACTCTCTTCCTATCTTATTTTATTCTTCATATGCTTCAATAGGTTTGAGAGGAGTTAATGCAACAACTCGATTATTAATTACAAAAGAGTATTTGTTCTTGTGGCCATCATGAGTAACCTTCCTATCAAATTGTCATGGTTGGCCAGGAAGTATGTGACTAGCATGCATTGGTGACATTTGCTTTATCATCCTTAGTACAACTTCCATTATCAATAATCATACTGTATACTTTGTCTTTAAAGTGGCATTTTGTATGGAAAATGTGCTTATGTTGCTCATCATCATTACCATCTTTGGGCTGAAAATTTTGTGCCTTGCAATTAACATTCTCCGTGAATGGGTTCTTCAACATTAATATCTAAACAACCCTCAACTAGTGGCATGTCATTATCACTTACACTAATGCTTTCTATGTCACCATTCTCCAATATGATCATAAATCTTTTATTTGGACATTGAGAAGCAATATGTCCATGTCCTTAACACCTAAAGCACTTAATATCATAAGATTTCATTATGGTTTTACCTTCAGAAACATGCACAATCATTTTATGTGAATGTGATGGAGAACAAGGAGCTATTCAAGTGCAACAAAGCAAGTATTCCTAAGATCCTTTGCAAGGAATCGGTGGTCCAATGACTAGGAAAAAGATAAAGAGGATGAAAGAGGTTTTACAAGGCTTAATCATGAAGCTGCATGACAAAGAGGGTGCTCTAAAAGATTTTAAGGCTACTCTAAAAGTTTCTAATGCTACATTAGGGATAATTACTTATCTTTATGTTCAATATGATGGACAAGGCTTAGAACTTGAAGAACAAAACTTAGAGCCCATGATATAAGTCCAATGTTGTTCCCAAAGCCTTGTATGGGTTGTAATTGTTGTCAACTAGGTTTAAGTGGGCAAGAAAGTAAAAGTAAAGCCACATGGAGGGGCAAAAAAGTAAAGCCACATGGAAGGGTAAGAAAGTAAAAGTAAAGCCATATGGAAGGGCAAGAAAGTAAATCTGCCGTGTAAGGGCAAGAACGTAAATCCACCACGTAAGCCCTATTAAGGTTTCATGGAAGAGAGGATATAAAGACCTTGGAAGACAAAACTAGGGCAAGACTAACACAATTGAATACACAACAAAACACCAAACCCTACACAGAAGAACACCACCTGCAAAAGAAAAGAGAAGCCATTAGCAAAAATAGAGAAAGAAATATATACTCACGGCAACAAAGAAATCACCATCGAGAGAGAGAGAAAGAGGAGACAACTGACAAGTAAGCAAAATGAAAAATCCTATTTGACAAACCAAGTGAGTCAACAGCAAAACAAGGGAAGAGAGAGAAATTTGGCGGTAAGAGAGAGAAATACGCTGGACGACAAGAGAGAGAGAAAACCGTCGATGGAAGAAGAAGAGAAAACGAAGATTGGCCAAATCGGAGCAGACCAATGGAAGGAGAAACCTGACGGCTAAAAACAAAAGGTCAGCAAAACAGGGAACGAAGAATGGCCGAGTGAAAAAGGGAGAGAGAAACCCAACGGCCAAATAGGGGAAGGAGACAAAAAGGTGTACGACCAAGTGGGTGAACGGAAAAGAGACGATACAACCAAAATCAGATCCGATTGGATGGTGAGATAGATCCGGCTGGATGGTGAGAGAGATTCGGCTGAACGAAGAGAGAGAAACCATCTGTAGAATCGAGAGAGAGAGACGGACGAAGAGAGAGACACCATCGGAAGAGCAGACAGCAGATCTATGACAGCATGAGACAAACGAACGACACGGTAAGGAGAGAACCGTGAAATGGACGAAGAGAGAGACACCAGCGGCAAAGTTGACAACAGATCTGCGACAGCGTGAGACAAACGGACAACACGACAAAGGAAAGAAAACCGACTGAAAGAGAGAAAACCAGAGACGGAAAAAGAAAGAGCCAACGACAGAACAGGGGTGGATGATCGATGAACAGTGATCGGCAGAAAAGGGAAAAAAAAATCTGATACGGCCAAAGGAGGTGTGAAATGGACAATGGCAAACCAGAAACGTACGTGAGGCGAGCCGTGAGACAGTGAGATCGTGGGGCAAGGAGATGGGTGAGACCGTGAGACGGTGAAAGCAAGAGTTGTGTAAGACAACCTAGAGAAGGAATTCAGCGAAGCATTAAAAGAACTCAACGTATTTCCAGATTTCTTCAAGAGAGGTTAGAGAGCGTTGCGATGAACTTCTAAGTGGTAGTGGAGCAGCCTTTCAATTTAACAGAGGCAAGACAAGTTAGAAGAAGGGTAGACACAGTAAATGACACTCTTTGTATTGTACTTGCTTAGTAATTGCAATAGTGAAAGGAGCAAAGGATTAAGACATCCATTATAACTGGAATTCTCAAGTATAGTGGATAGTATTGGTAAGGGAGAGTCCCTACCACCGTGGATGTACGTTACATTGACAGAACCAAGTAAATCTCATGTGTCCTTAATTTGCTTTACGTTCTGTGTTTTGAATTAAGTTGTGAACATAGCTAAAGTATCAGCCAACCCATAACCTAACAAAAACCTAAACAAGAACATCTGAATTGTCTATTAGGCAAGGTGTCTGAAAGGTGATTTTTAGGGCTATTATGATTAGTAGGTAGCAATAGATCTACCGTAGTCAAGTCTGAGAAAGAGTTCACTTTTAAGAAAAGGTTGAAGTTGTTCACTTACCTGCGAATTGCAAATTGTGGTGATACTAATTCACCCCCCTCTCAGTATCACAAACTAGTAGATCCTAGGGAGAAGTCGGGAACTTCATCCAAGATATATGAACAAGCTATGGAAAAGTTTGATTTGCATGCTAAGTTGTATTAATAGGTTTGATTTTGTTTTGGGTTGTTAGATTTTAAGTTAAGGTTGAATTATATGTAAAAAAGGCTTAACTGCTTAGGTTTATTTGGGCTTATAGGTTCAGTTGAGTCTTGATACATTAGTTAGGGTTTACTTTAACTTTTATGCCTAGTTATCATTAGTTGTAGTCTTTTTAAGGATTCCTAATTAAGGAAAATTTGTATTTCTTAGGATACCTAATCAAGGTATATTTGTATTCCTTAATTAGAGGGATCTCTTGTAATTAAGACTAACTAGCTTATTGGTTGAAACTTGAAAATGTCATTTGATTCCACCACAATTTGGCTTTAACCTTCCTTTGAAGGAATTGTTCATAAAAAATGATTGTACAATTAACATCCATATCTATATCATTCATTGATTTCATAGAGACTTGCATGTAAGAAACCTTGGGTCATATGAATCTATTAAATTTCAATAAAGAAAGGAGCCATTCATCTTAATTAGGTTTTCTTGTGTGGATAAATTGTTTCATTCCCTAAAAGATGTGATGGCACTTCATTTCTAGCTAATAATGCTTATGCCTTCATTCCAAAGAGTCATTCAGCCAATGGAATCAAGAAATCAATTAAGTTGTCTATACTAGTCATTGATTTCATTACGAGATACACCTTATGATATCCTAAGTTGTTTGAATTGATTAAAGTTTGTCCATCATTAAAGGAGCTATTACTCTTGATTAGCTTTCTTTACTATGAGAAAATTGTCATTGCTTGAAACATGAGACCATCTCTTGATTACCTAATAATAGGGCATCTTCTCTATGTAGTCTAAATCCATTGAAGTCCATCAAATAAAGAAGCCATTAGTCTTAATTATCTTTCTTTACTAAGAGATTTATCAATTCAAACTGGAAACTATTAATTGATTCCTTTGTAATAAGGCTATAACTATCAGCTGCAAGGACTTATACACACAAAATGAACATGCAATTAACATCAATGCCTCATTTCTATAGTAAAGTAATTTCGTCTTGCTATGATAGGCACCCTTTATAAATAAGGGGTCTTATAAGATGTTAAAGCATCCTTTACCTTTCATTCTTCCATCCTTAGAATCATAGCTTAGAGTTCCCTTCTCTTTAGAGTGCACTCTTGTAAAATAAGAGTGTATTCTTCTTTTCCTCCTTTGTAACTTATTGCACCAATTAATAAAGAAAGTTTTTCTATAAATGTTCCTCTTCTTTTATTCTCTCTTAATTATCCTCATTCTTTATCTCTTTTATTGTGCTTGGTGTGTTTACTGTTCTTTTCTTTATATAGTATAGTATTATAAAGGAGCCATATAGGAGTGGAATCAGAGTCTCATTTTTATTTCTTGGGCAGAGAGAGATAGGATAGGAGTTATACTTTGCTTATTAGTGTCAAGGACATGTCGAGTTTCGTTGTTGTTGCATAATTGAAGAAGCCATGTTTTGGCATTAATCATTGACTAGGTGGGGAAAACTTTAACTATCTAAGAGACTTGTAAGTAATGTATAATGAGTAGACTATCTCATAGCTCCTCATTCAATAGCAGTAGGTCGAGACCAGTAACTTCAATAATAGTAGTGGTAGTAGTAGTAGTAGTAGTAATAGAAATAAAAAAATAATTATTAATAAAAATATAGATAATACTTTTTTAAAATTCATGACATCTTCCTACATATTCTTTATCTTCCATTTACCATAAGCAAGGATTTCTGTTGAAAATGGACCATGTGGTAAAAACAATTAAGGAAGACATTTCTTTACAATTAGGAATAGTGCAAGTGGTGGTTAAACCAGCCACAAAATTAGGGCTTAATAGCTCAATTATTCTTTGTCTTAGAGACAAGAAACATCAAAGATTTCATAATTTCTTATTGTTGAGTCAAGTCTAAGTGATGGACTGGTATATTTTTCATGTTATCCTAGTATCATTATTTCTTTAACTAACCCAAATTTGATTAATACTTTGTGTCTTGACGTAGGCAAAAAACCATTGATGGTAGGTTACCTAAAGTCAATAAGTCAATATTGACCATTGACCCTAAATTTTAGGAGTTAAGGTTGACCATTAATTCTTGATTATTGACCTTAAATTTTAAGAACCAAATCTAGTCATTGACTGTAGGGTAACCTTTGGGAATTAATGATGACTATGGATGATCGTGTAACTCTAATCTCAAGGCTCTATAAATAACCCCATGCACCTTGCAAGACAAAGGTGTGCTATAGATTTTTTAAAAGAGAATGGTAAACCTAAAGGCAGCTACAAGGAGAGGTGAATGGCAAGGAGAGTTGTAGCCAAGGAGTGCAGTACCAAAGAGAGGTGCAACAGCCGACCACACCAAGGAGAGGTGCAGCTACTGGCCACACCAAGGAGAGGTGTAGCTGTCAGCCACTTTAAGGAGAGTTGCAACAGCCGGCCACACCAAGTAGAGGTGAAGCAATTGGTCGCACCAAGAAAAAGGTGTAGTAGCCAACCACACCAAGGAGAGCAGCACTTGGAAAAACAAACCAAAGGGGAGGAGTAGCTGGAAAATGAAACCAACCAAGAAGGGTGCAGCAACTAGCCAAGGAGGAGGTGATAGTAACCACCAAATAAGGAGTTAGCCACACCAACCAAAGGAGGAGTTGAAGCAACTAGCCACACCAACCAAAGGAGGAGTTGAAGCAACTAATAGCCACACCAAAGGGAGAAGAAGGCAGCCCTACCAAAGGGAGAACAAGGTTCAGTAGTCAGTAGCCACACCAAACTAGCAAAGGAGATGTGTAGCAGCCACCCCAAGGAGAGAGACATGTAGCAGCCACCAAAGTGGGAGATTGCAGCAAGGGCAGGTAGCAAACCGAGGAGAAACTGGCTGCTTGCAGGTAACACTAGCTGCAACCTGTAATAACCAACAACAACTTGCTATACCAGCAATTGCCCGCAACAACCAGTAGTAACCTACTATACTAGCAATAGCTCGGAACAACTAGCAGGCAATCCCAGTGATTGCAACACATCCAGCAGGCAATCTCAGCAATTACAGCACGTCTAACAAGTGATCCCAGTAATTATAGCACATCTAGCAATCTGTACTAGGCACAATACCAGTAGCAATTCATAACACCAGCTACAGCCTACAATCCTAGCAATTGCAGCAAGTCCAGCAGGCTTTACCAAAAATTGTAATGTCGGTAGCAAGTCCAACAAGCAAAACCAACAATTGCAAATTGCAGAAAAAGCAGTAAGCTATAGCAGAACATGTAGGCAGTGACAACAGAACATGCAGACAGTGGCAACAGAACATGCAGGCAACGATAACAGCCCATGCACATGTAGATAGCCACAGCAGAACGTGCAGGTAGCAATAGTAGCGATAACAGCATGCGCAGGCAATTATAGCAGCATGTGCAAGTAACAATTGCAGTTGCTCTAGTAGCTTGCTGCAGTAGAGGAGAAAATGTGTCCGAGAGCAGGTCCAGCAACTTGCAGCAATAAAGGAGAAAACATGCCCTACAGTAGGTCTAGTAGCTTGTCGCAGCAAAGGAGAAAACGTGCCCAATAGCAAGTCCAACAGCTTGTAGCAGCATAGGAGAAAATGTGCCTGGTAGTAGGTTCGGCAGATTGCTAAAGCAAATAAGAAAATGTGCTTGGTAGCAGGTCCGGCAATAAAGGAGAAAATATGCCTTGGTAACAAGTCCAATAGCTTACAGTAGTAAAAGAGAAAATGTGTCTAATAGCAAGTCCGGCAGCTTACAACAATAGAGGAGAAAACGTGTTCCAATAGCAAGTCTGGCAAATTGCAGCAACAAAGGAGAAAACGTTCCCTGGTAGCAAGTTTGGTAGCTTGTAGTAGTAGAGGAGAAAATGTGCATTGGCAGCAAGGGTAGAAACCTACTAGGGAAATAAATGATAAAAATTTCCAAGGCAATAAGTGAGGGCACTAGCAGCAGAGGAAGAGAACCTACCATGGTCGAAGGAGGTAGCACCGATAGCAAGAGGAGAGAACCTGCCAAGGCAGTGAGGGAGGTAGCATCGACAACAGGGGAGAGATCCTGTCAAGGCAACAGGGTAGTAGAGGGAGAGTACCTGCTACTAAGATAACTGGCAGTGGAGAGAATAGTAGAGGAGAGAACCTATAGCAAAGATAACTTGCAGTGGAGATAACCTACAGAGAAGAGATCAACAAAGCTTGAGCAAAGACTAACAATGAGGAAAGAGAAGATTCACTTTCTACATTAGCAGCCTGTGCACCTTTAGTGATTCTTCTTAAGAAAGTGTAAGGTACTAAACTCTTAATAAACTTGTTGAAAAAGGGTGGGATATCCTTGGAGTGATTGGGAGATCAGTGTATTGAATGATCTAGAGATCATCTCATCTAGTGATCAGGAGATCATCGTAAGTGGTTAAGGAGTGATCCTTCCACAACCAAACTGTATCCCTTGATAACAAGTGTGGATTGTGTGATTTAGGAGTGATCCTATCACACCGTGTACGTAGCTCACACATTGTAGGTAAACCATGTAAAAATTGTCGTGTGTTTTTGGGTGCTTGCGCTTTATTGATATTCGTACGACTGCTCTCACATAAAGAAATGATAAAAATTGGATTATCGACTATAACAAGTCATAAAGGTTAAATCCAAAAATATTTATAAAAAATGAATATCTCACATTGATTCACCCCCTTCCCCTCTCAGTGTAAGACCTAAAAAGGTCCTCATCAGTTGTACTAATGTTGCTAATACTTTATTGGTAGAGAATTGAATCTAGATACCTTCAAGCATCTTAAGCCTTATAATCTGCAATGGTTGAATGATTGTGAAGAAATTAGAGTAACCAAGCAAGTTTTAGTTGCCTTTTCTATTGGCAATTACAAGGATGAGGTTCTCTATGATGTAGGATATGGCACCAATGCATGCTGATCATATACTTCTTGGGCAACCATGGCAATTTGATAGAAAGGTTACTTATAATAGCCATAAGAATAGATACTCCTTTGTAATTAATAATTAGATTGTTGTATTAACTCCTATCAAACCTATTCAATCATATGAAGATCAAATTAAGATAACAAGTGTTGAGCCCATCTTTGATAGCTAATGTTAAATTTGTTGTCAATAGCATCTCACATATTTATCTTTGTTGATTTGATGTTGTAAGCACCGTTGAGATGTGTTTGCTATATTTACAAAGTGTTAGTAGCTGATTCATTCAAGGGTTAAGGAAGACGGTATTGGTGGGAATGGTAGCGTGTTGCTTAGTAATAAGGACCATTTTAGGTCTCACATTGAGAAGGGAAGGGGGTGAATTAGTGTGAGATGCTCACTTTTTACAAATTTATATCGATTAAACCTCTGTGACTTGTTAAAGTCAATGATCCAATTTTTATCTTGCTTCTTTAGGTAAGACCAGTCGTATGGATATCAAGCAAGTACAAACACCCAAGAACACACTGAAATTTTACATGATTTACCCATAATGTGTGAGCTACGTCCAGGGTGTAATAAGATCACTCCTAAATCACATAATCCACTCTTGTTATCAAAGGATACAGCTGATGTTGTGGAAGGATCACTCCTTAACCATATACAATAATCTCCTAATCACTTAAAGAGTTGATCTCTTGATCACTCGAAGGATTGATCTCCCTATCACTAGAAGAGTTGATCTCCTGGTCACTCAAAGGATTGATCTTCCAATCACTCTAAGGGTCTCCCACCCTTTTTCAAGAAGTACATAAATAGTTTATGACAAAACTTGCCTCAAAAAGATCACTCAATGTGCATAAGGTGTTGTTTCTGAAAATGGATCTTCTCCTTCCTCACTGCTAGTTTCTCTCCTTAAGCTTTTTGATCTCTCCTCTACAAGTTCTCTCCTTTGTAGGTTCTCTCTGCTACAGGTTATCTTTGCTATAGGTTCTCTCCTTTGTATTTTATCTTCGCTACAAGTTCTCTCCGTTGCAGCTTATCTCTGCTGCAAATTCTCTTTGCTGTAGGTTATCTCCACTGCAAGTTCTGCCTCCTTTTGCCTTGGCAGGTTTTCTCCTTTGCTGTTGGTGCTACCTCCTTAATAGGTTTTCTCCTCTACTGCTGATGCTGCCTCCTTCTGCCTCTTATTACTGCTACTACCTCCTTCTTACTTTTGCTACTACTTTTTCCTTGCTGCAATTGCTACCTTCTCCTTGCTATAGCTACTACCTTCTTTTTGTTGCTGCTGTTGCCTTTTCCTTGCTACTACTGCTGACTCTCTTACGTATTGCAGAACACGCTTGTGGTTTTGTAGCACACACTCTCTTGGAATTCTGTAGCTCACTCTTTCTTCCTCTACCGTGCCCTCTCATTTGTTTTGCAAAACCCATTTTCTTCCTCTACTAAGCTCTTTTTTCTAGTCTGCAACAGCACATGTTTTCTTCCTCTGTCGAGTTCTCACTTCTTGCCTACAGCAACACATGTTTTCTTCCTCTGCTGAGCTCTCTCTTCTGATTTGCAGCAACACATTTTCTTCCTTTACTGAGCTCTCCCTTGTGGTCAATAGTAGCATGCATTTTTTATGTTTTTTGCAACATGCACTTTCTATGTTTTTTGCAGCATGCAGTCCTCTTGGCATCTACATAGGTATTTATAAGCATTGAGTTGAGGGTTGCCCTTTCATCAACAATCAACATTGATTCCCAAGGGTTGGCCTACAATCAACAGTTAGCATTGATTCCTAAGGGTTGCCTTATAATCAATGGTTAACATTGATCCCTAAAATTTAGGGTCAACAGTCAAGGGTCAACGATCAAGGGTCAATGGTTAACATTGACTCATTGAATTCAAGGTTGACCTACCACTAACAATTTTGACCAACAATCTCTTTGCATCTCTAGCTCCTTGACGAATACAAAATGCACCTGTGGCCAGCAAACACATCTTGACAAATCTATGAGATGCTATTGAGAACAAATCCAACATTAGCCATCAAAGATAGGCTTAACAATCTCACTATTTGGATTTGTTGGCAACACATTAAATCCAAAAATCAATAATTAAGCACAAGCAGCAGCTTTTAACATTCATAGCTCCCTTTGAAACATACATCTCCCATTTTGCATGTGGGCATGATACTAATTGGAAATAACATTTAACTCTTTTTTTTTTTTTTCTACTTCTCCATATTGTTGACAACAAATCCAAGATTAGCTATCAAAGATAGGCTCAACAATCTTTCCCTTTGGATTTGTTAGAAACACATTAAATCCAAAAATCAACAATTAAAAACAAGTAGTAGTTTTTGACATTCATAGCTCCAAAAATCAACAATTAAAAACAAGTAGTAGTTTTTGACATTCATAGCTCCCCTTGAAACATGCATCTCTATTTTTGCATTTGGGCATGATACTAATTGGAAACAACCTTTAACTCCTTTTTTTTTTTTTGGTTCTCCCTCTTTATTTGATTTTCTCCTTTGGATTTATCCAGCTACTCCCCCCTTTAATTAGTATATACTCTCTTTGGATTTATGCAAAATATCTCCCCCTTTGACAACAAATCCAAAAAACAATAGAAGAGGGAAGGGAAGAGGGGTTAAAGGCATACCTCAACCACTAAGGGGTGGCTAAACACATAAGTTTAGTCTTAACTTCTGGAACATCTCTCTTGAGAGATGTTTGGTGAATATATCTGAATGAATGAACTCCAATGGCCTTGTTGTTTGAATCTTCACATTTTTATGGGTAGCATTCACCATCTTACCTTTTTGACACATGTTGTAGATTGCATTTCTTTCTCTTCTCAGCTTGGGTACATCTTTCATAACTTCACTCTTAGACAACTTGTTCAGCCCTTTTTGTCCAAGATGTCCCAATCTCCTAAGCAACAACAAATTCTCTTCTTTGGTGCTCATGTATAATGTGTTTTTGCTACTGGAAACTTGGTATAAGTTTCCATTTGTTCATTCTCCCTTTGTAAGAATAGCACCATAA
Source organism: Ceriops tagal (assembly GCA_021533255.1). Taxonomy (NCBI): domain Eukaryota; kingdom Viridiplantae; phylum Streptophyta; class Magnoliopsida; order Malpighiales; family Rhizophoraceae; genus Ceriops; species Ceriops tagal. The sequence continues at coordinate 6,218,530 of CM038600.1, forward strand.
CTTAATCCCTTTATCGTACAGCCACTCTTGCTGAAAGTAACTTCATGCCTATCATCATAAAGTTGGCTAACACTAATTAGATTGTGTTTTAGCCCTTTAACATAAAGCACTTCATCCAATTTCACCATAACTAATTAAATTGTGTTTTAGCCCTTTAACATAAAGTCACCTTTCAGACACCTTGCCTAAAAGACAATACGGATGTTCTTGTTTAGGTCTTCGTTAAGTTATGGGTTGGCTGATACTTTAGCTGCGTTCACAACTCAATTCAAAACATAGAACGTAAAGCAAATTAAGGACACACAAGATTTACGTGGTTCCATCAATGTGACGTACATCCACGGTGGTAGGGACTCTCCCTTACCAAGACTGTCCACTATACTTAAGAATTATAGTTACAATGGATGTCTTAATTCTCTGTTCCTTTCAATATTGCAATTACTAAGCAAGTACAATACAAAGAGTATCACATACTGTGTCTACCCTTCTTCTAGCTTGTCTTGCCTCTGTTGAATTGAAAGGCTACTCCATTGCTGCTTAAAAGTTCACTGCAATGCTCTCTAACCTCTCTTGAAGAAGTCTGAAAATATGTTAAGTTCAATGCTTCACCGAATTCCTTCTCTACGTTGTCTCACACAATTCCTACTTTCACCGTCTTACGGTTTCACCCGTCTCCTTGTCTCACGATCTCACTGTCTCACGGCTCACGTGTCAGTTTCTCTCTCTCTTGCTGTCTAGTCGGATTTCTCTCTCTTACAGCCGGATTTCTCTCTCTCACTGTTCAGCTCCTTTTCTCACTCTCAGACCTTTGTTCTCCATTTAGCCCCCTTATTCTGTCGTCACTCTTCTTCCTGCTAACGGTCTCCGATCTGGCCGTGTATGATTTTTCTCCTTCTTTTCTCTCTCTTCCTTTGTTCTACCGTCGGCTCACTTGGTTGGCCGAATTGGTTTTCTTTCTCTCCTTCCCGTCAACTCCTCTGTTCTGGCAGTCGGGTTTCTTTTTCTCTCCTTCCCATCGACTCCTCTGGTCTGGCAGTCGGGTTTCTCTCTCTCCTTCTCGTCGATCTGCTCCGATTTGCTCAATTTCCGACTTGCCTCTGCTCTTCTGACGACAGCTTCTCTATCTTCTTTGGGTGTATTTTGAACGTATCGGTGGTATCCAATTTTCTCCCCTTTTTGGTCCTCTTTTCTCCTTCACCTGACAACGGCTCCGATTTGGCCATATCTCGACCTCTGTTCGCTGTTCTTCTTTCAGCCCCTACTTTTGGCGTCTCCTTCTTTCTCTCTCTCTCTCAACGGTTGTTCTTCTTTGTTGCCGTCAGTATCTCTTCGTTTAGCCCCCAATTTTTCCACTCACCATTTCGTCTCTTTTCCGTTCACCCACTTGGCCGTTCACCTCTTTGTCTCCTTCTCCTGTTTGGCCAATTTCTATTTTCTCTTCTTCTTCCGGTGACGGTTATTGTTCATGACGGCTATTGTTCACTTGATGACTACACTGTTCACGACGACTGCACTGTTTCTCGACAGCTACTGTTTACGATGGTTACTCTTTTCTTTTGCAGGTCTTGTTCTTCTGTGTAGGGTTTGGTATTTGACCGTGTATTCAACTGTGTTGGCCTTCCCTCTTGTGTTTTACCGTGTATTCAATTGTGATGGCCTTGCCCTAATTTTGTCGTCCAAGGTCTTTATATACTCTCTTCCATGAAACCCTAACAGGGCTTACACAACGGATTTACGTTCTTGCCCCTCTAGGGCTTACATGACCAATTTACGTTCTTGCCCTTCCATGTGGCTTTACTTTCTTGCACACTTAAACCTAGTTGACAACAATTACAACTCATATAAGGCAGTGGGAACAACACCTCCAACATATTTTACTACATCCTTCAACACCATGAAGTCTCCTGTCATGTGTGAAGAGTAGCCACTGTCTAACATCTATGACTTTCCTTTCTTTGAAGCTTTTAAGGCAACTTCCACAACCATGGCCATTTCCCTTCCTCTTCTTCTTCTTTGGTTGAATGTAGAAGCATAGGTAGGTGTTCTCCTTTGCACTTTTTGATCGAGCAGCAATGTGAAGCACTCCTCAGCAATATGTCCAGCCTTTTCGCATCTTCCACAGATTTCTTCCAACATATAAATCTATTTCTTAGTGGAATATAGCTTCTTTCCACTTGAGGTTGTCTCCTTTTTTGATAGAGTTTCCCCCTTGACCCTTGCCTCACATTCCTCTTTATCATAGGCCTATCACTCTAACACACATTAGCCTTGTGCCTATACTTACCACAACTCTACCAAAAACCTTCAAATCTGAATTTTCTTCTATCACCAAGTTCATGTCTCTTATCTTTAGTAATTGTTGTGGCAGCCTTCTTTCCGTCTTTGACAACTTGTCTCCTTTGGATAGGAGTTTTCATCACATCTTTCCTAACCCATTTAGCTTGGGTTGGGTTCTCTTCTCCACAACGTCATTATGTTTGCTTTTAGGCACAAACATAATTTTCTTCTTTTCTACTACCCTCTCATTTGGATTTTCAATATAACTAAGTCCTTTCTTCCCCATGGAATGAGGTCTTTGTTTGCTTAGACACTCATCCAACTTTTTGGTAGCATCCTCTTTGATAGCATTTGCCAAAGAGGACTCTCCTCTCACTTCCACGGCCTGCATAAAGCTTTCTTCATACTTCTTTAGTTCAGACTTAGCCTTGTGGAACTTCGGTTACAAAATCAGTACTTCTTACTCTTGTGCAATCACCTTAGTACAAAAATCTTCGTGTAACTTGCCTTACTTTACCTTAAGTACATTCAGCTCCTTAATTCTCTTCAAGTACTCTTTCTCTTTCGCTTCAAACTTCTTTTCTTTTACCTAGAGATCAGATTTATCAACAACAGAATTTTTATTCGGCTTTTTAAGATGCTTTACCACCTTTTTTAGCTTGCTATTTTTGTGCAAACAAGCTCCCAATTCATTCGCAAGTTGTTGCATCAACTCTTTCTCTTCCTCTTTGATTGATTCCTCATCACTTAAGGATTTTTGTTCAACATCTACTGATGCAACCAGCACATTTTCTACGACATCATCATCAGCTTCTTTTTCAGAATCTTCTTCATCTATTTTGCTCAAAAAATTTCTTCTTTTAGATCTGTAGAGTTACTTTTTCCCTTTGGAACTTTAATTCCTAACTTTGGAACAGTTGGATTTCTTTGTTCTCCTCTTTAAGGCTGGCTTATCAATATCATCACTATCTCCTTCTTTTCTTTTTATGTAGTCTATGGCAAAGTCCCCAATTGCTCCACAACTAAAGCACTTCAAGGGTAATTTTCCCTTGTACTTCTCATTTCCTTTCCTTATGACTTTATCAAGTTTAGTATCACCATCTTCAACTTCAGAGCTATTATCAGATTCTTCTTCTTATTCTTTAATCTTTAATTTCTTCATTGCCTTGAAAGCCAACTGCTTCTCTACCTTAGACTTATTTATTTTCTTCATTAGGGCTATTCTCATTTCATAAGCCACCAATATACTATGTATATCATTTAGGAGCAACCTATCCAAATCTTTATCTTTTATAGAGGAGACTTTGACATTTAAAGCATTCCGTAAGGTTTAAGTATCTTCCTTACCACAGTAGCATCATTGATCTGCTCTCCATAACCTCTAATGAAGCATACAATTTCATTTACTCTTGTAAAAAAGGCATCCATAGATTCATCATTCAACATCTTTATGTTTTCAAATCTGCTCCTTCAGATTTGTAGCTCAGCTTCCTTCACAACCTTGTCTCCTCCATAAATATTCTTCAATTTGTCCCAAATTTGTTTGGCTATGTTGCATCCCATTACTTTGTTGAATTCTTTGTCTGATGAGAAGGCATATAAGGCATTTTTAGCCTTTCCATCACATTCTAAATTCTTCTTATCAATAAGCATCATAGCAGCACATTCAATAATAGGGGTGAAGCCATTGACAATAGATTGAAACACATTCAGATCAAGTGACATTAGATTGAGGGCATTCTATTATTTTATAACTAATAATTTTGTCCATCAAAAGTGGAAATGCCTTTGCTGTTAACACTATTCATGCTTTCCATAATATTAACCAGCAGTAGATGTAAAGATTCACAATAGTAACAAATAATTTCAGATCAAAGCAAACATAATGGATCAACAAAGGAACCAGGCTCTGATACCACTTGATAAGGACCTTCTTAGGTCTCACACTGATATAGGGAGGGGGTGAATTAGTGTGAGATGCTTACTTTTTACAAATCTGTCTTGATTAAACCTTTGTGACTTGTTAAAGTCGATGATCTAATTTTTATCTTACTTCTTTAGATAAGACTAGCCCTATGGATATCAAGTAAGCACAAGCACTCAAGAACACACAGAATTTTTATGTGGTTCACTATAATGTGTGCGTTACGTCGACAGTGTGATAGGATCACTCTTAAATCACATAATCCACTTTTGTTATCAAGGGATATAGTTGATGTTGTGGAAGGATCACTCCTTAACCACTTACAATGATCTCTTAATCACTTGAAGAGATGATATCCCAATCACTCGAATGATTGATCTCCCAATCACTAGAAGAGTTGATCACCTAATCACTCAAAGATTGATCTCCTAATCACTCTAAGGGTCTCCTACTCTTTTTCAAGAAGTATATAAATAGTTTATGACAAAATTTCTCTAAGAAAGATCACTCAATGTGCACAAGCTACTGTTATAGAAAATGGATCTTTTCCTTCCACACTGTCGATTACTCTCCTTAAGCTTTGCTAGTCTCTCCATTATAGGTTCTCTCCACTACAGGTTCTTTCTACTAAAGGTTATCTTTGCTATAGATTCTCTCCATTGTAGGTTCTTTCTGTTGTAGGTTCTCTCTACTATAGGATATCTCCTCTATAGTTTATCTTCACTGCAAGTTCAGCCTTCTTCTACCTTGTTAGGTTTTCTCCTTTGCTGCCAGTGCTGCCTCCTTCTGCCTCTTATTGCTATTGCTACCTCCTCGCTATCACTACTGCCTTTTCCTTGCTGCAGCTGTTGCTTTCTCCTTGCTATAACTGTTGCCTTCTTCTTATTGCTACTATTGCCTTCTCCTTGCTGCTACTGCTGTCTCTATTACATTTTGCAGAACATGCTTGTGGTTTTGGAGCACATGCTCTCTTGGCGTTCTGTAGCTCACTCTTTCTTCCTTTGTCGTGCCCTCTCTTTTGGTTTGCAAAACCCATTTTCTTCCTCTGTCAAGCTCTTTTTTTTGGTCTATAGCAGCACACGTTTTCTTCCTTTATTGAGTTCTCTCTTCTGGTTTGCAATAACACACGTTTCTTTCTCTTCTAAGCTCTCTCTTTTGATTTGCAGCAGCACATTTTCTTCCTCTGCTGTGCTCTCGCTTGTGGTCTACAGCAACATGCACTCTCTATGTTTTCTGTAGCATACACTCCTCTTGGCATTTACATGGGTATTTATAAGCCTTGATTTTAGGGTTGCCCTTTCATCAACAGCCAACATTGATTCCCAAAGGTTGCCCTATAATCAATGGTCAGCATTGATCCCTAAAATTTAGGGTCAACAATTAAGGGTCAAAGATCAACATTGACTCATTGAATTTAGGGTTGATCTACCACCAACAGTTTTGACCAACAATCTTTTTGCATCTCAAGCTCCTTGACAAATACAAAATGCACCTTTGGCCAGCAAACACATCGCAACAAATTTATGAGATGCTATTGAGAACAAATCCAACATTAGTGATCAAAGATAAGCTCAACAATCTCCTCTTTTGGATTTGTTGGCAACACATTGAATCCAAAAATCAGCAATTAAGTACTAGCAGTAGCTTTTGACATTCATAACTCCCCTTGAAACATGGATGTCCTTTTTTGCATGTGGGCATGATACCAATTGGAAACAACCTTTAACTCCTTTTTTTTCTTTTTTTTGCTTCTTCATGCTGTTGACAACAAATCCAATATTAACTATCAAAGATAGGCTTAACAATCACCCATTTTGGATTTGTTGGATACATATTAAATCCAGAAATCAATAATTAAACACAAGTAGTAGCTTTTGACATTCATAGCTCCTCATGAAACATGCATATCCCTTTTTGCATGAAGGCATGATACCAATTGGAAACAACCTTTAACTCCTTTTTTTTTTTTCTGCTTTTCCCCCTTGACAATTTCTCTCCCATTATTTGATTTTCCCCTTTGGATTTATCAAGCTATTCCCCCTTTTAATTAGTAAATACTCTTTTTGGATTTATGCAAAATATCTCCCATTTTGACAACAAATCCAAAAAATAATAGAAGAGGGTAGGGGAGAGGGGTTAGAGGCATACCTCAGCCTCTAGAGGGTGGTGGAACACATAAATTCAACCTTAACTTTTGGAACATCTCTCTTGAAAAAGGTTTAGTGAATATATCTAAATGAATGAGCTCTAATGGCTTTTTTGTTTGAATCTCCACATTTTTGTAGGTAACATTCACCATCTTCCCTTTTTAACACATGTTGTAGATTGCATTTCTTTCTCTTCTCAGCTTGGGTACATCTTTCATAACTTTACTCTTAGACAATTTGCTTAGCTCCTTTTGTTTAAGATGTCCCAATCTCCTATGCCACAACAAATTCTCTTCTTTAGTGCTCATGTAGCATGTTCTTTTGCTACTAGAAACTTGGTATAAGTTTCCATTTGTTCTTTCTCCCTTTGTAAGAATAGCACCATTACTTAATCCTTTTACCGTGCAACCACTCTTGCTGAAAGTAACTTTATGCCCATCATCACAAAGTTGGCTAACACTAATTTGATTGTGTTTTAGCCCTTTAACATAAAGCACTTCCTTCGATTTCAACTTTTTTTATACCAATTTCAACAACACCAACACCTTTAATTTTTAAGGCACACCATCATTGCCAAATGTGACTGATCCTCCAACATATTTTACTCCATCTGTTAACACCTTGGAGTCTCCTATCATGTGTGAAGAGTAACCACTATCTAGGATCCATAACTTTTCTTTCATGGAAGCTTTTAAGGCAACTTCCACAACCATGGCCATTTCCTTTCCTTTTTTTCTTCTTTGGCCAAATGTAGGAGAATAGGTAGGTGTTCTCCTTTGCACTTTTTGACTGGGCAGTAATGTCAAGCACTTTTTAGCAATATGTCAAGCCTTTTCGCATCTTCTACAAATTTCTTCCAACATATCAAAACTGTTTCTTAGTGGAATATGACTTTTTTCCACTTAAGGTTGTCTCCTTTCTTGATAGAGTTTCCCCCTTGACCTTTGCCTCACATTCCTCTTTATTATAGGCCCATTACTCTAACATACACTAGTCTTGTGCCTATACTTACCATAGCTCTACCAAAAACCTTCAAATTTGAATTTTCTTCTTTCACCAAGTTCGTGTCTCCTATCTTTAACAATTGTTGTGGTAGCCTTCTTTCCATCTTTGACAACTTGTCTCCTTTGGATAAGAGTTTTCATCATATCTTTCCTAACCCATTTTAGCTTGGGTTGGGTTCTCTTCTCCACAACGTCATTATGTTTGCTTTTAGGTACAAACACAAATTTCTTCTTTTCTACTACCCTCTCATTTGACTTTTCAATATAGCCAAGTCCTTTCTTCCCCATGGAATAAGGTCTTTGTTTGCTTAGACACTCATCCAACGTTTTGCTAGCATCCTCCTTGATAGCATTTGCCGAAAAGGACTCTCTTCTCATTTCCACAGCCTGCATAAAGCTTTCTTTATACTTCTTTAATTCAGACTTAGCCTTGTGGAGCTTGGCTTGCAAAATCAGCACTTCTTGCTCTTATGCAATCACCTTAGCACCAAGATCTTCATGTATCTTGCATTGCTCTACCTCAAGTATATTTAGCTCCTTAATTCTCTTCAAGTACTCTTTTTCTTTTGCTTCAAACTCCTTTTCTTTCACCTAGAGATCAAATTTATCAACAATAGAATTTTTATTCAGCTTCTTGAGATGCTTTACCTCCTTTTCTAGCTTGCTGTTTTTGTGTATGCAAGCTCTCAATTCATTCTCCAGTTGCTGCATCAACTCTTTCTCTTCCTCTTTGATTGATTCCTCATCACTCGAAGATTTTTGTTCAACATCTACCTGTGTAACTAGTACATTTTCTGTACCATCATCATCAAAATCATCATTAGCTTCTTCTTCAAAATCTTCTTCATCCAATTTGCTTAAAAAATTCCTTCTTTTGGATTTGAAGAGTTGCTTTTTCCCTTCAGAACTTAAATTCCCATCTTTAGAATAACTAGATTTCTTTGTTCTCCTCATTGGGGCAAGCTCATCATCATCATCACTATCTACTTCTTTTCTCTTTGGGCAGTCCACAGCAAAATGCCTGATTGCTCCACAACTAAAGCACTTCAAGGGTAATTTTTCCTTGCACTTCCCTTTTCTTTTCCTTATATTTTTGGTGATATATGTCGTGACTTTATCAAGTTTAGTATCATCATCTTTAACTTTAGAGCTGATGTTAGATTCTTCTTCTTGTTCTTTAATCTTTAATTTCTTCATTGCCTTGAAATCCAACTCCTTCTTTGCCTTAGACTTATTTTCTTTCATAAGCCACCAATATGCTATGTAAATCATCTAGGAGTAGCCTATCCAAATCTTTATCTTCTATGGAGGAGACTTTGACATTGAAAGCATCCAGAAAGGTTTTCTAAGTATCTTCCTTACCACAGTAGCATCGTTGATCTCCTCCATAACCTCAAATGAAGCATACAATTTCAATTACTCTTGTAAAGAAGGCATCCACAGATTCATCATTCAGTATCTTTATGTTTTCAAATCTACTCCTTTAGATTTGTAACTTGGCTTCCTTCATAACCTTGGCTCTTTCATAAATATTCTTCAATTTGTCCCAAATTTGTTTGGCTACATTGCATCCCATCACTTTGGTGAATTCTTTGTCTGATGAGGAGGCATATAAGGCATTTTTAGCCTTTCCATCATATTTTAAATTCTTCTTATCAATAAGCATCATAACTGCACCTTCAGCAATAGGGGTGAAGCCACTAACAGTAAATTCAAATGCATTTAGACCAAGTGACATTAGATAAGCATTCTATTATTCTATAATTGATAATTTTGTCCATTAAAAGTGGGAATGCCTTTGCTGTTAACACTATTCATGCTCTCCATGATATTAACCAGTAATAGATGTAAAGATTCACAACAGCATTAAACAATTTCAAATCAAAGCAGATAGAATGGATCAATAGAAGAACTAGGCTTTGATACCACTTGATGAGAACTTCTTAGGTCTCATTCACATTGAGAGGGGGAGGGGTGAATCAATGTGAGATGCTTACTTTTTACAAATTTGTCCCGATAAAACTTTGTGACCTGTTAAAGTTGATGATCCAATTTTTATCTTACTTCTTTTGGTGAGATTGGTCGTATGGATATCAAGCAAGCACAAGCACCTGAGAACACATAAATTTTTATATGGTTCACCATAATGTGTGAGGTACATTCACGATGTGATAGGATCACTCCTAAATCACATAATCCACTCTTGTTATTGAGGGATATAGTTTATGTTGTGGAAGGATCATTCCTTAACCACTTACAATGATCTCCCAATCACTAAAAAAGTTGATCTCCTGATCATTCAAAGGATTAATCTTTTAATCACTTCAAGGGTCTCTCACCTTTTTTCAACAAGTACATAAACAGTTTATGATAAAACTTCCCTGAGAAAGATCACTCTATATGCACAAGCTACTATTGTAGAAAATGGATCTTCTTCTTCCTCACTGCCATTTTCTCTCCTTAAGCTTTACTGGTATCTCTACTACAAATTCTCTTTGTTGCAAGTTATCTTTGCTACATGTTCTCTCCGCTATAAGTTATCTCTGCTGTAGGTTCTCTTCTCTGTAAGTTATGTCCATTGTAGGTTATCTCTACTACAGGTTCTCTCCTCTGCAGGTTATCTCTACTGCAGGTTCTCTCCACTACAAGATATCTCCATTATAGATTTTGCCTCCTTCTACCTCTTGCTATTGCTGCTACCTCCTCCTTACTGCCACTACTGCCTTCTCCTTGTTGTAGCTGCTACCTTCTCCTTATTGCAACTATTGCCTTCTCCTTACTATTGCTTTTCCCTTTGCCTTGCTGCTGCTATCTCTCTAATGTTTTGTAGAGCACGCTTATGGTTTTGCAGCACACACTCTCTTTGTATTCTGTAACTCACACTTTCTTCCTTTGTTGTGCCCTCTTTTCTATTTTGCAGAACTTGTTTTCTTCCTCTGCCAAGATCTCTCTTTCGGTCTGCAGCAACACACATTTTCTTCCTTTGTCAAGCTTTCTGATGAGGACCTTTTCAAGTCTCACACTGAGAAGGGGGTGAATTAGTGTGGGATATGCACTTTTTACAAATCGATATGGATTTAACCTTTGTGACTTGTTAGAGCCGATGATCTAATTTTTTATCTTTCTTTTTTATGTGAGTGTGACCATACAAATATAAATCAATGTGTAAGCACCCAAGCACACACAATAATTTTTATATGGTTCACTCATAATGTGTGAGCTACGTCTATGATGTGATAAGATCACTCCTAAATCACACAATTCACTCTTGTTATCAAGGGACATAACAATGTTGTGGAAAGATCACTTCTTAATCACTTGTGGATGGACTACTCCTTAACCACTTACACCAATTTCCCGATCCCTCTAAAGGTATCCCACCCTTATTTAGCAAGCTTATCAAGAGTTTATAGTAAAAACTTTCTTAGAAAATGATCACTCAATGTGTATAGATTGCTAGTGCAAAATATGGACCTTCTCCTTCCTTTGCTACTAGTGTTGTCTCACCCATTGTTGGTGCTGCCTACATGTGCTGCTAATGCTATCTGCTCGCACTGCTGCTACTGTCTACATGTACTGTTGCTGCTATTTGCACGTACTGCTACTGCTGTTTGCACGCATTGCTATTGCTGTCTACACACACTACTGCACTTGCTGGTATAAGTTCCTAGATGTGCTGTTGCCGTTCGCACACACTGCTCTCGCTAATTTGGTTGTTAGGCGTGCTGCACTTGCTAATATAGCCTCCTGGACGTGCTGCTGTTGTCCACATGCATTACTCTCGCTGATTTAGTTGTTGGGTGCACTACACTTACTAGTATAGCCTCCTGAACATGTTGCTACTGTCTGCATGCATTGCTGTTGTCCACATGCATTGCTGCTGTTGTCCACTTGTGCTGTTGCTACTGTCCGCACGTGTATGGGCTACTATCACTGCCTGCACATGCTGCTATTGATGTCTGTACGTGTTGTTGCTGCTGGGAAGTGTCCTGGACGTGTTGCTGGTGTAGGGCTGCTACTTTGCTAGTGTAGGAACCTTTTAGTGATTGCTGGTGTTCCTGGATTGTCTCTTTTGCTATAGGATTTGCAGGTGGCTGCTTCATTCTCAAATGTTACTGCTACAGCTGCTGGTGCAGGACACCTTATGCCGCTACACCACCTCCTGCTGGACCTACTGCTTTGTTGGTGTAGGACACCTCCTGCTGTTGCTACCTCCTTGTTTGTTGGTGTAGGTTACTGGTCTATTGGTTCAAGTCTAGCTGCTGCAAGTTTGGTAAGGGCGTGGTTGTTGCAACTTAATGAGAGCCAACTACTGCAGGTAAGGGCCGGCTGCTGCAACTTGGTGAGGGCATGGTTGCCATAACTTGGTGAGGGCTAGCTATTGCAGGTGCTGGTGAGGGATGGTTGCTGCAACTTGGTGAAGGGCTGACTGCTTCATGTTGCCTTTCTCTCCCTCTTGGCCAGCTGCCTTTCTCTCCCTCTTGGCCAGCTGCCTTTCTCTCCCTTGGCTGCCTTGCTACCTCTCTCTCCTTGGCTGCTACCTCTCTCTCCTTCTTGGCCAGCTATCTTGCGCTCCCTCTTGGCTAACTATTGCAACTAGGTTTTGTTCTCTCAAAAATTCTGCAGTATATACACCCAACCTTGCAAGACACATAAGGGTATATATAGAGCCTTGAGATTAGGGTTACACGATCATCAACGGTCATTGTTGATTCCCATAGGTTGCCCTACAATCAACAGCCAGATTTAAGTCCTAAAATTTAAAGTTAATGGTCAACATTGACTTCCTAAAATTTAGGGTCAATTGTCAAGAGTCAACAGTCAATTTTGACTCCTAAAATTTAAGGTTACGGACAACATTGACTCCTCACCTTAAGGTTGACCTATTATCACCATTTTTGCAAAGTGACCTCTCTGCATCTCAACAACATTCATAACGTCAAATCAACACAATCAACCATGTGAGATGGTCTTGACATCAAATCCAACATTAGACATCAAAGATGGGCTCAACAATCTCTCCCTTTAGATTTGTTAGCAACATATTAAATCCAATAATGCACATATAACAATTGTTAACATTTACAACTCCCTTTGAAACATGCATCTCCCTTAATTGGGTTTAACTCCCCCTTTCTACTTCTCCCCTTTAACAAGTTCTCCCCCTTTATTCATCAAGCTACTCCCCTTTTTGATCAATATATACTCTCTTTGGATTTATGCAAAATATCTCCCCCTTTGACAACAAATCCAAAGAATAATAGAAGAGGGAAGGCAAGAGGGGTTAGAGGTATACCTTAGCCTCTAGGGGGTGGCTGAATACTTAAGTTTAGCCTCTTTTGTCCAAGATGTCCCAATTTTCTATGCCACAACAAATTCCCATCTTTAGTACTCATGTAGCATGTGTTGTTGTTTCTGGAAACTTGGTATAAGTTTAAATTTGTTCTTTCACCCATAGTAAGAATAACATCATCTTTTAATCTCTTTACTGAGCAACCACTCTTGTTGAAAGTAACTTCATCTCCATCATCACAAAGTTGGCTAACACTGATTAGATTGTGTTTTAGCCCTTCAACATAAAGTACTTTCTTTGATTTCAGTTTTTCTACACAAATTTTAGCAGTACCGATACCTTTAATCTTTAATGCAACATCATTGCTAAATCTGACTGAGCCTCCATCATATTTTGCTACTCCCTTCAACATCTTAGATTCTCTTGTCATATGTGAAGAGCAGACACTACCCAGTAGGATCCATGACTTTTCTTTCTTGGATGCTTTTAAGGCTACTTCCACAACCATAGACATTTCTCTTCCTCTTATTCTTCTTTGGCCAAATGTGGGAGCATGTGTAGGTTTTCTCCTTTGTACTTCTTGGTTGGGCAGCAATGGTTGGGGTGTTCTCCTTTGCATTCTTTGACCAGGCAGTAATGTCAAGTAGTCCTCAGCAGCGTGTCTAACCCTTTCACATCTTCCACAAATCTCTCCCATCAAATTAAACCTGTTTCTTAGTAGAATATGACTTTTTTCCACCTGAGACTGCCTCTTTTCTTGATAGAGTCTCCCTTTAGACTCTTGCCTCACACTCCTCTTCATTATAGACTAAATATTCCAACAAGCATTAGCCTTGTGCCCATACATACCACAGCTCCAACAAAATCCTTTGAACTTAGATTTCCTTCTCTTACCAAGTCCATGTCTCCTTTCCTTAGCAATTGGTGTGGTAGCATTCTCTCCATCTTTGACAGCTTGTCTCCTTTAGATGGGAGTCTCTATCATGTCTTCCTAACCCATTTTAACTTGGGTTGGTCTTGCTTCTCTATCGCATCATTGTACTTGCTTTCGAGCACAAACATAATTTTCTTCTTTTCTTCTACCTTCTCACTTGGTTTTATCAATGTAGCAAAGTCCTTTCTTCCCCATGGAATAAGGTCTTTGATTGCTTAGACACACCTCTAACCTTCTGGTAGCATCCTCCTTGATGGCATTTGCTAATGATGACTCTCCTTTCACTTCCACGGCTTGTATAAAGCTTTCTTCATGCTTCTTTAGCTCGAACTCAGCCTTATGAAGCTTGGCTTACAAAGTCAGCACCTCTTGCTCTTGTGCAATCACCTTAGCACCACGGTTTTCATGTATCTTGCCTTGCACTGCCTTAAGTACGCTCAACTCCTTAATTCTCTTCAAGTACTCCCTTTTTTTTTTTGCTTCAAACTCCTTTACCTTCACCTGGAGATTAAATTCATCAGAAGAAGAATTTTCACACAACTTCTTGAGATGTATTACCTCTTTTTCCAACTTCTTCTTTTTGCATAAACAAGTTCTCAACTCATTCTTAAGTTGCTACAACAACTCATCCTCTTCCTCTTTTATTGATTCCTCATCACTTTAAGATTCTTGATCATCATCTACTGGAGTGACTAGCACATCCTTTGCAGCCTCATCATCGAAATCATCATCACTTTCTTCTTCAGAGTCTTCTTCCTCCAGCTTGCTCAGGAAATTCCTTCTTTTGGATCTGAAGAACATTTTTTTCCCTTTGGCACTTAAATTTCTAGCTTTAGAATAGCTAGAATTCATTGTCCTCCTCCTTGGGACCAGCTCATCATCATCCTTACCATTTGCTTCTCTTCTCTTTAGGCAATCCATGACAAAGTGCCCAATTGCTCTACAGCTAAAGCACTTCTAGGGTATTTTCCCTTGTACTTCCCTTTTCCTTTCGTCATATTGTTGGTGATGTGTCATGACCTTATCTAGTATAGTGTCACCATCTTCTTCTCTAGAGCTATTGATAGATTCCTTTTCTTGGTCTTTAATCCTTAACTTTTTCATTGCCTTAAAGGTTAGCTCCTTCTTCGCCTTAGACATATTTTCTTTCTTCATTGGGGCTATTCGCATTTCATAAGCCACCAATATGTTGTTTAAGTCATCTAAGGGTAGCCTATTAAAATCTTTATCTTCTATGGAAGAGGCTTTGGTGTTGTAAGCTTCTGAAAAGGTTCTAAGTATTTTCCATACCACAAATGGCATCATGGATCTCCTATACATAGCCTCTGATGGAACACATAATTTCATTGACTCTTGTGAAGAATGCATCTACTGTCTCATCATTTTACATCTTTATGTCTTTGAATTTGCTCATCTAGATTTGTAGCTTAGCTTCCTTCACAACCTGATCTCCTTCATAAATGCTCTTCAATTTGTCCCATATTTGCTTGACTATGTTACACCCCATCACCTTGGTAAATTCTTTATCTGACAAGGAGACATATCAGGCATTTCTCACCTTTCCATCACACTCCAAATTCTCCTTATCAACCAACATCATAGGATTACCTTTAGCAATAGGGATAAAGCTACTAATAGCAAACTCAAACACATCAAGACCAAGGGACATTAGATTTGGGAGTATTTTATTCTTCTATAATTGATAATTCTGTCCATTAAAAGTAGGGATGCCCTTACTGTTAATACTGTTCATGCTATCCATGATCGTAAGTAGTAGTAGAGATAAAAACTCACACAGCAATACACAACTTCAATTCAAGGCAGAAAAATTAGATCAACAAAGGAACCAACTCTAATAACACTTGATGAGGACCTTTTTAGGTCTCATACTAAAAGAGGGAGTGAATCAGTGTGAGATATGCACTTTTTACAAATTGATCCAGATTTAACTTCTGTGACTTACTAGAGCCGAAGATCCAATTTTTTATCTTTCTCCTTTATGAGAGTGTGATCATACAAATATAAATCAATGCGCAAGCACCGAAGCACACACAACAATTTTTACGTGGTTCACCCATAATGGATGAGCTACGTCCATAGTGTGATAGGATCACTCCTAAATCACATAATCCACTCTTGTTATCAAGGGAGACAACAATGTTATGGAAGGATCACTCCTTAACCACTTGTGGAAGGACTACTCCTTAACCACTTACACCGATCTCCTAATCACTTCAAGGGTATCCTACCCTTATTCAACAAGTTTATCAAGAGTTTATAATAAAAACATTCCCAATGAACAATCACTTAATGTGTATAGACTGCTAGTGTAGAATATGGACCTTTTCCTTCCTTTGCTTCTAGTGTTGTCTCACCCGCTACTGATGCTGCTTGCATGTGTTGTTATTGTTATATGCACATGCTGCTACTACTGTCTACATACGTTGCAGCTAACCGTTCACGTTGTTGCTACTGTTCTCATGCACTGCTACTGTTTGTTCACGCTATTGCTATTTTCTGCACCCGTTACTACTACTGACCGCTCACGTCGCTGCTGCTATCTGCGTGCATTGCTATTACTGTCCTCACGCACTGCTGCTATCCGCACACATTGTTGCTGCTATCCATACGCATTGCTATTGCTATCTACATGCAATGTTCTTACTGATTTGGTTGCTGGGCATGCTGCACTTGCTGGTGTAGTCTCCTGGACATGCTACTGCTGTCTGCACGTGTTGCTCTCGTTGATTTGGTTACTGGACGTGCTACACTTACTGGTATAGCCTCTTGCATGCACTGCTACTGTCCACCCATACTGCTGCTATTGTTTGCACGTGCACAAGTTTCTATCGTTGCCTACATGTGCTACTATTGATGTTTGTATGTGCTGTTGCTACTGGGAAGCTTCCTGGACGTGCTACTAGTGTAGGAACCTCCTAGTGGCTATTGGTGTTCTTGGATTGTCTCCCTTACTGTAGGATTTGCAGGAGGCTGCTGCGGGTGGTTGCTTCGTTCCCAGATGCTGTTGCTATAGCTACTGGTGCAGGACACCTCTTATCGCTGCACCACCTCCTGCCAGACCTACTGCTTTGGTGGTGCAAGACACCTCCTGCTGATGTTGCCATTTTGTTTGCTAGTGTAGGTTGCTGGTTTGTTGATTCAAGGCTAGCTATTGTAAGTTCGATAAGGGCCGACTGCTGCAACTTGGTGAAGGGTCAACTACTTTAAGTTACCTCTCTCTCCCTCTTGGTTGGTTGCCTTGCTCTCTTTCTTGGCTGGCTACCTTTCTCTCCCTCTTGGCTAGTTACCTTACTACCTCTCTCTCCCTCTTGGTTAGTTGCTACAACTAGGTTTTGTTCTCTCAAAAATTTTGCAGCACACACACTCAACCTTACAAGACATATAAGGGTATTTATAAAGCCTTGAGATTAGGGTAACATGATCATCAACAGTCATCGTTGATTCCCATAGGTTGCCCTACATTCAATGGTTAGATTTGAATCCTAAAATTTAGGATCAATGGTCAACATTGACTTCTTAAAATTTAGGGTCAATTGTTAAAGGTCAATAGTTAATCTTTACTCCTAAAATTTAGGGTCACGAACAACATTGATTCCTCACCTTTAAGGTTGACCTGTAATTATCGGTTTTGCCAAATGACCTCTCTATATTTCAATGACATTCATAACATCAAATCAACACATACAACCATGTGAGATGGTGTTAACAACAAATCCAACATTAGCCATCAAAGATTGGCTCACCACTCTCTCTTCTGCTCTATAGCAGCACACATTTTCTTCCTCTGTGGAGCTCTCTATTTTGGTCTGTAGTAGCACATTTTCTTCGTCTACCGAGCTCTCTCTTATGGTCTATAGCAACATGCACTCTCTATGTTTTCTGTAGAGCTCTATCTTGTGGTCTACAGTAGCATGCACTCTCTATGTTTTCTGCAGAACACACTCTCTAAGGGTTGAGTTTAGGGCTGCTCTTTCATCAACAATTAACACTGATTCCTAAGGGTTGTGCTACAATCAACAGTGAGCATTGATCCCTAAGGGTTGCCCTACAATCAATGGTTAGCATTGATCCCCAAAGGTTGCCCTATAATCAACAGTTAACATTGATCCCTAAAATTCAGGGTCAATGATCAAGGGTCAACAGTCAGCATTGACTCCTTAAATTTAAGGTCAACAATCAACATTGCCTCATTGAATTTAGGGTTGACCTGCTACCAACAGTTTTAACCAATGATCTCTCTGCATCTTAAGCTCCTTGACAATTACAAAATGCACTTGTGAGCAACAAAAATATCTTGACAAATCTATGAGATGCTGTTGAGAACAAATCCAACATTAGCCATCAAAGATGAGCTCAACATTTAGATAGGCCAAGAGATGTAATCCTAGTAATGCTGCCTTTCCAAATAACCTCAAGTCAAAGTCAATGCTGACCATTGATTCTAAATTTTAGGAGTTAATGCTTACCATTGACCCTAAATTCAAGAAGTCAATGCTGACTATTAATGCTAGGGCAACCTTAAATTTAAGGAATCAATGCTTATCATTGATGATAGGGCAATCCTAAATTCAAGGCTTATAATACCCATGCAGCTACCAAGAGAAAAACACAATAGAGAGAGGACAAAAAACCTGCAGAGAGCATAGCAAAAAAGAAAAATTGTAAGTTATAGAAAGAGGAGAATGACAAAGAGCATAGTTGAAAAAAATAGGTGAGCTACAAAAGAGGGGAACGACAGAGACTAGCAGACATAGGAAGAGGAGAAAACCAACAGTAGAGGAAAGGTAGCAGGAGTAAGGAAAAGAGAGGTAGTAGCAGAAAGAAAAGAGTGACAGTAGTAGAAAAGCTGGACCAAAACACATAGAGGGAGAAAGCAGCACAATAGAAAACAACAAGTAGTGGCACAGCGGGAAACAATAGGCAGTGGCACAGTAGAAAGTAAGTGGTAGCAACACAACAGAAAACAACAAGCAGCAAGAAGCTGTGAGCGGCAGAAAAAAAGAGAAAAAGGAACAATAGGAAGCTGTGACCGATAGTGCAGAAGGTGGAGACTAGCAATACAGAAGGTAGAGACCCGCAATACAGAAGGCAAAGACCAACAGTGCAAAAGGGAGAGACCAGCAATGTAAAAGATAGAGACCAACAGTGCAAAAGGCAGAGACTAGCAATGCAGAAGATAGAGAACAGTAGTGCAAAAGGTAGAGTGAAGTTCCCAACTTCACCCTAGGATCTACTAATTTGTGATACTGAGAGGAGGGTGAATCAGTATCACACCCCTTAAAAAACTCTGATAATTTAAGCCAAAAATGAACTCCTTCCCAGATTCAACTAAGGTATATCTATTGTTACTTACTGATCACAATAATCCCCAAAGTTACCTTTCAAACACCTTGCCTATTAAACGAATCGGTTATTCTTGACTAGGTCTTCTTTTTGGTTATGGGTTTGATGATTCTTTAACTATGTTCACAATTCAATTCAAAACACAGAATGTAAATTCAAAGCAAGGACATGAGAGATTTACGTGGTTCCGTCAATGTGATGTACTCCACGGTGGTAGGGATTCTTCCTCTACCGAGACAATCCACTATACTTGAGAACACCAGTGTGGTATTCCCTATGATTACAATGGATGTCTTAATCTTCTACTCCTTTCACTATTGCAAATACAAAGCAATCACAATACAAAGAGTGTCACTTACTGTGTCTACCCTTCTTCTAGCTTGTGTTGCCTCTGTTTGATTTGAATAGGCTGCTTCACTACCGCTTGGAAGATCACCAAAACACTCTCTAACCTCTCTTGAAGAAATCTGAAAAATTCGTTGAGTTCTCTCAAATGCTTTACCAAATTTCTTCTCTAGGTTGTCTCACACAACTCTTGGTCTCACTGTCTCACTGTCTCACCCGTCTCCTGGTCTCACCGTCTCACCGTTTCACCCTTTTCTGGTCTCACTAATTTTGGGTCTCACAGTGTGTTTTGATGTCACACGTTTCACCCTTTTCTAGTCTCACGCCTCACCTGGTCTCACGTCTCACCTGGTCTTACGCCTCACTTGATCTCACGGTGTTTCACCCTTTTCTCGTCTCCCACGTTTCTGGTCTACTTACACCGTCACACGTTTCTGTTCTACTCACACTGTCGCACATTTCTGTTCTGATCTCACCTGGCTCACCTGCTCCAGGTCTGATCTGGTCTCACCCATTCCAGGTCTGGTCTAGTCTCACCCGTTGCACGCTTTGCTGGTCTCACATCTTCCCTGGTCCTGATCTGCTCTCACGTCTCACGGTTTCCAGGTCTGGTCTGCTCTAACGTCTCACCTTCTCCAGGTCTCACGTCCTTTCTTTCTGGTCTGCTTTAACGTGTTTCTCTATCTTACAGTGGTCACCCTTTTCTGGTCTCACGGATTCTTATCTTTCGGTGTGCTCTGGTCTGTATCTCCAACGTTTCTAGTCTCACCGGTGTCTCGTTTCTCCCTTCTCTAGTCTGTATCCGTGTCCCCTTTTCTGGTGTGTG
Source organism: Ceriops tagal (assembly GCA_021533255.1). Classification (NCBI taxonomy): domain Eukaryota; kingdom Viridiplantae; phylum Streptophyta; class Magnoliopsida; order Malpighiales; family Rhizophoraceae; genus Ceriops; species Ceriops tagal. The sequence continues at coordinate 6,238,644 of CM038600.1, forward strand.
TTTGCTGCCCTAAAAAGAGATAAGTCTTGGTTTATATACTGCCTTCTATGAAAACCCTAGTAGGGCTTACTTGAGCTACAACGGATTTCCTTTCTTGCCCCTCCATGTCGCTTCATATTACTATTCCATTCAAAATTCAGCATTAGCCTCCTTCTTAATTTATTTTTCTCAAGCAATGCTATGTCACACTAAGACTTAAGCAATGCTAATTCCCTCTATAAGTTCACTCCAAGGAGATCACTTTACGAGGTTATTTGACATGCTAGTCTTATCCTGTAATTCCTGAGATATGAGCCACTTCTGCTTGCACACTTAAATCTAGTTGACAATAATTACAACCCATACAAGGCTGTGGGAACAACAATCTCCCCCTTTGTAATTGTTGGCAACACTCACAACAAAAACCCATTATGCAGCAGTCCTTCATAATCTTCTTAGAGTAATAATCCAGAAGCAAATGGATTACAACTCCCCCTTCCTTAACAGCTCCTCCTACACTATTGCGTCTCTCCCCCTTTGCCAACCAATTACAAATTTGAAAAACCTGCAAAGTAGAGATGGAGGATTCACCTGAACTTCAGGCTTGAGGAGGCATTTGCACAGATAGACTCATTCTGTGCTTTTCAAACAACTCTGTGGATGGAGGTTTAGTGAGAATATCTAAGATTTGATCTTTAGTGCCGACATACTCCAACTGAATCGTGCCCTCTTCCACTTGATCCTTAATAAAGTGATACCGGATGTCAATATGCTTGCTCCTTGAATGTTGAACTGGATTTTTGCTGAGATCAATTGCACTTTGATTATCACAAAGTACACTCATTGGTAACTTCACTTCAACACCCAAATCTACCAATTGTCTTTGCATCCATATCACCTGAGTACATGCTGCACAAGCAGCCATGTACTCAGCCTCAACTGTGCTTAAAGCAACACTATTTTGCTTTCTACTTAACCATGTAACACACTTTGAACCCAAGTAGAAGCTATAACTACTAGTTTATTTTTTGTCATTTGTACTTCCTACCCAATCTACATCAGTGTATGCTCATAGTTTTACAAAATCCATAACAAGATACCACAAACCGATTTTCAGTGTCCCTTTGAGGTATCTTAGGATTCTTTTCACTGCCAACACATGAGATTCCTTAGGATCAGCTTGGAATCTACTAGCAATGCACACAGCTTGCATGAGATCAGGCCTTGATGCTGTAAGGTACAAAAGGCTCCCTATCATCTTCCTGTATTCTGTGGGGCTTGTACTCCTTCCTTCCTGATCTTTTGTTAACTTGCAACCTACTGTCATTGGGGTACTGATAGGTTTGCTATCCTCCATGCCAAACTTTTTCAGCATCTCTTTGGCATATTTTGTTTGAGAAATACAAATACCTTCTTCACACTATTTTATCTGTAATCCAAGAAAGTAAGTCATTTCTCCAATCAATGACATCTCAAATTCCTCACTCATCTTCTGTGCAAATTCTTAGCATAGCTCAGAGTGATCCCCTCCAAAGATGATGTCATCTACATATACTATGGTCATCAACTGGACTTTCTTTGAGTTAAACACATATAGGTTATTATCAACTGTTCCTCTTCTGAAGTTCAACCTTCTCAAGTACGGGTCCAACCTGCTGTACCATGCTCTTGGGGCTTGTTTAAGGCCATACAAGGCTTTCTTAAGCTTGCACACATGTGTCTCACCCTCACTGATTTGTACTTCATTGGGTTGTTCAATATACACTTCTTCTTTCAAAAGCCCATTTAGAAAGGCTGATTTCACATCCATCTGGTAAACTTTATACCTCTAATGTGTTGCCAAAGCTAAGAACATTCTAATAGTTTCCAACCTTGCTATTGGTGCAAAAGTTTCATCAACATCTACTCCTTCTATCTGAGTGTAGCCATTGCAAACCAGCTTGGTCTTGTTCCTCACCACCTTGCCATCTTCATTGTGTTTATTTTTAAACACCCATTTTGTTCCTATGACATTCTTGTTAGTGGGTCTTGGAACCAGCTCCCATGTTTCATTCTTCTTGATTTGATCTAGCTCCTCATTGATAGCTTTGACCAAGGCTTTGTCTTGTGTAGCCTCTTCAACAGATTTAGGTTTAACTTGTGAGAGTAAAGTAATAGCTCCAACTCCTACTAATGGGTCACCTATGATATGATTTCCTTGATAAGCGCTGGTCCATGTCTTCTTTGTCTTTCTCTCTTGCATAGTCTTAGTTGCAAGAGAATCTCTTTCTTCATCTTCAAACTCACTCTTCTCTAAGTCTGAACTTACTTCTTTTCCCTCTTCTTCATGTTGGTCTGATTCTTCATCCATCTTCAAGTCATCTTCTTCACTGTCCTCAGCTTCTCCATTATGCATTGTTTTCCAATTTTCATCTATTCTCACATCACTGAAAGTGACCACTTTTCCCAGTTTATGCAGAAAATCTCTGTAACCTTTTGTCTTTGCTAAGTATCCCACAAAGATACCTTCATCTGACCTAGCATGGAATTTTCCCAAGTTTTGCTCCTTGTTCTTCACAAAACATAGGCTGCCAATGATTCTAAGATACTTGGCTGTTGTCTTCTTCCCACTCCATAGCTCATATGGAGTCTTATCAGTATTGGGCCTTAGTAAAACTCTATTCAGTAGGTGCACAGTTGTAAATGTTGCTTTTGTGCAAAATCTTGTGTGAAGCTTGGATTCCAACAGTAGAGTTCTTGCCATTTCAATCACAGCTCTATTTTTCCTCTTTACCACCCTGTTCTATTGAGGTGTTCTTGCCACTGCCATCTGATGGTGAATTCCATGCTTCTCAAGGTAATCTTCAAAAGCTCCATTTGTGAATTCAGTGCCTTGATCTGACCTTAATACTTTGATCTTCTTTCCACTCTCATTTTCAGCCAATCTTCTGTATCTCTTGAAGCATTTCAAAACTTCTGACTTGTGTTTAAGGTGCATGATGCAAGTCCTTCTGGAATAATCATCAACAAACAAGATGAAGTACTTCTCACCATTCAACCCTTTTGTTCTTATCGGCCCACACAAATCAATATGTACAATGTCAAGCACTACTTCAGAACTGAACTCTTTGGTCTTATACTACTTTTTGACTTGTTTTCCTTTAGAGCATGCTGAGCAAACATACTCCCTCTCTCTCTTGAGGTCTGGAATATCTCTGATTGCATGAGTAGTGGTCAGCTTCCTCATGTTCTTCTGTGTTAAGTGTCCCAGCCTCTTATGCCAGAGTTGATTTTCTTCTTCTTTTGTAAGTAAACAGTTGTTTGTCTTGTCCTCATCAATCACATATAAATTTCTAGCTGTTCTCTTCTCAGCTACAACAGGATTGCCTTCTTTACTCTTTACTTGGCAACCTATTTTTGTGAATATCACTTTATGGTCTTCATTGCATAGTTGGGCTGACAAATGCTAGATTATATCTGAGTCCTTCAACGTGCAGAACATCTTTTAGCTTTCCTTTTCCAATATTTACTGACCCTTGACCACTGATGTTGAGTGAATCATCATTGCCAAACTTGACTCTGCCTTCTCTTGACTTGTTCAGCTTTGATAATTTACTCTTGTCTCCTGTCATGTGTGAAGTGCATCCACTATCAAGGATCCACTACTTATCCTTGTAGTCAGCATTTAGTGCAATTTTAACTATATTAGCCACCTCCTTTTTAGCTTTATATTCCTTCTTTTGAATTGGCTTGATGATAGCTTTCTCCTTTTTCTCAGATTTGACTGTACCAATTGCTTTCACTATGCCACTGAGTGCCTTCTCTTGCTCAGGGAGAAGTGTCATGCATCTCTTGGCATTATGGTCATCATGCCCGCACCTTTCACACTATTCCAAGTCTGCTAATATAGCAAACTTGTTCTTTGAAACCACTGGTTTAGGCTTCCACCAACACTCCTTGTCAGTGTGTCCTTGCTTTTACAATATGTGCAAGAACTCACGACAGGTGTTCTCCTCTGAATTTTGTATTGTCTCCCCCTGTATGCAGCATCGTATCTTCTCAAGTTGGAGACATATATTGACCTTCTCCACCAGCATTTACTTGTCTTATGACCCCAAACTTCACAATAAAGACAGTAACCTTGAAATTGCCTCTTCTTGGGTCTAATCACAACTTGTTTTCTTTTGTTCATTACTTGCTGTGTAGGTAAGGCTGCTAGCTTCTTTGCTTGTGTGACTTTCATTTCAGTTACCTTCTTCTCCTTCTTCTATTCAGCTGTAGCCCTTTATTGGCTGACTTTCTTTTCTTCATTTTTGTTTGTAACCCTAGGTTGCTTCTTCAAATCTTCTTTATTTTCAGCTTTCACTATTCCTGGCTGATCAGTCTTTTCTTTCAGAGACTTTACCTTCTCTTTCAACTTCTGTGACAAAGTCTCATTATCTTTAGGCAATGTAGCCTTAGATTGCTGCACTTTCTCTTCATTCTTCTTTTATCTTGCAGAGCTTGTTTCTCCTACCACTTTAAGCTTTTGCAAGTGTTATTCCCACAACCTTGTATGGGTTGTAATTGTTGTCAACTAGGTTTAAGTGTACAAGAAAGAAAAGCCACATGGAAGGGAAAAATAGTAAATTCACCGCGTAAAGGCAAGAACGTAAATCTGCTGCGTAAGCCCTATTAGGGTTTCACGGAAGAGAATATATAAAGACCTTGGAAGACAAAACTAAGGTAAGGCCAACACAATTGAATACACGGCAAAACACCAAACCCTAAGTAGCCGCCGAGTGAACAGTGCAGCCGTTGTGAACAATAGCTGTTGTGAACAGTAGCCGTCGTGAACAGTAGCATCGAGTGAAAAATTGGGGGCTGAACGAAGATATATCAATGGCAACAAAGAAGAAACCCGATGGAGGGAGAGAGAAAGAGAGACGGCAGGGTTGAACAAAGAACAACCGTCGAGAGAGAGAAAGACGGTTGACGACTGGGTTGAACGAAGAGAGAGATCATCGGCCAAAACACAAGAGAGAGAAACACAGCCGTTGGAAGAGAGAGAGAAACCCGATGGCCAGACTAGAGGACTTGACAGGAAGGAGAGAAAGAGAAACCCGACGGCCAAACTAAAGGAGTCGACGGGAAGGAGAGAGAGAGAGAAATCCGGTGGTAAGAGAGAGAAATCCAGTGAGACAGAGAGAGACGGACGAAGAGAGAGACACCATCGGAAGAGCAGACAACAAATCTGCGACGGTGTGAGACAAACAAACGACATGGCAAGGAGAGAACCATGAAACAAATGAAGAGAAACTCACCACTGGCGGAAGGAGAGAGAAACCCGACAGTCGATGAACAGTGACCGACAGTAAAGGGAGAAAATCTGATACGGCCAAAGGAGGTGTAAAATGGATAGGTGAGGGCAGGTCATGAAACAGTAATGCCGTGAGACAAGGAGACGGGGAGACATTCAGACGGTGAAAGAAGGAGTTGTGTGAAACAATGTAAAGAAGAATTTGGCAAAGCATTGAACTCAACGTATTTCCAGACTTCTTTAAGAGAGATTAGAGAGCGTTGCGATGAACTTCTAAGCGGTAGTGGAGCAGCCTTTCAATTCAGCAGAGGCAAGACAAGCTAGAAGAAGGCTAGACACAGTAAGTGACACTCTTTGTATTGTACTTGCTTAGTAATTGCAATAGTGAAAGGAGGAGACAATTAAAGACATCCATTGTAACCTGTATTCACAAGTATAGTGGATAGTCTCGGTAGAGGGAGAGTCCCTACCACCGTGGATGTACGTCACGTTGACAAAACCATGTAAATCTCGTGTGTCCTTAATTTGCTTTACGTTCTGTGCTTTGAATTGAGCTGTGAACGTAGCTAAAGTATCAGCCAACCCATAACCTAACAAAGACCTAAACAAGAACATCCGTATTGTTTGTTAAGTAAGGTGTCTGAAAGGTGACTTTGGGGACTATTGTGATTAGTAAGTAGCAATAGATCCACCTTAGTCGAGTTTGAGAAAGAGTTCGCTTTTAAGAAGAGATTGAAGTTGTTCACTTACCTACAAATTGCGAATTGTGGTGATACTGATTCAGTCCCCCTCTCAATATCACAAACTAGTAGATCATAGGGAGAAGTCAGGAACTTCAGCAAGTTCTCATCACTCTTTTTGAGTTGTTGCTGAAGTCTCAACAGCTCTATCTCCATTTCTTCAATTGTTGAAATCCTTGAGCCAAGCTCCATTGTAAGGTCTTTATATATTTTGATCTGTTCTTCAAATCTTCTCTTCAAGTCAATATGTTCAGCCTTTATTTCATCCTTTTGACTTTGTACTTCCTCAATCTTTGCTTCAACTTGTTTTATATGGGCCTCTAACCTTCTTATGGTTCTACCCCTTTTGATTATCTCCTTTGAAGCTGCTTCTAACTCAGCTTCAAGATCTGGTTCTTCTTCATCAAACTCCTCTTCCTCATCAGAGGTTGAACTACCACATCGAGCTGATGCCATAAAGGCATACTCATCTAATGAGTCTACATCTTCCTCCTTATTGACTTCTTTTGTTTGGCTCACATAACTCTTGAATAAGCCTCTCTTCTTCTTCTGTGGGTTGGCAGTCTTCTTGCTGGACTTCCTTGACTTGAATGATGGTCTTCTCCATTTTGAATTCTACTTATCATCACCATCCTCATCTTCATCATCAAGTTTCACTTTGCACTAAAAAGCAAAGTGTCTAGTCTACCCACAACAATAACATTTCAAGGACAACTGTCCTTTTCCCTTCTTAAACCCTTTTTTGAATTTCTTTGTAAGCCAACACTTCACTTTCACTTTCTTCTTGATCATCATCATCATCCTCACTGGATGATTCTTCCTCTTCTCTTATCTTCAAGTGTCTCATAGCTTTGAAAGCTGCCTCCTTTGATAACTTTGATGTTAAGGTGCTTTCAGTTGACTTTATTCTTATCTCATATGCAATGAGATTGCACTGGAGATCATGCAGTGACATAGAATTGAGTTCTCTACTCTCTTCTATGGTTGTCACGTTTGAGGCAAACCTCTCAAGCAGAATTTTCAGAATTTTCTTCACAATAGATGAGTTCTTCTTGTTCTTCCCATGACTTCTAAGGTCGTTTACAACATCAATAACCCTGGTGAAGAACTCTAGGACTGTCTCATTCTTCTGCATTCTGAAGGATTCATATCTCTCCTTGAAAACTTGAAGCTTGGCCTTGTTCATTCTGCCATCACCTTCATAGACCTTCTGCAATCTGTCTCATATCTCCTTAGCAGATTTGTAATCCATAACTTCAACATGTTCAGTATCTGTCAATGCTGACATGATGACATTTGAGGCCTTCCCATTGATCTCAAACTGCCTTAATTCCTCTGAGGTTGGATCTCTACCTTCTTTTGGAGGCTCAAAACCCTCCTGTATAGATTTCACCACGTTCATGCCTATGGTTGCAAATACCACCTACATTCTCGCTCTCCACATATGGTAATAGGTTCCATTGAAGATTGGAACCATCTTGCTGTAAGTAATGCTGGTGCAGGTACTGGCATCCATTTCTCAGTATGCTGAACAAGTTAAAACATCTGAAACCCTTGAAACTAGTACACCAAGCTGTTAAGCTTCAAACTGGTGAACCTGTGCTCTGATACCAATTGAAGTTCCTAACTTCACCCTAGGATCTACTAGTCTGTGATATTGAGAGGGGGGGTGCATCAGTATCACACCCCTTAAAAAACTCTGATAATTTAAGCCAAAAATGAACTCTTTTCCAGATTCAACTAAGGTACATCCATTGTTACCTACTGATCACAATAGTCCCCAAAGTTACCTTTTAAACACCTTGCCTATTAGACAAATCGGTTGTTCTTGACTAGGTCTTCTTTTAGGTTATGGGTTTGATGATTCTTTAGCTGTGTTCATAACTCAATTCAAAAATAGAATGTAAATTCAAAGCAAGAACATGAGAGATTTACGTGGTTTTGTCAATATGACATTCTCTATGGTGGTAGAGTTTTTTCCTCTACCGAGACAATTCACTATTCTTGAGAATTCCAGTGTGGTATTCCCAATGATTATAATGAATGTCTTAATCTTCTACTCCTTTCACTATTGCAAATACAAAGCAATCACAATACAAAGAGTGTCACTTACTGTGTTTACCCTTCTTCTAACTTGTGTTGCCTCTATTTGATTTGAATAGGCTACTTCACTACTGCTTAGAAGATCACCAAAACACTCTTTAACCTCTCTTGAAGAAATCTGAAAAATTTGTTGAGTTCTCTCAAATGCTTCACCAAATTTCTTCTCTAGGTTGTCTCACACAACTCCTGGTCTTACTGTCTCACGGTCTCACTCATCTACTGGTCTCACCGTCTCACTGTCTCACCATTTCACCCTTTTCTGGTCACACCAATTTTGGGTCTCACGGTGTGTTCTGATGTCACACATTTCACCCTTTTCTGGTCTCATGCCTCACCTAGTCTCACATCTCACCTAGTCTCATGCCTCACTTGATCTCACGGTGTTTCACCCTTTTCTCGTCTCCCACGTTTCTGGTCTGTTTTCCACCATCGCACGTTTCTGGTTTGCTCTCACCGTCGCACGTTTCTGGTCTGCTCACACCGTCACACGTTTCTATTCTGCTCAAACCATCGCACGTTTCTGTTCTGATCTCACCTGGTCTTACCTGCTCCAGGTCTGATCTAGTCTCACCCATTCCAGGTCTGGTCTGGTCTCACCTGGTCTCATGTTTCCAGGTCTCACCGTTCTGGTCAGGTCTGGTCTCACCTAGTCTCACGTTTCCAGGTCTCACCTGGTCTCACATTTTGGTCTAGTCTAGTCTCACATGGTCTCACATTTCCAAGTCTCACCTGGTCTCAAGTTCTGGTCTGGTCTCACCCATTGCACGCTTCGCTGGTCTCACGTCTTCCCTGGTCCTGATCTGCTCTCACGTCTCACAGTTTCCAGGTCTGGTCTGCTCTAACGTCTCACCTTCTCCAGGTCTCACGTCCTCTCTTTCTGGTTCGCTCTAACGTGTTTCTTTATCTTACGGTGGTCGCCCTTTCTGGTCTCATGGATTCTTATCTTCCGATGTGGTCTGCTCTATATCTCCAACGTTTCTGGTCTCACCGGTGTCTCGTTTCTCCCTTCTCTGGTCTGTATCCGTGTCCCCTTTTTCTGGTGTGTGTGCTGCCCTAAAGAGAGAAGTCTTGGTTTATATACTGCCTTCTATGAAAACCCTAGCAGGGCTTACTTAAGCTACGACAGATTTCCTTTCTTGCCCCTCCATATGGCTTCATATTACTATTCCATTCAAAATTCAGCATTATCCTCCTTCTTAATTTATTTTTCTCAAGCAATGCTATGTCACACTAAAACTTAAGCAATGCTAAATTCCCTCTACAAGTTCACTCCAAGGAGATCACTTTACGAGGTTATTTGACATGCTAGTCTTATCCTGTAATTCCTGAGATATGAGCCACTTCTACTTACACACTTAAATCTAGTTGACAACAATTACAACCCATACAAGGCTGTGGGAAAAACATAGAGACCGGTAATGTAGAAGGCAGTGACCGATAGTGAGGAAGGAGAGAACAACAAAGAGAAAGGAGAAAATCAATTTGCTGCCATAACAACCAGTACACATGGAGAGATCTTTCTTAGGAAGGTTTTTGTTGTTCCCATAACCTTGTATGAGCTGTAATTGTTGTCAACTAGGTTTAAGTGTGCAAGAAAGTAAAGCCACATAGAAGGGTAAGAAGGTAAATCCACATGGAAGGGCAAAAAGGTAAAACCACATGGAAGGGCAAGAAAGTAAATTCATCGCGTAAGCCCTATAAGGGTTCATGGAGTAGAGTATATAATGGTCTTGGAAGACAAAGAACAAGGAGTCTGCAATATTGAGCATTCAGCAAAACCAAGACAACCGACCAACCAAAGAGAACACCAAACCCTACACAGAACACCACCTACAAAAAAAAAGAGTAGCCATAGTGAACAGTATCGTCGAAATTGAACAGTATTGTCAGAATTGAACAGTGTCGTCAGAAATTGAACAATGTATCCAGCAGGGCAAAACCTAAAGAGAGAAACCGTCAAACACTTGGAAGAGAGAGAAAACAGTAGCCATCGACGGGAAGGAGAGAGATGGTCGACGGCCGGGCTGAACAAAGAACAAAGGTGGACGGCTAAAACAATTGAGCAGTCGTCGACGGGAAGGAGAAGAAAACGCAGCCATTGATAGTCGGAAAATCGAGCAAAAACGGCAAATACGTTGAGAGAGAAGGAGGCAGCTGAAGGGAGGCTGAACGTTGAACGTAAGACGATTGACGGCCGAAGGGGAGCTGAACGTTGAACGTAAGACTACCAAAAGGCGGCTGAGGAAGGTGACGAGAGAGTGAAAAACCAGACCATCGGAGTGAGAAACCTAACACAGCTGGACGGCCAAAGGTGGGTGGATAGCAAAGACCTATACGGCCAGATCGAAAGGAGAGAGAAACCCGACGGCCAAATCGGAGCAGACCGGCGGGAAGAGAGAGAAACCCAACGGTGAATGGAAAAGTGAAATCCAACGAAGAGAGAGAAATTCGGCTGGATAGCAAGAAAGAGAGTAACGGACAGGCGAGCCGTGAGACAATGAGATCGTGAGACAAGGAGACGGGTGAGATCGTAAGACGGTGAAAGCAAGAATTGTATGATACAACGTAGAGAAGGAATTTAAATAAGCATTGAACTCAATGTATTTCCAGACTTCTTCAAGAGAGGTTAGAGAGCGTTGGGGTGAACTTTTAAGTGGCAGTGGAGCATTCTTTCAATTCAACAAAGGCAAGACAAGCTAGAAGAAGGGTAGACACAGTAAGTGACACTCTTTGTATTGTACTTGCTTAGTAACTGCAATAGTGAAAGAAGCAGAGAATTAAAGACATCCATTGTAACCTGTATTCACAAGTATAGTGGATAGTCTCGGTAGAGGGAGAGTCCCTACCACCGTGGATGTACGTCACGTTGACGGAACCACGTAAATCTCATGTGTCCTTAATTTGCTTTACATTTTGTGATTTGAATTGAATTGTGAACGCAGCTAAAGTATCAGCTAACCCATAACCTAATAAAGACCTAAACAAGAACATTCGTATTGTCTGTTAAGCAAGGTGTCTGAAAGGCGACTTTGGGGACTATTGTGATTAGTAGGTAGCAATAGATCTACCTTAGTCGAGTCTGAGAAAGAGTTCGCTTTTAAGAAGAGATTGAGGTTGTTCACTTACCTGCGAATTACGAATTGTGGTGATACTGATTCACCCCTTCTTAATATCACAAACTAATAGATCCTAGGGAGAAGTCGGGAACTTCAATTGGTATCAAAGCACAGGTTCACCAGTTGAAAGCAATGGATCATTGATAGTGGATGCACTTCACACTGATGAGGAGGAAGATGAAGACTCATTAGATGAGCATGTCTTTATGGCATCAGCTAAAGGTGGTAGTTTAATCTCTGAAGAGGCAGAGGAGGTTGATGAAGAAGAGCCAGATCTTGAAGCTGAGTTGCAAGCAGTTTCAAAGGAGATAATCAGAAACGGTAGGACCATAAGAAGGTTGGAGGCCCATATAAAACAAGTTGAAGCAAAGTCTAAGGAAGCTAAAAGTCAAAAGGATGAAATAAGGGCTGAACATATTGACTTGAAGAGAAGATTTGAGGAACAGATCAAAATATGTGAAGACCTTACAGTAGAGCTTGGCTCAAGGGCTTCAAAAATTGAAGAAATGGAGAAAGAGTTACTGAGACTTCAGCAACAACTCAAAAGTAGCAAAGAGAACTTGCAGAAGCTTAAAATGATAGGAGAAACAAATTCTGTAAAAAGAGAAAAGAAGAATGTAGAGAAAGTGTAGCAATCTAAAGCTGCATTGGCTAAAGAAAATAAGAATGTGCCACAGAAGTTGAAAGAGAAGGTTATGACTCAGAAGAAGATAGCTGAGTATAAAGAAGATCTGAAGAAGCAACTTAGGGTGGCAAACAAAAATGGAGAAAAGAAAGTCAGCCAACAGAGGGCTACGGTTAGACAGAAGAAGGAGAAGAAGGTGACTGAAATGAAAGTCACACAAGCAAAGAAGCTAGCTAGTTTGCCTACACAGCAAGTAATGAACAAAAGAAGACAAGCTGTGATCAAACCCAAGAAGAGGCAGTTTCAAGGTCATTGCCTTTATTGTGGAGTCTGAGGTCATAAGGCGGGTAACTGCTAGTGAAGAAGGCCAATATATGTCTTCAACTTGGGAAGATACGATGCTGCATACAGGGGGAGACAATACAAAATTTAGAAGAGAACACCTGTCGTGAGTTCTTGTACATGCTATAAAAAAGCAAGGACACACTGACAAGGAGTATTGGTGGAAGCCCAAACCAGTAGTTTCAAAGAATAAGTTTGTTGTATTGGCAGACTTGAAACAGTGTGAAAGGTGTGAACAGGATGGCCATAATGCCAAGAGATGCATGACACTTCTCCTTGAACAAGAAAAGGCACTCAATGGCACAGTGAAAACAAGCGGTGCAGTCAAAGCTGAAAAAAAGGAGAAAGCTATCTTCCAGCCAGTTCAAAAGAAGGAATATAAAGCTAAAAGGGAGGTGGCTAATATAGCTGAAATTGCACTCAAAGCTGACTACAAGGATAAGCAATGGATCATTGACAGTGGATGCACTTCACACATGACAGGAGACAAGAGTAAATTGTCAAAGCTAAACAAGTTAAGAGAAGGCAGAGTCAAGTTTGACAATGATGATTCACTCAACATCAGTGGTCAGGGGTCAGTACACATTGGAAGAGGAAAGCTGAAAGATGTTCTGCATGTTGAAGGACTTAGATATAATCTAGCATCTATTAGCAAACTATGCAATGAAGACCATAAGGTAATATTTACAAAAACAGGTTGCCAGGTAAAGAGTAAAGAAGGCAATACTATTGCAGCTGGGAAGAGAATAGCTGGAAATTTGTATGTGATTGATGAAGAAAGAGATCCTCTTGCAACTAAGACTGTGCAAGAAAGAAAGCCAAAGAAAACATGGATCAGTGCTCATCAAGAAAATCAGATCACAGGTGACCAATCAACAGGAGTTACAACAAGAAGAAGAATTGTGGGAGCTACTGCTTTACTCTCACAAGTTGAACATAAATCTGTTGAAGAGGCTACACAAGATCTAACTAAATCTCTGTCCACAGAGCTGTTTGAAAAGTACAGAATGAGTCTGTCTGTGCGAATGCCTCCTCAAGCCTGAAAATCAGGTGAATCCTCCATCTCTACTTTGCAAGTTTTTCAAATTTGTAATTGGTTGGCAAAGGGGGAGAGAAGCAACAGTGCAGGGGGAGCTGTTAAGAAAGGGGGAGTTGAAACTGCCGCATAGTGGCTTTTGTTATGAGTGTTGCCAACAATTACAAAGGGGGAGATTGTTGTTCCCATAGCCTTGTATAGGTTGTAATTGTTGTAAACTAGGTTTAAGTGTGCAAGAAAGTAAAGCCACATGGAAGGGTAAGAAGGTAAATCCACATGGAAGGGCAAAAAGGTAAAAACCACACAGAAGGACAAAAAAGTAAATTCATCACATAAGCCCTATTAGGGTTCATGGAGTAGAGTATATAATGGTCTTGGAAGACAAAGAACAAGGAGTTGGCAATATTGAGCATTCAACAAAATCTAGACAACCGACCAACCAAAGAGAATACCAAACCCTACACAGAACACCACCTGCAAAAGAAAAGAGTAGTCATATTGAACAGTATTGTCAGAATTGAACAGTGCCGTCGGAAATTGAACAGTGTATCCGGCAGGGCAAAACCTAGAGAGAGAAACCGTCAAACACTTGGAAGAGAGAGAAAACAGTAGCCACCAACGGGAAGGAGAGAAACGGTCGACGGCTAGCCTAAATGAAGAACAAAGGTGGACGGCCGAAACAATTGAGCAGCCATTGACAGGAAGGAGAAGAAAATGCAGCCATCGATGGTCGAAAAATCGAGCAAAAACGGCAAATACGTTGAGAGAGAAGGAGGTGGCCGAAAGGGGGCTGAACGTTGAACGTAAGACGACCGACGGCTGAAGGGAAGCTAAACGTTGAACGTAAGACGGCCGAAAGGCGACTGAGGAAGGTGACAAGAGAGTGAAAAACTAGACCATCGGAGTGAGAAACCCGACACAGCTGGACGACCGAAGGTGGGTGGACGGCAAACACCTATACGGCCAGATCAGAAGGAGAGAGAAACTCGATGGCCAAATCAGAGCAAACCAGTGGGAAGAGAGAGAAACTCGACGGCCAAATTGGAGGAGACCGGTGGGAAGAGAGAGAAACCCAACAGTGAACGGAAAAGAGATATCCGGTGAAGAGAGAGAAATCCGGCTGGACAACAAGAGAGAGAGAAACAGACAGGCAAGCCGTGAGACAATGAGATCGTGAGACAAGGAGACAGGTGAGACTGTAAGACGGTGAAAGCAGGAATTGTATGATACAATGTAGAGAAGGAACTTAGCGAAACATTGAACTCAACGTATTTCCAGACTTCTTCAAGAGAGGTTAAAGAGCGTTGTGGTGAACTTTTAAGCGGCAATGGAGCAGCCTTTCAATTCAACAGAGGCAAGACAAGATAGAAGAAGGGTAAACACAGTAAGTGACACTCTTTGTATTGTACTTGCTTAGTAATTGCAATAGTGAAAGATGCAGAGAATTAAAGACATCCATTATAACCTATATTCATAAGTATAGTGGATAGTCTCGGTAGAGGGAGAGTCCTTACCACCGTGGATGTACGTCATGTTGACGGAACCACGTAAATCTCATGTGTCCTTAATTTGCTTTACGTTCTGTGATTTGAATTAAGTTGTGAACGCAACTAAAGTATCAGCCAACCCATAACCTAACGAAGATCTAAACAAGAACATCCGTATTGTCTGTTTGGCAAGGTGTCTAAAAGGTGACTTTGGGGACTATTGTGATTAGTAGGTAGCAATAGATCCACCTTAGTCGAGTCTGAGAAAGAGTTCGCTTTTAAGAAGAGATTGAAGTTGTTCACTTACCTGCAAATTGCGAATTGTGGTGATACTGATTCACCCCCCCTCTTAGTATCACAAACTAGTAGATCCTAGGGAGAAGTCAAAAACTTCAATTTTTGTCATAAACTTTTTGTTAACTTCTTTGAAAAATGTTGGGAAACCCTTGCGGTGATTAAGAGATCATTGTAAGTGGTTAAAGAGTGATCCTTCCATAGTGGTTAAGGAGAGATCCTTCCATAACATTAGCTGTATCCCTTGATAACAAGAGTGGATTGTGTGATCTAGAAGTGATCCTATCACACCATGAACGTAGCTTACATATTGTGGGTGAACCACATAAAAATTCTGTGTGTTCTTAGGTGCTTACATTTGCTTGATATCCATACAACCATTCTCACATAAAGAAGTGAGATAAAGATGGATCATAGACTTTAACAAGTCGCAGAGGTTTAATTTGGATAGATTTATAAAAAGTAAACATCTCACGCCGATTCACTCCCTCCCCCTCTCAATGTGAGACCTAAAAAGGTCCTTATTAATTGGTATCAGAGTGTGGTTCCTTTGTTGATCCATTCTACTTAAATCTGAATGTTTTGTTGCTGCTGTGAATCTTTACATCTACTACTGGTTAATATCATGGAGAGCATGAATAGTGTTAACAGTAAGGGCATTCCCACATTTGATGGAAAAAATTATCGATTATGGAAGAATAGAATGCTCCTATATCTACTATCACCTGGTTTGGATGTGTTTGAATTTGTTGTCAATGGTTTCACTCCTATTACTAAAGGTGTTGCTATAACGCCTACTGATAAGAAGAATTTAGGATATGATGGAAAGGTTAGAAGTGCCTTATATGCCTCCTTATCAGACAAAGAGTTCACCAAAGTGATAGGGTGTAATACAGTTAAACAAATTTGGGACAAATCGAAGAATATTTATGAAGGAGACAAGTTTGTGAAGGAAGTCAAACTACAAATTTAGAGGAGTAGATTTGAAGATATAAAGATGTTGAATAATGAATTGGTGGATGTCTTCTTTACAAGAGTAAATGAAATTGCATGCTCCATTAGAGGCTATGGAGAGGAGATCAACGATACTACTATGGTAAGGAAGATACTTAGAACTTTACTAGAAACTTTTAATGCCAAAGTTTGCTTAATAGAAGATAGAAATTTGGATAGGTTACCCCTGGATGATTGGTAATGAACACAGCATATTGGTGGCTTATGAAATGAGAATAGCTCCAATGAAGAAAGAAAAGAAGCCTAAGGTAGAGAAAGAGTTGACCTTCAAGGCAATGAAGAAATTAAAGATTAAAGAACAAGAAGAAGAATCCGACAGCAGCTCTGAAGTTGAAGATAGTGATACTAAACTTGATAAACTCATGACATATATCACCAAAAATATGAGGAAAGGAAAAAAGAAGTACAAGGGAAAATTACGCTTGAAGTGCTTCAGTTGTGGAAAAGGAAGAGGAGAAAACTAGTAATAGAGGAGAGGTAGTAGAAGAAAAGAAAAGAGAGGTAGCAGTAAAAAGAAAAGAAAGACAACAGTCAAAAAGCTTGAGCAAAACCTGTAGAGGAAAGAACTTGTAAAGGGAGAAAGCTGCATAGTAGAAAACAATAAGTAGCTGCACATCAGAAAATAACAGGCAATGAAATAGCAGAAAACAACAAGTAGCGACACAACAAAAATAAGAAGTAGCGGCACAACAAAAAATAACAGGCTATGGCATAATAGAAAACAACAGGTAGCATCACAGCAAAAAATAATAGGCAGCAACATAGTAGAAAACAACAAGCAATGACATAGTAGAAAATAAAAGGTAGCGTCAAAGTAGAAAACAACAAGCAGTAGGATGCTGTGAGTGGTAGAAACAAAAGAGAAAAGGAGATAGTAACAGGAAGCTGTGACTTGCAGTGCATAAGGTAGAGACTTGTAGTGCAAAAGACAAACACCCATAGTGCAGAAGGTAGAGATCAGTAGTGTTGAAGGTAGAGACCAACAATGCAGAAGGTAAAGACTGACAATGAGGAAGGAAAGAATAGTAGAGAGAAAGGAGAAAATCAGTTTGCTACCACAGTAGCTTGTGTACATGGAGAGATTTTTCTCAGGAATGATAAGGATTGTTGTAGGTCTTACACTAAGAGGGGTGAATTA
This sequence comes from Ceriops tagal, assembly GCA_021533255.1. Classification (NCBI taxonomy): domain Eukaryota; kingdom Viridiplantae; phylum Streptophyta; class Magnoliopsida; order Malpighiales; family Rhizophoraceae; genus Ceriops; species Ceriops tagal. The sequence continues at coordinate 6,255,796 of CM038600.1, forward strand.
GTGTGAGCTATCCTTTTTTTACAAATTGATCCGGATTTAACCTTTATAGCTTGTTAGAACCGATGATCCAATTTTTAATTTTCTCCTTTATGTGAGCGCGATCATACGAATAAAAATTAATGCACAAGCACCTAAGAACACACAATAATTTTTACATGGTTCACTCACAATGTGTGAGTTACATCCATGGTGTGATAGGATCACTCCTAAATCTCACAATCCACTCTTATTATCAAGGGATATAGTTATGGTGGGAAGGATCACTCCTTAACCACTTACGATGATCTCCCGATCAAGGAGTTGATCTCTCGATCACTCTAAGAGTATCCCACCTTTTTTCAACACGTTTATCAAGAGTTTGTAATTAAAACCTTTCTTGGAGAATGATCACTCAATGTATACAGATTACTAGAGCAGAATATGGATCATCTCCTTCCTTTGTTACCAATATTGTTTCACCAGCTGTCGGTGCTACCCCGTGCATTGTCGTTACTATCCGCACGCACTGCTGCAGTTGTTCATTTGCACTGTTAATGCTGTTTGTACGCACTGCTACATCTATCCCTTGTTGTTTGTACGCACTGTCACGTTTGTCTGCTTTTGTCTACGTGCGCAGTTAATACTGTCTATTTGCACTGCCATGTCTGCCTACTGTCTACACGCATTGTGCCTGCTATCCACACATGTTGTGCCTACTATCCTCACAAGTTGTGCCTACTGTCCTCATAAGCTATACCAGCTATCTGCCGCATACGCTATGCTCGATGTCTGCACAAGCTATACCTGTTGTCCACACAAGTTATGCCTGTTGTCCATTCTCTTGCTGTCGTGGTCTTTGTGCTTGTTGTCCACGCGCATTGTAGCTGCTATTTACGGTCTCTGCACCTATTGTCTGTGCGCACTACGGCTGCTGTTCGCATAAACTGTTCTTGCTATCTGCACATGCTGCTCCTACTATCGGCTTGCACCACTGGTGTTGTCCATGTGCGTTGTTGCTGCTTTCTTGCGTTGCTATTGCTCTCTCCTTGTGCTGCAGCAATTTTCTTGTGCCGTTGCTACTCTCCTCGTGCATTACAGTAGTTTTCTCAAGCTGCTGTTGCTATCCCCGTGCACTACAGTTGTTTTCTCACACCACTATTAGTTTATTGGTTGATTCCCGAACCTGCTAGTACACGACTTGTTGCTACACTTTCTATAGGTGGCTGCTGAATCCCAAACCTACTACTGCACATTCTGACTTTTTGCTTGATTTCTGAGCATGCTTCTACTGTTAGGAAGCCTCCTGAGGTGCTGCTACTACTGGTATACCCTCCTGGACATGCAGGAATGTGTTGCTATTACTGGCATACCCTCTTGGACGTATAGAAATGTGCTGTTGGTGTTGGTATATCCTCTTAGACCTATAGGGACGTCTGCTATTGCTGGTATACCCTCCTGGACATGCAAGGATGTGCTACTGGTGCTAGTATACCCTTTTGGACCTGCTACTGCTATTGGGTAGCCTCTTGGATGTGCTGCTACTATTAGGAAGCCTCCTAGATGTGCTACTGCTGGTGGGATAAGGAGGCAACCATGACTAGGTTCCTCAAAGGGTTGAATAAAAGCATAGTTGATGTGGTAGAATTACAACATTATGTAAAACTTGAGGACATGGTACACATTGCCATAAAAGTTAAGAGGCAGCTTAAGAGAAAGAGTACTTCTAGATATAATTAGAATTCGGGTTCATCTTTTTAGAAGCCAAACTGGGGCTAGAAGGAAAAGAAGATGACTCCTAAGTTTAAAACCAATTCACATAAACCCAAGATTAGTGGGGGTAGCCTTGAAAAGGGCAAATTTGAGGAAAAACTTGGGACATCAAATGCTTTAGATATTTGGGTAGGGGTCATATGACTTCACAATGTCCTAACAAGAGAACCATGTACCTTAAAGAGAATGATGACTATGTGTTTGGTAATTAAGCTAGTGATGAAGACCAAATGTCATCATTAGAGGATGTTAATGATATTGATGAGGGGATAGAGTATCTAGAGCATGGTGGAAGGCTTTTAGTAGCAAAGAAAGCCCTAAGTGTGTAGGTTAAGGAGGATGATGTTAAGATGCAGTGGAAAAATATTTTCCATACTTGGTGTTTAGTTTAGGAAAGACTTTATTGCTTGATCATAGATGGAGGTAGTTTCACTAATGTAGCAAGTACAGAGTTGGTGGAGAAATTGAACCTGCCTATAACCAAACATCTTGGGCCATATAACTTGCAATGGTTGAATGATAGTGGTGTGGTGAGAGTGACCAAACAAGTTGTGGTTCCATTTTCCATTATTAGATATAAGGATGAGTTATTTTGTGGTGTTGTACCTATTTAGGCAGGGATTTGTTATTAGATTGTCTTTGACAATTTGATAGAAAATTTTTGCATGATGGTTACAAGAATTGTTATTCTTTCACCATGGATAAAAAACCATTAACACCTGTTCCATTAACTCCAAAATAGGTGTATGAAGACTAAGTGAGACTTTATGAAAGTGAGCAAAAGAAAAGGAGCGAAAAGAAAGAGAGAGTAGAGAGAAAAGAAAGTGAAGGAAAGAAAAACAAAGTGAAAGCACTTGAGAGTGCTAAGTACAAGAGTGGTGAAGTTCAAAAGAGTGAAAATAAGAGAAAACAAGTAAGTGTGTTTGCAAAAGGGTAGATGTTAGGGTTGCCTTCTAAGTTAGGCAACAGATGATCTTGATCCTATACAAGGATTCTTATTTCTCTAACACTAACCTTGATTCATCTTTGCCTAATACTGTTTCATCATTGTTACAGGATTATAATGATGTATTCCCTAAGGAGATCCCAAATGGCTTACCACCAAGGAGAGGGATTGAACATCACATTGATTTTATTCTTGGAGCTGTCATTCCCAACAAGCCAGCCAACAAATAGAAGTAATCTTGCAAAGACAAAGGAGCTTCAGAGGCAAGTTGATGAATTGATGAAGAAGGGACATGTAAGGTAGAGAGCATCAACCCATATGTAGTGCCAGTGTTGTTTGTGTCAAAGAAAGATGGATCTTGGAGGATATGTGTTAATTATAGAGCTATCAACAAAATAACAGTTAAGTATCAACATCCTATAACTAGGCTTGATGATGTGCTTAATGAATTGCATGGTGCTTATTACTTCTCTAAAATTGACCTTAAGAGTGGGTATCATCAAATTAGGATGAGGGAAGGTGATGAATGGAAAAATGCATTCACAATTAAGCATGGTTTGTATGAGTAGTTAGTTATGTCCTTCGATTTAACTAATATACCTAGCACTTTTATAAGAGTAATGAATCATGTTTTGAGACCTTTTTTAGGAAAATTTGTTGTAACTTATTTTGATAACATATTAGTATACAGCAAGAATTTAGGAGAGCATGTTGAACATTTGTGTTATGTGTTTGATGTGTTGAGAAAAGAGAAATTGTTTGCCAATTTGAAGAAATGTGATTTTTACAAGGATTATGTCCTTTTTCTTGGGTTATGCTATGTTTGCTCATGGTGTGGAGGTTGATAAAGAGAATATTAAGGCTATTCAAGAATCAACTACACCTAAAAGCATGAGCGATGTGAGAAGTTTCCATGGTTTAGCTTTTATAGGAGGTTCATTAAGGATTTTAGTACCATAACTACACCATTGATTAAGGTAATTAAAAAGAGTGTGAGTTTCAAGTAGGGTAAGGAACAACAAGATGCCTTTGATTTACTTAAGGCTAAGTTGTGTAATGCTCCACTTCTTGCTCTGCCTAATTTTTCTAAGATTTTTGAAATTGAATGTAACATATCGGGCATTGGGATTAGAGGAGTTCTCATGCAAGAGAAACAACCTATTGCATTCTTTAGAAAGAAGTTGAGTGGGGCAATAATGAATTATCTAACTTATGATGAAGAAATATATGTACTTGTTAGGACTTTAGAAACATGGCAGCATTACCTTTAGCCTAAGAAGTTTGCAATTCACACTAATCATGAGTTTTTAAAACACTTGAAAGGGCAAGGTAAGTTGAATAGAAGACATGCAAAATGGGTTGAGTTTATTGAAAATTTTTGGTATGTAATTCAATATAAATCAAGTAAGGAAAATATTGTTAATGCATTGTCATGTAGTTACACATTGAGTAGCACTTTAAGCATTAAGTTGTTGGGGTTTGAGCATCTTATTGATTTGTATGCTAATGATGCTGCTTTGCTAATGTGTATGTTGCATGTGAGAAAGTTGCTTTTATTAAGTTTTATAGACATGAGGGGTATTTGTTTGGAGTAAATAAGCTTTGTATTCCTCAAAGGTCTATGAGAACACTACTTATGAGAGAAGCTCATAGGGGTGGTTTAATGGGACACCTTGGCATTTAAAAGACTTTTGATGTTTTACATGAGGAATTCTTTTGGCCATATATGAAAAGGAATGTTGAAAGAATTTGTGCCATGTGTATTACCTATAGACAAGCTAAGTTTAGAGTTTTGCACCATTAAAAGTATACCCTTAGAAATTCCTTATGAACCTTGAACCAATATTTCTATGGATTTTATTCTTGGATTACCTAGGTCCAAGAAGGGTTGAGATTATATTCTTGTTGTAGTTGATAGGTTTTTAAAGATGGCATATTTCATTGCTTGCACCAAAACGGATGATGCCACACATATTGCAGACTTATTTTTTAGAGAAATTGTTTGGCTATATAAAGTATCAACAAGTATTATGTTAAACTATGATGCAAAATTTTTAAGCCACTTTGGGAAGACATTATGGGATAAGCTTGGAACAAAGTTGTTTTCCACAACTTAACATCCACAAATAGATGGACAAACTATGGTAGTAAATCGAACACTTGGTATATTGTTACGTGCTATTGTTGGTAAGAACTCTAGAACTTGGGAAGAATGTTTGCCTTTTGTGGAATTTGCCTATAATCATGTTGTTCATAGTACTACGAGTTATTCTCTTTTCGAGCTTGTTTATGGTTTTAATCCATTATCTCCTTTGGATTTAGTACCATTGCCTATGCAGGATAGGGTTAATTTACATGGGAAAAAGAAGGTTGAAGTGGTTAGACAACTTCATGAGAAAGCTAGGCTTAACATTGAGAAAAAAAAAAACCAAACAGTATGAAACATAAGCCAACAAAGGTCGTAGGCATATCACTTTTGAACTTGGTGATTGGGTTTAGGTACACTTCCAGAAGGATAGATTTCCTATGCAAAGGAAATCAAAGTTGCAACCAAGGGGAGATGGTCCTTTTCAAGTGGTGGCAAGAGTCAATGATAATGCATATAAACTTAACTTGCCAGGTGAGTATAATGTGAGTGCAATATTTAATGTTTTTGACCATTCTCCTTTTCTCCTTGATGATGTAATTGCTGATTTGAGGACAAATCATTTTGAGGAGAGCGGGAATGATCAAAGTTATATTGTACCTGCTCAAATCAACAAGGAAGTAGATACTTTGTAAAACTTAGGAACCCTTGAATCAATTTGTTACACACACCCCAACAAGTTGGAAAATAAGTTTTAACTTGTTGATCACTCCTTTGATAAGTCAAGATAATGTATTCTTCTAAGAATACAAAAAAGTAAAGCAAAGCTTGCTAAAAAATACCTTAACCTTATTGATTCCCATTTTACATAGTTATAACCTTTATATAGGCATGTAAATATTACAATCCTCTAAGGAAAAGGTTTTTCTTAATATACCTATATAAGGAAAACCTTAATTACAAGAGTCCCTCTAATTAAGAAAAACAAATATGCCTTGATTATGAATCCTTAAAAAGACTATAACTAATGATAGCTAGGCATAAACCTAAATAAATCCAAGAAGTTAAGCCTTTTTTACATGTAATTCGGCCTTAACTTAAAATTCAACAACCCAAAATAAAAACAAGCCCTCTAATACAACTTAGCCTACAAATTGAGCCTTTCATTAGTATGGTTATGCAGCTAGGACTTATATCATAGGCTCCATGTTTTGTTCTTTAAGTTCTAATCCTTGTTCATCATCTTGCATATGAAAATAAGCGATTGTTCTTGTTGTAGCATTGGAAACTTTTAGAACAACATTGGAATCTTTTAGAGCACCCTTTTTGTCATGCAACTACATGATTAAGCCTTGTAAAGTCTCTTTCATCCTCTTTGTCCTTGCTCTAGTCATTAGACCACAATTCTTTGCAAAGGATCATAGGAATACTTACTTTGTTGCACTTGATCAGCACCTTGTTGTCCATCACTTGTAAAGCCTCTTTCATCCTCTTTGTCCTTGCCTTAGAAATTAGACCACCGATTCTTTGCAAAGGATCTTGGGAATACTTTGTTGCATTTGAACAATACCTTTTTCTCCATCACTTCTAGTTAGTTTTAAGGCTACTTGTGCCTTCCTAATATGGATGAATTTATACTTCTGCTAATGAGAATTCATAAGCTCTCAAGGTAGTAGAAAGAAATCATTATATCCTTGAGTTAAGGGCAATGCATCTTCAGTGGTAACCATATACTCATAATGAACCATACTCATTAGACTCTCATAATCTTATCAATTTGTCAAATTATGCCTTTCTACCCTAACACACTTATCTAGTAATACAAGATATTAGCAACATGACTTTGCTCTAGTTATAATAGTGATAGTTATGACTCTTCACCACCCTCTAGATATATAGGTTTATGAGAAGAGCAAAAGACTCAAAACTAAAAGATGCAAAGTTTGCCCTGAAACCAAGTTCAATCAACAACGGATTACATCAACCTAAGACAACGTGACTTTTCTCCCTTATGACCAACTTCTACCTTCACCCCCTAGCTCTAAATCAAATGCTTGGCTCTGATAACATTTTTGGGCCCAACTACTCTAAGATATGGCCATAGAAGCACACTTAAAAGCACACAAAATTTAAACACACATATATAAATCACATAAACACAAATTGACTTTGCTATTTACACTAAATGTTGATTTAGTGTGACAAACACATGAATGCATCATTGGCAATCTAATTCCATTGACTTCCATAAAAACATAAGAGTCATTGATCTTGATTAACTTTTCTTGCATGGTTCAAATGGTCAATCATTTGAAGAGAGAAGTTGTCACTATATTTCTTACTAACAAGTCTTCTCCTTTCATTGCACAAAATCATTCACCCAAATGATTTCTATTTAGCTTGTATGACAACATTGAATGTAAGATTCTCTATGACATGCACTTCAATACATTGTTAGCAATCTAGATCTGTTGATGTCTATAAAACAAAAGAGTCATTGATCTTGATTAGGCATTCTTTCAATAAATGAATAGTTTAATTCCTAAAGTGTGACTCATTCATCAAAATGATCATAAAATTAACTTTTGTGGAAACACCAAATTTTGGACTCACTATGAAAAGCATATGAATACATTTTTAGTAGTTTGAATCTATTAAAGTTCATGAAACAAAGGAATTATTGATCTTGATTAGACTTCCTTACATAATTTGAATGTTTCATTGTTTAGAAGATTAGACTATAACTTTATTTCTTGCCAACAATGCTTCCTCTTTTGTTTCAAGGACTCATTCACACAAAATGATCATGAGGCTAAATTTTTTTTGTCCATACTAGACATTAGATTCTTTGCAACAAACATGACAATGAACCATTGGGAGTTTAAATCTAATAAAGTCTATCAAACATAAGAGTCATTGATCGTGAACAAATTATATTGCATTGCTAGAATGGTTCATTACCTAAAAGATGAAACCATCATTTCATTTCTTACTAACAATGCTTTTTCTTTCATTGCAAGGAGTTATTCACATCAAAATGACTTTGGTATGTACACTAAATGTTAGATTTAGTGTGACAAGCACATGAATACATCATTGATAGTCTAATTCTATTGAATTCCATAAAACATAGGAGTCATTGATCTTGATTAGCTTTTCTTGCATGGTTCAAATGGTTAATCCTCTTAAAAGTGAGGTTGTCACTATATTTCTTCTTAACAGGTCTTCTTACATTATACAAAATTATTTACCCAAATAAATTTGACTTTAGCCTATATGACTGCATTGAATGTAGGATTCATTGTGATGACATGGACTTGAATAGTTAGCAATTTAAATCCATTGATGTCTATAAAATAAAGGAGTCATTGATCTAGATCAGGTATTCTTTTAGTGAATGAATAGTTTAATTCCTAAAGTGTGAGACTTTTGTGACTCATTCATATCATAAAATTAACTTTTGTGTCAACACCAAACTTTAGACTCATTGTGAAGACATTTTTAGTAGTTTGAATCCATTGAAGTTTATCAAACAAAGGAATTATTCACCTTTATTAGCCTTTCTTACATAATTTGAATGGTTTATTGCCTAAAAGATTAGTCTATAACTTCATTTCTTGCTAATGATGCTTCTTTTTTTTTGTTTTAAGGACTCATTTGCACAAAATGATCATGAAACTAATTTTTTTTATCCATACTAGACATTAGATTCCTTGCAATAAGCATGTCAATGCCCCATTGGTAGTCTAAATCTAATAAAGTCCATCAAACACATGAGTCATTGATCATGAACAAGTTTATTGCATTGTCATAATGGTTCATTACCTAAAAGATGAAACTATCACTTCATTTCTTACTAACAATGCTTTTGCTTTCATTACAAGGAGTCATTCATAAAAAATGATCATTAAATTGACTTTGGTATTTACATTAAATGTTAGATTTAGTGTGACAAGAACATGAATACATCATTGGTAGTCTAATTTCATTGAATTTCCATAAAACATAAGAGTCATTTATCTTGATTAGCTTTTCTTACATTGTTCAAATGGTCAATCATCTGAAAAGTAAGGTTGTCACTATATTTCTTACTAAGAAGTCTTCTCCTTTCATTACACAAAATCATTCACCCAAATGATTTGAATTCAGCTTGTATGACTACATTGAATGTAAGATTCTTTGCAATATGCACCTAAATACACCATTAGTAGTTGAAATCCATTGATGTCTATAAAACAAAGGAGTCATTGATCATGATTAGGTATTCTTTCAATGAATGAATAGTTTAATTGCTAAAGAATGAGACCTTCATGACTCATTTATCAAAATGATCATAAATTAAATTTTGCATTAACACCTAACTTTAGACTCATTATGGCAAGCATGTGAATATACTTTGAATAGTTTGAATCTATTGATGTCTGTTAAATAAGGTAATCATTGATCTTATTAGCCTTCCTAATATAATTTAAATGGTTCATTGCCCAAAAGATTAGACTATAACTTCATTTCTTGCTAATGTTGCTTCTTCTTTTGTTTCAAGGACTCATTCACACAAAATGACCATGAAATTCACTTTTGTGTCAACACCTAACATTAGATTCTTTACAATGTGTAGTTTAATATAGCATTGACAATCTAAATCCATTGAAGTCAATTAACAAAGTAGTCATTGTTCGTGATTGGCTATTCTTACAGTGATTTACTGGTTTAATTCTTGAAGAATGAGACCCTTAGTTTAGTTCCTACTAATAAGGCATCTTTTTCCATTGCAAAAAGTCATTTTGATGGAAAATAAGGTGCTGATCAAGTGCAACAAAGCAAGTATTCCCAAAATCCTTTACAAAGAATTGGTGGTCTAATGAATAGAGTAAGGGCAAAGAGGATAAAAGAGGCTTTATAAGACTTAATCATGTAGTTGCATGACAAAAAGGGTGCTTTAGAAGATTCCAAGACTATTTTAAAAGTTTTTAATGCTACACTAAAGATAATCACTCATTTTCCTATGCAAAATGATGGACAAAGCTTAGAACTTGAAGAACAAAACTTAAAGCTCATGATATAAGTCCAAGCTACATGACCAAGCATAGCAAAGTGATGGAGAACAAGGTGCTATTCAAGTGCAACAAGGCAAGTATTCTTAAAATCCTTTGCAAGGAATCAGTGGTCCAAGGCTTAATCATGAAGTTGTATAACAAAGAGCGTGCTCTAGAAGATTCGAAGGTTATTCTAAAAGTTTCCAATTTCACACCAAGAATAATCACTTATCTTTGTGTGTAAGATGATGGATAAGGCTTAGAACTTGAAGAACAAAACTTTGAGCCCATGATATAAGTTCAAGCTACATGATTAAGCTAAGAAAAGACTCAATTTGCATGCAAAGTTGTATTAAAGGGCTTGTTTTTGTTTTAGGTTGCTGGATTTTAAGTTAAAGTCAAATTACATGTAAAAAAGACTTAACTTCTTGGGTTTATTTAGGCTTATAGGTTCAGTTGAGTCTTGATAAAATAGTTAGGGTTTTTACTTTGACTTTTATGCCTAACAATCATTAGTTGTAGTCTTTTTTAAGGATTCTAAATCAAGGCAGATTTGTATTTCTTAGGATTCCTTATCAAGGTTGATTTGTATTCCTTAATTAGAGGCATTTCTTATATTTAAGGTTTTTCCTATATAGGTATGCTAAGAAACACATTTTTCTCATAAGATTATAATATTTATATGCCTATATAATGGCTATACCTATGTAAAATAGAATCAATAAGATTGAGATTTTAGCAAGTTTTGCTTTGCTTTCTTGTGTTCTTGGAACAATATATTGTCTTGACTAATAAAAGGAGTGATCAACCTTTGTGACATCTTAAAATTAGGGCTTTAAGGACTTAATTTCCTTAGGGTTTTGATTTAATCAACCCAACTTATTTCATAGCTTTCTAGGGTGTGCATAACAAATTGATTAAAGGGTTCTTATGGCAAATCGCCTCGCAGTTTCTTTATCACTGGGTATCAGAGCCTTAGTTCTAGAAATAAGTTGCGTATCACTTTTCCATCTTTGTTTAGTACTTTTTCTTTGTGCTTTATTCATTCTTTATGTTTCTTTGCTTAATACTTTTGATTTGTTTTGATTAGCTTATTACTCTTAAAGTTTTGTTAATTCTATGGGTGTTTGATTTGATTAAAAAAAGGTTGAGAAAAAAAAAAGAAAAAGAAAAAAGGGTTGTGTTTGAGTTATGTAGTGCATCTTGATTCTTTCAACCTATTATGTATAAGGCTACAAATCTAATTTTCTTTTCCAAGTCTAAAAAATATATCTTGAATTATTTTTTTCTTTTAAAAGTTTTGATTTTGAGATTTGCCACCATCTAACAAATTGCTCCTTGTGATTTGTTGATCTTAAGTCTTTCAAGAACATAAAGAGGCCTAGCTTGAGTGTAAAAAGGCAAGAGTGGTAAGATCATCATCAAGAAAAAGCAAAAATAAAGTGTGAAGTTCCCAATTTCACCCTAGGATCTACTAGTTTGTGATACTAAGAGGGGGGGTGAATCAATATCACCATAATTCGCAGATATGTGAACAACTTCAACCTCTTCTTAAAAGCGAACTCTTTCTCAAATTCAACTAAGGTAAATCTATTACTACCTACTAATCACAATAATCCCTAAAGTCACCTTTCAGACACCTTGCCTAATAGACAATTCAGATGTTCTTGTTTAGGTCATCTTTTAGGTTATGGATTGGCTAATACTTTAGCTGTGTTCACAACTCAATTCAAAACACAGAACGTAAAGCAAATTAAGGACACACAAGATTTACGTGGTTCCATCCACGGTGGTAGGGACTCTCCCTTACCGAAACTATCCACTATACTTGAGAATTCCAGTTACAATGGATGCCTTAATCCTCTACTCCTTTCACTATTGCAATTACTAAGTAAGTACAAAACAAAGAGTGTCACTTACTATGTCTACTTTTCTTCTAACTTGTCTTGCCTCTGTTGAATTGAAAGGCTGCTCTACTGCCGGTTAGAAGTTCATCGCAATGCTCTCTAACCTCTCTTGAAGAAATCTGGAAATACGTTGAGTTCTTTCCGATGCTTTACCGAATTCTTCTCTAGGTTGTCTCACACAGTTCCTGCTTTCACTGTCTCACGGTCTCACTCGTCTCCTTGTCTCACGGCTCGCCTCATGTTTCTGGTTTGCCGTTCCACATCTCACGGCTTGCCTCACATTTTTGGTTTGGCGTTACATGTCTCACACACGTTTCTAGTTCCTTCCAGCCATTGCCCGATTTCCCTTGATGTCCAAGGTCTCCCTTGGTTTGCCGTGTGTTCACTCTTGCTGTCCAGCTGGTTTACTCTTCCTTGTTGTAGGGTTTTGACTCACCAAGGTCTCACTTGCCATTGGTGTGTTGTGACCGTGCTCTCCTTATTGTTGTCCACCTTTGCTTTGCTGTCCACCCCTTTGCTGTTGGTTGTGTTGTGTCATGTAGGGTTGTTTAGACGTTCACTTATTTGGCCCTGTACCCTCCTTCAGCTGTTCACTCTTGTTTGCCGTTTATTGTTGTCTTGCCGAGAGTTCAACTTTGGCCATGTAGGGTTGTTTTAGAGGTTCACCTTTGGTTGGCCGGTTATCTCCCTTTGGCTGTCCCTTTATGTTTTGTCATCCAGCTCTTGTTGTCCAGTCGTTCCTCCCATGTTTTCTCTCTTTGGCCGGTTACCCTAGCTTGATGTGTAGCTTTTGTTTGGCCGGTTGTCTCCTTGCTTGGACGTCTCTTCTCTTTGGACATGTCAAATTTTCTCTCCTTCCCCTGTTCTACTGTCGGCTCACTTTGCCATCCGTTTTCTCTCTTTTTGGTTGTATATTTTCACCGTCCACCCCTACTTCGGCCGTATCTATTCTATTTTTCGTTTTGGCCGTTTGGGTTTTCTCTTTGCCATCCACCCCTCACTTCTTTTTGCCGTGTATCACTTTGGTCGATTCCTCTGTTTTGCCATGTTAGTGTTCTTTCTCTAGGTTTTGGCCGACTCCCTTAGTTGAATGGTTTCTTGTGTTTTGCCGTGTATTCAATTGTGTTGGCCTTCCCCTAGTTTTGTCTTCTAAGGTCTTTATATACACTCTTCCATGAAACCCTAATAGGGCCGACTCCCTAGGTTGCCCTTTCATGTGGCTTTTACATTCATGCCCCTCCATATGGCTTTTACCTTCTTGCCCTTCCATGTGGCTTTACTTTCTTGCACAGTTAAACCTAGTTGACAACAATTACAACCTATACAAGGCTGTGGGAACAACAATCTCCCTCGTTGTAATTGTTGACAACACTCATAACAAAAGCCACTATGCAGCAATTTCAACTCCCCCTAAATATGCACTCCCCCTTTCTTAACAGCTCCCCCTGCACTGTTGCTTCTCTCCCCCTTTGCCAACCAATTACAAATCTGAAAACCTCGCAAAATGGAGATGGAGGATTCACCTGAACTTCAGGCTTGAGGAGGCATTTGCACAGACAGACTCATTCTGTGCTTTTCAAACAGCTCTGTGGACAGAGGTTTAGTTAGAATATCTGAAATTTGATCTTCAGTGCCAACATACTCCAACTGAATTGTACTCTGTTCCACTTGATCTTTGATGAAGTGATACCAGATGTCAATATGCTTGCTCCTCGAATGTTGAATCGGATTCTTGCTGAGATCAATAGCACTTTGATTATCACAAAGTACACTCACTAGTAACTTCACTTCAACACCCAATTCTGCCAATTGTCTTAGCATCCATATCACCTATGTACATGCTGCACAAGTAGCCATATACTCAGCCTTAGCTATGCTCAAAGCAACATTGTTTTGCTTTCTACTTAACCATGCAACACACTTTGAACCCAAGTAGAAGCTGCAGCCGCTGGTTGATTTTCTATCATCTATACTTCCTGCCTAATCTGCATCAGTGTATGCTTGTAGTTTAACAGAATCCATGGTTGGATACCACAAACCCATTTCTAGTGTTCCTTTGAGGTACCTTAGGATTCTTTTTACTGCCAACACATGAGACTCCTTAGGATCAGCTTGGAATCTGCTGGCAGCGCACACAGCTTGCATGAGATTAGGCCTTGATGTTATAAGGTACAGAAGGCTCCCTATCATCTTCCTGTACTCTGTAGGACTTGTACTCCTTTCCTCCTGATCTGTTGTTAACTTGTAGCCCACTATCATAGGGGTACTAACAGGTCTGCTATCTTCAATGCCAAACCTTTTCAGCATCTCTTTGGCATATTTTGTTTGAGAAATAAAGATACCTTTTTTACATTGCTTTATCTGTAATCCAAGAAAGTACATCATTTCTCCAATCAATGACATCTCAAATTCCTCACTCGTCTTCTGTGCAAAATCTTGGCATAGCTCAGAGTGATCCCCTCCAAAGATGATGTCATCTACATATACTATGGTTATCAGCTGGCCTTTCTTTGAGTTGAACACATACAGGTTATTATCAACTGTTCCTCTTTTGAAGTTCAACCTTCTTAAGTACACACCCAGCCAACTGTACCATGCTCTTGGACCTTGCTTAAGACCATACAAGGCTTTCTTCAGCTTGCACACATGTGTCTCATCCTCACTGATTATACTCCATTGGGTTGTTCAATATACACTTTTTCTTTCAGGAGCCCATTCAGAAAGGCAGATTTCACATTCATTTGATAGACTTTATACCTCTTGTGTGCTGCCAAAGCTAAGAACATTCTGATAGTTTCTAACCTTGCTACTGGTGCAAAAGTTTCATCACCATCTACCCCTTCTATCTGAGTGTAGCTTTACAAACTAGCCTGGCCTTGTTCCTCACCACCTTGCCATCTTTATTGTGTATATTCCTAAACACCCATTTTGTTCCTATGACATTCTTATTAGTGGGTCTTGGAACCAGCTCCCATGTATCATTCTTCTCAATTTGATCTAGCTCCTCATTGATAGCTTTGACCCAGGCTTTGTCTTGAATAGCCTCTTCAACAAATTTAAGTTCAACTTATGAGAGTAAAGCAGTAGCTCCCACAATTCTTCTTCTTGTTGTAACTCCTGTTGATGGGTCACCTATGATCTGATCTCCTTAATGAGCACTGGTCTATGTTTTCTTTGTCCTTCTTCCTTGCACCGTCTTAGTTGCGAAAGGATCTCTTTCTTCATCTTCAGACTCACTCTTCTTCGAGTCTAAACTTACTTCTTCTTCCTTTTCTTTAGGTTGGTTTGCTTCTTCATCTACATTGAAGTCATCTTTTTCAAAATCCTTAGCTTCTCCATTCTGCATTGTTTTCTAGTTCTTAATTATTCTCACATCACTGGACGTGATCACTTTTCCCAGCGTATGCAGGAAAACTCTATAACCTTTTGTCTTTGCTGAGTATCCCACAAAGATGCCTTCATCAAACCTAGCATTGAATTTTCCCAAGTTTTGCTCCTTGTTGTCCACAAAACATGGGCTGCCAAAGATTATGAGATACTTGGCTGTTGTCTTTTTCCCACTCTATAGCTCATATGGAGTCTTATCAGTATTGCGCCTTAGTAATACTCTATTTAGTAGATGCACGATTGTAAATGTTACTTTTGTCCAAAATCTTGTGTGAAGCTTGGATTCCAGTAGTAGAGTTCTCGCCATTCCGACCACAGTTCTATTTTTCCTCTCTACCACCCTGTTTTGTTGAGGTGTTCTTGCTGCTGCCAATTGGTGATGAATTCCATGCTTCTCAAGATAATCTTCAAAAGCTTTATTTGTAAATTCAGTGCCTTGATCTGACCTCAATACTTTGATCTTCCTTCCACTTTCATTTTCAGCCAATCTTCTGTATCTCTTGAAGTAATTCAAAACTTCTGACATGTGTTTGAGGTGCATGATGCAAGTCCTTCTTGAATAATCATCAACAAATAAGATGAAGTACCACTCACCATTCAACACTTTTGTTCTTATTGGCCCACACAAATTAATATGCACAATGTCAAGCACTGCTTCAGAACTGAACTCTTTGGTCTTATACTACTTTCTGACAAGTTTTCCTTTAGAACATGTTGAGCAAACATACTCTCTCTCTCTCTCTCCTGAGGTCAGGAATGTCTCTAATTGCATGAGTATTGGTCAGCTTCCTCATGTTCTTCTATGATAAGTGTCCCAGCCTCCTATGCTAGAGTTGATTTTCTTCTTCTTTGGTGAGTAAATAACTGCTTGTCTTGTCCTCATCAATCATATATAAATTTCTAGTTGTTCTCTTCCCGGCTGCAACAGTATTGCCTTCTGTACTCTTTACTTGGCAACTTGTTTTTGTGAATATCACTTTGTGGTCGTCGTTGCATAGTTGGCTGACAGATGCTAGATTATATCTGAGTCCTTCAACGTGCATAACATCTTTTAGCTTTCCTTTTCCAATGTTTACTGACCCCTGACCATTGATGTTGAGTGAATCATCATTGCCAAACTTGACTCTACCTTCTCTTGACTTGTTTAGCTTTGACAATTTACTCTTGTCTCCCATCATGTGTGAAGTGCATCCATTGTCAAGGATCTACTGCTTATCCTTGTAGTCAGCCTTTAGTGCAATTTCAGCTATATTAGCCACCTCCCTTTTTGCTCTATATTCCTTCTTTTGAACTGGCTTCAAGATAGTTTTCTCCTTTTTCTCAGCTTTGACTACACCACTTGTTTTCACTGTGCCATTGAGTGCCTTCTCTTGTTCAAGGAGAAGTGTCATGCATCTCTTGGCAATATGGCCATCCTGCCCACACCTTTCACACTATTCCAAGTCTGCCAATATAGTAAACTAGTTCTTTGAAGCTACTAGTTTGGGCTTCCACCAATAATCCTCGTCAGTGTGTTCTTGCCTTTTATAGTATGTGCAAGAACTCACGACAAGTGTTCTCCATTGGGTTTTGTATTGTCTCCCCCTGTATGCAACGTCGTATCTTCTCAAGTTGGAGACATATATTGGCCTTCTCCACCAACAGTTACTCGCCTTATGACCCCAAACTCCACAATAAAGGCAATGACCTTGAAACTGCCTCTTCTTGGGTCTGATCACAGCTTGTCTTCTTTTGTTCATCACTTACTGTGTAAGCAAAGTAGCTGGCTTCTTTGCTTGTGTGACTTTCATTTCAGTCACCTTCTTCCCCTTCTTCTGTTCAGCCGTAACCCTCTGCTAGCTAACTTTCTTTTCTTCCTTCTTGTTTGCCACCCTAGGTTGCATCTTCAAATCTTCTTTATTGTCGGCTATCTTCTTTTGAGTCACAACCTTTTCTTTCAACTTCTGTGGCACATTCTCATTTTTTTTAGCCAATGCAACCTCAGATTGCTGCACTTTCTCTACATTCTTCTCTCCTTTTGCAGAACTTGTTTCTCCTATCATTTCAAGCTTTTGCAAGTTCTTTTTGCTACTTTTGAGTTGTTGCTGAAGTCTCAGCAACTCTTTCTCCATTTCTTCAATTTTTTAAGCCCTTGAGCCAAGCTCTACGGTAAGGTCTTCACATATTTTGATATGTTCCTCAAATCTTCTCTTCAAGTCAATATGCTCGGCCCTTATTTCGTCCTTTTGACTTTCAGCTTCCTTAAACTTTGCTTTGACTTGTTTTATATGGGCCTCCAACCTACTTATGGTTTTGCTCCTTCTGATTATCTCCTTTAAAACTGCTTCCAACTCAACTTCAAGATCTGGTTCTTCTTCATCAACCTCCTCTTCCTCTTCAGAGGTTGAATTACTACCTTGAGCTAATGCCATAAAGGCCTGCTCATATGATGATTCTTCATCTTCCTCCTCATCAGCTTCTTTTATCTAACTCACATAACTCTTGAATGAGCCTCTCTTCTTCTTCTATGGGTTGGCAGTCTTCTTGCTGGACTTCTTTGATTTGAATGATGATCTTCTCCATCTTGAATTCTGCTCATCATCACCATCCTCATCTTCATCATTAAGTTTCACTTTGCACTGAGAAGCAAAGTGTCTAGTCTGCCCACAACGATAACATCTCAAGGACAACTGTCCTTTTCCCTTCTTAGACCCCTTCTTAAACTTCCTTGTGAAGTATGCCAACACTTCACCTTCATTTTCTTCCTCATCATTATCATCATCCTCACTTGATGATTCTTCCTCTTCTTTTATCTTTAAGTGCTTCATAGCTTTGAAAGCTACCTCCTTTGATACCTTCATTGTTGCAGAGCTTTCAGCTGACTTTTATCCTTATCTCATATGCAATGAGATTGCACTAAAGATCATGTAGAGACATAGAATTGAGATCTCTACTCTCCTCTATGGCTCTTACCTTTGAGGCAAACCTCTTACGCAGAATTCTCAGAATTTTCTTCACAATCGATAAGTTCTTCTTGTTCTTCCCATGACTTCTCAGGTCGTTTACAGCATCAATAACCCTGGTGAAGAACTCTTGAACTGTCTCATTCTTCTGCATTCTGTCTCATTCATATCTCTCCTTGAACACTTGAAGCTTAGCCTCCTTCATTCTACCATCACCTTCATAGACTTTCTACAAGCTATCCCATATCTCCTTGGTAGATTTGTAGTCCATAACTTTAGCACACTTAGCATCTGTCAATGCTAAAATGATGATATTTGAGGCCTTCCCATTTATCTCAAATTGCCTTAACTCCTCTGGGGTTGGGTCTTTACCTTCTTCCAAAGCCATAACACCCTCCTGTATGCATTTCACCACATTCATGCCCATGGTTACAAATACCACTTGCATTCTTGCTCTCCACATATGGTAGTTGGTTCCATTGAAGATTGGAACCTTCTTGCTGTAAGTAGTGCTGGTGCTAGTACCAGCTTCCATTTCTTAGTATGCTGAACAAGTCAAACATCTAGATCCTTTCAAACTAGTACACCAAGCTGTTAAGCTTCAAACTGGTCAACCTGTGCTCTGATACCAATTGATGTTCCCGACTTCACCCTAGGATCTACTAGTTTGTGATACTAAGAGAGGGGGTGAATCAGTATCACCACAATTCACAGATATGTAAACAACTTCAACCTCTTCTTAAAAGTGAACTCTTTCTCAGATTCGATTAAGGTAGATCTATTGCTACCTACTAATTACAATAGTCCCCAAAGTCACCTTTCAGACACCTTGTCTAATAAACAATTTGGATGTTCTCGTTTAGGTCTTCTTTTAGGTTATAGGTTGGTTGATACTTTAGCTATGTTCACAACTTAATTCAAAACACAGAACGTAAAACAAATTAAGGACACACGAGATTTACATGGTTCCGTCAACGTGACGTACATCCACGGTAGTAGGGACTCTCCCTTACCAAGACTATCCACTATACTTGAGAATTCTAGTTACAATGGATGCCTTAATCCTTTACTCCTTTCACTATTGCAATTACTAAGCAAGTACAATACAAAGAGTGTCACTTACTGTGTCTACTCTTCTTCTAACTTGTCTTGCCTCTGTTGAATTGAAAGGCTGCTCCACTGCTGCTTAGAAGTTCACCGCAATACTCTCTAACCTCTCTTGAAGAAATCTGGAAATACGTTGAGTTCTTTTCGATGCTTTGCCGAATTCTTCTCTGGGTTGTTTCACACAGCTCCTGCTTTCACCATCTCATAGTCTCACCCATCTCCTTGTCTTACAGCTCGCCTCACGTTTCTGGTTTGCCGTTCCACGTCTCATGGCCTGCCTCGCATTTCTGGTTTGGTGTTACACGCCTCACGCACGTTTCTGGTTCCTTCCAGCCTTGCCCGATTTCCCTTGCTGTCTGAGGTCACCCTTGGTTTGTCGTGTGTTCACTCTTGCTGTCCAACCAGTTTACTCTTCCTTGTTGTAGGGTTTTGACTTACCGAGGTCTCACTTGCCGTTGCTGTGTTGTGACTGTGCTCTCCTTTTTGCTGTCCACCTTTGCTTTGTCGTCCACCCCTTTGCCATTGGTTGTGTTGTGCCATGTAGGGTTGTTTGGATGTTCACTTATTTGGCCGTTACCCTCCTTCATCCATTCACTCTTGTTTGCCATTTGCACTTGTCTTGCTGAGAGTTCACCTTTGGCTGTGTAGGGTTGTTTTGGACGTTCACCTTTGGTTGGCTAGTTGTCTCCCTTTGGCTGTCCCTTTGTGTTTTGCCATCTAGCTCTTGCTGTCTAGCCATTCCTCCCTTGTTTTCTCTCTTTGGCCAGTCACCCTAGCTTGACGTGTAGCTTGTATTTGGCCGGTTGTCTCCTTGCTTGGACGTCTCTTCTCTTTGGACATGTCAGATTTTCTCTCCTTCCCCTGTTCTACTGTCGGCTCACTTTGCCATCCGTTTTCTCTCTCTTTGGTTGTATATTTTCACCATCCACCCCTATTTCGGCCATATCTGTTCTGTTTTTCTTTTTGGCCGTTTGGGTTTTCTCTTTGCCATCCACCCCTCACTTCTTTTTGTCGTGTATCACTTTGGCTAGATCCTCTGTTTTGTCGTGTTAGTGTTCTGTCATGTTGGTGTTTTGCCAAATCTCTCTTGTGTTAAATGGTTTCTCTCTCTAGGTTTTGGCCGACTCCCTTGGTTGAATGGTTTCTTGTGTTTTGCTGTGTATTCAATTGTGTTGGCCTTCACCTAATTTTGTCTTCCAAAGTCTTTATATACTCTCTTCCATGAAACCCTAATAGTGCTTACTTGCGGCAAATTTACTGTCTTGCCCTTCCATGTGGCTTTACTTTCTTGCACACTTAAACCTAGTTGACAACAATTACAACCCATACAAGGCTGTGGGAACAACAAAGTGAAACATGGGTGATAATAATCTAATTTGAGGGGAAACAAGTAAGGGAGTGTGTGTCGAACAACTTTCTTTTAATTACTAACATGTTTCTCCAAGTTGTAAACATGAGTAGTGAAGAAGAAGTGCATAATATAGACATGAAGATTTGGATGAATGCTATTATTGAGCAATTTAAGATGATAAATGTAAGGTTAGATAAGGTACTGATATGGACTCTGATTATATGTAAACAAAACCCAACACTACTGTTGGTATAAGATCGTTCTAACATATGTTAAAGGATTAGAGTTTTGACCCAATGATTATAAAACAACATAGAACCAAAACTATAGAATTCAGATGCTATATAAAGACCTTGGAAAACACAAGAGGGAAGGCCAACACAATTGAATACATGGCAAAAAGAAGAGGAGTTAGCAATATTGAGCATTCAGCAAAACCTAGACAACCGACCAACCAAAGAGAACACCAAACTCTACACAGAAGAACACCACCTATAAAAGAAAAGAGTAGTCGGAATTGAACAGTATTGTCGAAATTGAATAGTGTCGTCGGAATTTGAACAGTGTTGTTGGAAATTGAACAATGTATCCAGTGGGGCAAAACCTAGAGAGAGAAACCATCAAACACTTGGAAGAGAGAGAGAAAACATTAGCCGTCAATAGGAAGGAGAGAGACGGTCGACAGCCGGGCTGAATGAAGAACAAAGGTGGATGGTCGAAACAATTGAGTAGTCGTCGACAGGAAGGAGACGAAAACGCAGCCATCGACTGTCAAAAAATCGATCAAAAATGTCATATACGTTGAGAGAGAAGGAGGCAGCCGAAGGGGGGCTGAATGTTGAACATAAGACGATCGACAACCAAAGGGGGGCTGAACGTTGAACGTAAGATGGCCGAAAGGCGACTAAGGAAGGTGACGAGAGAGTGAGAAACCAGACCATCGGAGTGAGAAAACCGACACGGCTGGACGGCCGAAGGTGGGTGGATGGCAAAGACCTATACGGTCAGATCAAGAAGAGAGAGAAACCTGACGGCCAAATCGAAGCAGACCGACAGGAAGAGAGAGAAACTCGACGGTGAACGTAAAAGTGAAATCTGGTGAAGAGAGAGAAATCCGGCTAGATGGTGAGAGAGAAACACATAGTGAGTCGTGGGGCGTGAGACTACGTCGGCGTGAGACCAAAACGTGCATGACAGACTGGAAGCATGGGGTAGGCTGTGAGACATGAAATGGCGCACCGGAAACATGAAATAGTGAGACTGTGAAATAGGAGACGGGTGAGATCGTAAGACGGTGAAAGCAGGAATTGTGTGAGACAACCTACAATAGGAATTCAACGAAGCACAAAAAGAACTCAACGTATTTCCAGACTTCTTCAAGAGAGGTTATAGAGCGTTGCGGTGAACTTCTAAGCAGTAGTGGAGCAACCTTTCAATTTAACAGAGGCAAGACAAGTTAGAAAAAGGGTAGACAGAGTAAGTGACACTCTTTGTATTGTACTTGCTTAGTAATTGCAATAGTGAAAGGAGCAAAGAATTAAAGACATCCATTGTAACCTGTATTCACAAGTATAGTGGATAGTCTCGGTAGAGGGAGAGTCCCTACCACCGTGGATGTACGTCACGTTGACGGAACCACGTAAATCTCGTGTGTCCTTAATTTACTTTACGTTCTGTGTTTTGAATTGAGTTGTGAACACAGCTAAAGTATCAGCCAACCCACAACCTAACGAAGACCTAAACAAGAACATTCATATTGTCTATTAGGCAAGGTGTCTAAAAGGTGACTTTGGGGACTATTGTGATTAGTAGGTAGCAATAGATCTACCTTAGTCGAGTCTGATAAAGTGTTTGCTTTTAAGAAGAAGTTGAAGTTGTTCACTTACCTGTGAATTGCGAATTGTGGTGATACTAATTCACCCCCCCTCTTAGTATCACAAACTAGTAGATCCTAGGGAGAAGTCAGGAACTTCACCATTATATAATAATTAACCCATGAAAATAACCCATTCAAATGCCCAAACACAGGGTGTCAGCTCCAACTTTCTTCCCAAGGCCATGGTTTTCATATTCCTTAACAGATGACACATTTACAAGTCCTAGTGAGGCCTTCATCATCCTTAATTCATGCCTAGCAATTTCTTGTAAGTAAATGTTGTACATATTGTTAAGTGGCCCCCTTATTTTCTTTGACCTTGCCCTTGTCATTGGTCGTCTAAGGTTTTTCAAAGTATCAACTATCTTATTGATTTAAGTAGTACAGTATGGCTTCCATCATTCCTGCTTTCCACAAAATGATTTGTCCTTAAATTAGCACCTACATCATCAAAGACAAAAGGAGAAAGGTCAAAAATATTAAATGTTGCACTCATATTATACTCACATAGTAAGTCAGGTTTATATGCATTATCATTGGCTCTTGCCACCACTTGAAAAGGACCATCTCCCTTTGGTTGCAACTCTGATTTCCTTTGCATAGGAAATCTATCCTTCTGCAAGTGTATCTAAACCCAATCACCAGGGTTAAAAGTGATATGCCTATGATCTTTGTTAAATTGTGTTTCATACTGTTTAGTTTTTCTTTCAATGTTAAGCCTAACTTTCTCATGAAGTTGCCTAACCACTTGAGCCTTCTTTTTTCCATTTAAATTAACCCTATCCTGTATAGGCAATGGTACTAAATCCAAGAGAGATAATGGATTAAAACTGATAAGAACTCTGATTATAATGAATCAGAACCTAACACCAAAATTGATGTCACTAGGATCGTTCTAAGATAAGTTATGAAATAAACAATTCTGACCCAATGATTATAAAGCAACCACGAACCAAAATTATAAAAGGATTAGATGCCACAACTATGCAACACAAGGTTAAAGAAGATAAGTTTATGAACAACATAATCAAGCATGCAAATCAATAAGTTCACAAAAAACCAATGCAAAAGATGCTTGTTTGTATTGAAACTTGAGAGAAAACAATGTCTCTTATAGTAAAGTTGTATCTTGATGTCTGTCTCTGCCCCCCTTCATGTTATAGCTGTATTTATAAACATATACAATACACAAACCCTAGTTACCACATAGGCCAATGACCTATTAGTAAAATACAACATAGACTCGCAAAGTTTTCCAAATCATAAGACCATATAAAGTACTAAACTCTATATGCATTGTGGGTTTCAAAATAAGTGAAAGCCCAACCCAATTGGTAGTTAAAAACCCAAAGAATCAATTTGTCCCAATGCCTATTGGTGCCTATTGGTGTCCAGCCGTTAGACTTGTTGTGTTATTAAGGTTGTTGTGATTGTGGCACTTGATGCTTGCACACCTGGGTCCAAAACTCATTCTGTAGCCCTATAACTTCTCCTACTCCAAAATCCCATCCTTTGTCTTTCTTATTCCTTACATAAAACATGTTTTAAGGTCTTTGGGATGCTTCTATCCTTAACCAATTATTCCAAGCAATTTCTTGCTCTTGGACTTGACAAATTAAACTATTAAGTACTTCTTGAGCCTTCTATAATCTCGCCCTTGTCATTGGACCCCTAAGATTATATAAAGCATTAATTCCTTGGTTGTTTGGTATTGGTACAAGTGGACCTCTATCAAAAACCATAAATAAGCTCGAAAGGAGAATAACCCATAGTATTACAAATAACATGATTATATGCAAACTCCACAAAAGGCAAACATTCTTCCTAGGTTCTAGAGTTCTTACCAATAATAGTATGTAACAATGTACCAAGAGTTTGATTTACTACCTTAGTTTGTCCATTTATTTCTAGATGACAAGTTGCAGAAAACAACAACTTTGTTCCAATCTTACCCCATAATGTCTTCCAAAAGTGACTTAAAATTTTTTATCAAAGTTTGACAGAATACTCTTTGGCACCCTATGTAGGCAAACAATCTCTCTAAAAAATAAGTTTGCAATGTGTGTGACATCATCTGTTTTGGTGCAAGTAATGAAATGTGTCATCTTTAAAAGCTTGTCAACTATAACAAGAATACAATATTGACCCTTCTTGAAACTAAGTAATCCAAGAATAAAATCCATAGAAATGTTGATCCAAGGTTCTCAAGGAATTTCTAAGAGCATATGCTTACCATGGGTCAAAACCCTAAACTTAACTTGTCTACGAGTAATACACTTGGCATAAACTCTTTCAACATTCCTTTTCATATGTGGCCAAAAGAAATGCTCATTTAAAACATCAAAAGTCTTTTGAATGCTAAAGTGTCCCATTAAACCACCCTTATAAGCTTCTCTCATAAGTAGTGCTCTCATAGACCCTTGAGGAATACAAAACTTATTCACTCTAAATAAATATCCCTCATGTCTATAACTTACCAAAAGTAGCTTTCTCACATGTAGCATACATGTTACTAAAGTCAGCATCATTAACATGCAAATCAATAATGTGCTCAAACCCTACAACTTAATGCTCAAAGTGCTAATCAATGTGTACCTACATGACAATATGTCAGCAACTACATTTTCCTTACTTGATTTGTATTGAAGTATATAAGGAAAAGTTTCAATAAACTCAACCTATTTTGCATGTCTCCTATTCAACTTGCCATGCCCCTTCAAGTGAATTAAAGACTCATGATTAGTATGAATTACAAACTCCTTAGGCCAAAGGTAATGTTGCCATGTTCCTAAAGTACTAACAAGTGTATGCTAATCATGTGAATACTAATCAATCTATACATTTTTATATCATAAGTTGGATAATTCAATGTTACCTCACTTAATTGCTCATTAAAGAATGCAATAAGTTGTTTCTCTTACATAAGAACACAATGCCTGATGCATCACATTCAATTTCAAAGATCTTTAAAAAATCAAGTAAAGCAAGAAGTGGTGCATTACACAAATTAGACTTGAGCAAATCAAAGACAACTTATTACTCTTTACCCTACTTGAAACCCACACTCTTTTTAATCACCTTAATCAATGGTGCAACTATGGTACTAAAATCCTTAATGAACCTCCTATAAAAGCTAGCCAAACCATGGAAACTCCTTACATCTCTTACACTCTTAGGTGTAGGCCATTTTTGAATAGCCTTAAGCTTCTCTTTATTAACTTCTATGCTATGAGCGAACACAACATGATCTTTGCAAAAATCACATTTCTTTAAATTGGCATACAAATTCTCTTTTCACAATACATCAAGCACACAATGCAAATGTTCAACATGTTCTTTTAAATTCCTACTATATACTAATATGTCATCAAAATAAGCTACAACAAAATTTCCTAAGAAAGGTCTTAAAACATGATTCATTAATCTCATAAAAGTGCTAAGTGCATTAGTCAAACCAAAAGGCATAACTAACCATTCATACAAATCATAATTAGTCTTGAATGTAGTTTTCCACTCATCACCTTCCCTTATCCTAATTTGAAGATACCCACTCTTAAGGTCAATTTAGAGAAGTAACAAGCACAATGCAATTCATTAAGCATATCATCAAGCCTAGGTATAGGATGTCGATACTTAATTGTTATTTTGTTGATAGCTTTACAATCAATACACATCCTCCAAAATCCATCTTTCTTTGGCACAAGCAACATTGTCGTTGTGCATGGGCTTATCTCTCCCTTATATGTTCCTTCTTCATCAACTCATTAACTTGCCTCTTAATGGAGAAAAAGGTGCTATTCAAGTGCAACAAAGCAAGTATTCCCTAGATCATTTACAAGAAATTGATGCTCCAAAGACTAAGGCAAGGACAAAGAGGATGAAAGAGGCTTTACAAGGCTTAATCATGGAGTTGCATGACAAAGAGGGTATTTTAGAAGATTCCAAGGTTGTTCTGTGAAGTTCCCAACTTCACCCTAAGATCTACTAGTCTGTGATACTGAGAGGGGGGGTGAATCAGTATCATACCCCTTAAAAACACACTCTGATAATTTAAGCCAAAGTATTCTATTTTTAATACTTTCACTCTCGTCAATATGCAGGTATGTGAACAACTTCAACCTCTTCTTAAAAGTGAACTCTTTCTCAGATTCAACTAAGGTAGATCTATTGCTACCTACTAATCACAATAGTCCCCAAAGTCACCTTTCAGACACCTTGCCTATTAGATAGATTGTTGTTCCCACAGCCTTGTATGGGTTGACATTGTTGTCAACTAGGTTTAAGTGTGCAAGAAAGTAAAGCCACATGGAAGGGCAAGAAAGTAAATTCGCAGCGTAAGGGCAAGAACGTAAATCTGCCACATAAGCCCTATTAAGGTTTATGGAAGGGAGTATATAAAGACCTTGGAAGACAAAACTAGGGCAAGGCCAACATAATTGAATACTTGGCAAACACACACCACCGGAAAAAAAAAAAAGGGAAGAAGACACCACCAGGAGAGCCAACGGGAAATTCACCACCGAGAGAGCCAAATCTGAAATTCACCACTCGAGAGAGAAAAGTGACACAAACGAAAAGAAAAAAGGGTACACGGAAGAATAACTCGACATGAGACAACAAAAAACACAAAACATTGGAGAGAACTGGGAGAGCAAAACAGCAAAGACACACCACCAGGAAAGCTAAACGGATACATACCAGAAAAGGAGGCACCCACCATCATAAGAGAGAGAAAGCCACCACTGGAAGAGTAAACCAGACTAGACATACACCATTGGGAGAGAGAGAAGAAACCAGAAACACCAGCACAGACCACCGGGAGAGAAGAAATCAGAAACACCAACACAAACCAACCGGAGGAGAAGAAATTAGATCCGTGAGACCACTCGGAAGAGAGGACGTGAGACCTGGAGAAGGTGAGACATTAGAGTAGACCAGACCTAGAAACTAGACTAGGTGAGACCAGACCTGGTATCTGTGAGACCACCCGGAGAAGGCAACAGACCAGAAACGTGAGGTGAGGGCAAAACCAGAAATGCACCACCCCTGGAAGAGAAGAAAACCAGAAACATGAGGTAAGGGCAAAACTAGAAACGCACCACCCCTTGAAGAGAAGAAAACCAGAAACGGACGAGTGAGGCGTGAGGTGTGAGACCACCGACTGGAAGAAAACTAGAAACAGACAAGTGAGGCGTGAGGCATGAGACCACCGGCTGGAAGAAAACCAGAAACGGATGGGTGAGGCATGAGGCGTGAGACCAGCGAAGAGGAAGAAGACCAGTAACGAGTGACCAGAAAAGGGAGACCAGAAACTGGTGACCTGAAATGCAAGACCAACAAAGCTGAAACGAGAGACCAGGGAAGCTAAAACGCGAGACCAGCAAAGCTGTGACGGGAACACAGCAGAAGCGTGGGTGTACATCAGGAGATGGCGTAAGACCAGAACGTGCGACAGCGTGACAGACCAAAAGCTTGAGGGCAGGCCGTGAAATAGTAAGACCGTGGAACCAGGAGACGGGTGAGACTGTGAGATGGTGAAAGCAGGAGTAGTGTGAGACAACTTAGAGAAGAAATTCGGCGAAGCATCAGAAAGAACTCAACGTATTTCTAGATTTCTTCAAGAGAGGTTAGAGAGTGTTACGATGAACTTCTAAGCAGTAGTGGAGTAGCCTTTCAATTCAACAGAGGCAAGACAAGTTAGAAGAACGGTAGACACAGTAAGTGACACTCTTTGTATTGTACTTGCTTAGTAATTGCAATAGTGAAAGGAGCAGAGGATTAAGACATCCACTGTAACTGGAATTCTCAAGCATAGTGGATAGTCTCGGTAAGGGAGAGTCCCTACACCGTGGATGTACATCACGTTGACGGAACCACGTAAATCTCGTGTGTCTTTAATTTGCTTTATGTTCTGTGTTTTAAATTGAGTAATGAACACAGCTAAAGTATCAACCAACCCATAACCTAAAAGAAGACCTAAACAAGAACATCTGAATCGTCTATTAGGCAAGGTGTCTGAAAAGTGACTTTGGGGACTATTGTGATTAGTAGGTAGCAATAGATCTACTTTAGTTGAATCTGAGAAAGAGTTCACTTTTAAGGAGAGGTTGAAGTTGTTCACATATCTGCGAAGTGTTCTGATACTAATTCACCCCCCCTCTCAGTATCACAAACTAGTAGATCCTAGGGTAAAGTCGGGAACTTCACAGATCGGATGTTCTTGATTAGGTCTTCTTTAGGTTATGGGTTCGATGATACTTTAGCTGCGTTCACAACTCAATTCAAAACACATAATGTAAACCAAAGTAAGGACACAAGAGATTTACATGGTTTCGTCAATGTGACGTATGTCCATGGTGGTAGGGACTCTCCCTCTACCGAGACAATCCACTATACTTGAGAATACCAGTTACAATGGATGTCTTAATCCTCTGCTCCTTTCACTATTGCAAATACTAAGCAAGTGCAATACAAAGAGTGTCACTTACTGTGTCTACCCTTTTGCCTCTGTTAAATTGAATGGCTGCTTCATTGCCGCTTAGAAGTTCACCACAATGCTCTCTAACCTCTCTTGAAGAAATATGGAAATACATTAAATTCTTTCCAATGCTTCACCGAATTTCTTCTCTACGTTGTCTCACACAACTCCTACTTTCACCGTCTCACGGTCTCACTCGTCTCCTGGTTCCACAGTCTTACTGTTTCACGGCCTGCCCTGACGCTTCTGGTTTGTCATGTCGTTGCACATTCTGGTCTCACACCATGTCCTAACGTACACCCATGCTTCTGCTACGCTCCCATCACAGCTTTGCTGGTCTTGCGTTTCAGCTTTGCTAGTCTCCTGTTTCAGCTTTGCTGGTTTCGTGTTTCAGGTCACCAGTTTCTGTTCTCCCTTTTCTGGTCACCCGTTACTGGTCTCACGACTTGGTCACCCATTTCTTCCAGGGGTGGTGTGTTTCTGGTTTTTGCTCTCACCTTACATTTCTAGTTTTCTTCTCTTCTAGGTCTCACACCTCACGCCTCACCCATCCATTTCTGGTTTTCTTCCAGCCGGTGGTCTCACGCCTCACTCCTCACCTGTCCGTTTTTGGTTTTCTTCCAACTGGTGGTCTCACGTCATGTGTTGTTTTGTCGTGCTGCTCTTTGTTTTGCCGTGTAGGTTCTGTTTTTCCGTCCACTCTTTCTTGCCATCAAGCCTTTGTTTTGTCGTGCAGTGTTCTCTTGCTGTCCGTTCCTGATTTTCTCTCTTTCAGCCAGTTCCCCTTGCTGTCCTCTCTCCTTGCAGGATTTTGTGTTTTGCCCGATGGTTCTATTTGGCCGTTCCCTCCTTGCCGTCCACACCTCTTTGGTCGTTCACCTTTTTGCTTGGCCATCCACCTCTTTGCTGTTGGTTGTGCTTTGTTGTGTAGGGTTGTATGGACGTTCACCTTGTTTGGCCATGTAGGTTGGTTTGGATGTTCACCTCCTTGCTTAGCCGATTGTCTTCTTGCTTGGATGTTTAGGGTTGATTGGCCAAATACCCTAGCTTACCAGTTTCTCTTGTGTTGGCCGAATGGTTGTGTTTGGATGTTTGTCTCCTTTAGCCGGTTGTCTCCTTTGGACGATTTCTCTTGTTTGGACGGTTACCCTCTCTTCTTGCTGTGTACCCTCTCTTTGTGTTTAGTGGTTTTGCCGTTTAGGGTTGTGTTGTTCGGCCAGTTGCTCTTCCAACGTTTTCTCTTTTGTGTTTTGGCCAACCTTGCTCTCTTTGTGTTTTCCAAATGCTCCCTTATGTTGGCCTTGCCCTAGTTTTGTCTTCCAAGGTCTTTATATACTCTCTTCCATGAAACCCTAATAGGGCTTACACTGCGGATTTACGTTCTTGCCCCTCCATGTGGCTTTTACTTTCTTGCCCCTCCATGTCAAATTACTTGCACACTTAAATCTAGTTGAAAACAATTACAACCCATACAAGGCTATGGGAACAACATTCTGAAAGTTTTCAATGGTACACCAAAGATAATCACTTATCTTTATGTGCAAGATGATGGACAAGGTTTAGAACTTAAAAACCAAAACTTGAAGCCCATGATTGTCTAAGCTATATAACCAAGCTAAGGAAAGGCTTGATTTGCATGCTAAGTTGTATTAAAGGGCCTAATTTGTTTTGAGTTGTTGGATTTTAAGTTACAATCGAATTCCATGTAGAAAAGGCTTAATTTCTTAGGTTTATTTGGGCTTGTAGGTTCAACTGAGTCTTGATACATTAGTTAGGGTTTTTACTTTGACTTTTATGCCTAGTTATCATTAGTTGTAGTCTATTTTAAGGATTTCTAATCAAGGAAGATTTGTATTTCTTAGGATTCCTAATCAAGGTTGATTTGTATTCCTTAATTAAAAGGATCTCCTATAATTAAGGTTTTTCCTATATATGCATTTTAAAAAACACCTTTTCCTTATAGGATTGTTGAAGTTGCCGACTTCACCCTAGGATCTACTAGTTTGTGATACTAAGAGGGGGGGTGAATCAGTATCACTACAATTCGCAGATATGTGAACAACTTTAACCTTTTCTTTAAAACGAACTCTTTCTCATATTCGACTAAGGTAGATATATTGCTATCTACTAATCACAATAGTCCCCAAAGTCACCTTTTAAACACCTTGCCTAATAGACAATTCGGATATTCTTGTTTAGGTCTTCTTTTATGTTATGGGTTGGCTGATACTTTAGCTGCATTCACAACTCAATTCAAAACACAGAACATAAAGCAAATTAAGGACACACGAGATTTACATGGTTTCGTCAACGTGACGTACATCCATGGTGGTAGGGACTCTCCCTTACCAAGACTATCCACTATACTTGAGAATTCCAGTTACAATGGATGTCACTTTTCGGCCGTATCTATTCTGTTTTTCTTTTTGGCCGTTCGGGTTTTCTCTTTGCTGTCCACCCCTCACTTCTTTTTGCTGTGTGCCACTTTGGCCAGTTCCTCTGTTTCGCCATGTTAGTGTTCTATCATGCTGGTTTTGCCGTGCTGGTGTTGCCATGCTGGTTTTCTCTCTTCCAGTCGTTGGTGTTTTGCCATTTGCTGTATTTAATTATTCCATTTCTCTCTAGGTTTTGGCCAACTCCCTTGGTTGAATGGTTTCTTGTGTTTTACCATGTATTCAATTGTGTTGGCCTTACCTTAGTTTTGTCATCCAAGGTCTTTATATACTCTAATAGAACTTACGTGGTGAATTTACGTTCTTGCCCTCACGCGGCAAATTTACTCTCTTGCCCTTCCATGTGGCTTTACCTTCTTGCCCTTCCATGTGGATTTACTTTCTTGCCCTTCCATGCAGCTTTACCTTCTTACACACTTAAACCTAGTTGATAACAATTACAACCCATACAAGGCTATGGGAACAACAATCTCCCCCTTTGTAATTATTGGCAACACTCATAACAAAAGCCACTATGCAATAGTTTCAACCCCCCCTAAATATGCACTCCCCTTTCTTAACAACTCCCCTTGCACTGTTGATTCTCTCCCCCTTTGCCAACCGATTACAAATTTGAAAAACCTGTAAAGTAGAGATAGAGGATTCACCCAAAACATCAGGCTTGAGGAGGCATTTACACAAATAGACTCATTGTATGCTTTTCAAACAATTCTGTGGACAGGGATTTAGTTAGATCTTGTGTAGCCTCTTCAATAGATTTAGGTTTAACTTGTGAGAGTAAAGTCGTAGCTCCCACAATTCTTCTTCTTGTTGTAACTCCTGCTGATGGGTCACCTATGATCTGATTTCCTTGATGAGCATTGGTCCATGTTTTCTTTGTCCTTCTTCCTTACACCATCTTAGTTGCAAGAGGATCTCTTTCTTCATCTTCAGACTCACTCTTCTCCGAGTCTGAACTTACTTCTTGTTCCTTTTCTTCAGGTTGGTCTAATTCTTCATCTATATTGAAGTTATCTTCTTCATTGTCCTCAGCTTCTCCATTCTGCATTGTTTTCCAGTGCTCATCTATTCTCACATCACTGGAAGTGATCACTTTTCCCAGCTTATGTAGGAAAACTCTGTAACCTTTTGTCTTTGTTGAGTATCCCACAAAGATTTCTTCATCAGACTAAGCATTGAATTTTCCCAAGTTTTGCTCCTTCTTCTTCACAAAACATGGGCTGTCAAAGATTCTAAGATACTTGGTTGTTGTCTTTTTCCCACTCCATAGCTCATATGGAGTCTTATCAGTATTGCGCCTTAGTAATACTCTGTTTAATAGATGCATAGCTGTAAATGTTGCTTCTGTCCAAAATCTTGTGTGAAGCTTGGATTCTAGCAGTAGAGTTCTCGCCATTTTGACCACAACTCTATTTTTCCTCTCTACCACCCCATTCTGTTGAGGTGTTCTTGCTGCTGCCATTTGGTGACGAATTCCATGCTTCTCAAGGTAATCTTCAAAAGCTTTATTTGTAAATTTAGTGCCTTGATCTGACCTCAATACTTTGATCTTCCTTCCACTCTCATTTTCAGCCAATCTTCTGTATCTCTTGAAGCAATTCAAAACTTCTGACTTGTGTTTGAGGTGCATGATGCAGGTCCATAATCAACAAACAAGATGAAGTACTTCTCACCATTCAACACTTTTGTTCTTATCGGTCCACATAAATCAGTATGCACAATGTCAAGCACTGCTTCAGAACTGAACTTTTTGGTCTTATACTGCTTTCTGACATGTTTTCCTTTAGAGCATGCTAAGCAAACATACTCTCTCTCTCTCTCTTGAGGTCGGGAATGTCTCTGATCGCATGAGTAGTGGTCAACTTCCTCATGTTCTTCTGTGATAAGTGTCCCAGCCTCCTATGCCAGAGTTCATTTTCTTCTTCTTTGGTGAGTAAACAGCTGCTTGTCTTGTCTTCATCAATCACATATAAATTTCTAGCTATTCTCTTCCCGGCCGCAACAGTATTGCCTTATTTACTCTTTACTTGGCAACCTATTTTTGTGAATATCACTTTATGGTCGTCGTTGCATAGTTGGCTGACAGATGCTAGATTATATCTGAGTCCTTCAACGTGTAGAACATCTTTCAGCTTTCCTTTTCCAATATTCACTAACCCTTGACCATTGATGTTAAGTGAATCATCATTGCCACACTTGACTTTGCCTTCTCTTGACTTGTTTAGCTTTGACAATTTATCCTTGTCTCCTGTCATGTGTGAAGTGCATCCACTATCAAGGATCCATTGCTTATCCTTGTAGTCAGCCTTTAGTGCAATTTCAGCTATATTAGCCACCTCCCTTTTTGCTCTATATTCCTTCTTTTGAACTGGCTTAAAGATAGCTTTCTCCTTTTTCTCAGCTTTGACTACACCACTTGTTTTCACTGTGCCATTGAGTGCCTTCTCTTGCTAAGGGAGAAGTGTCATGCATCTCTTGGCATTATGGCCATCCTGTCTGCACCTTTCACACTGTTCCAAGTCTGCCAATATAGCAAACTGGTTCTTTGAAGCTACTAGTTTGGGCTTCCACCAACAATCCTCGTCAATATGTCCTTGCCTTTTACAATATATGCAAGAACTCATGATAGGTGTTCTCCTCTGAGTTTTGTATTGTCTCCCCCTATATGCAGCGTCGTATCTTCTCAAGTTGGAGACATATACTGGCCTTCTCCACCAGCAGTTACTCACCTTATGACCCCAAACTCCACAATAAAGGCAATGACCTTAAAACTGCCTCTTCTTGGGTCTGATCACAGCTTGTCTTCTTCTGTTCATCACTTGCTGTGTAGGCAAAGTAGCTGGCTTATTTGCTTGTATGACTTTCATTTTAGTTACCTTCTTCTCCTTCTTCTGTTCAATCGTAGCCCTCTGTTGGCTGACTTTCTTTTCTTCCTTCTTGTTTGCTACCCTAGCTTGCTTCTTCAGATCTTCTTTATTCTCAGCTATCTTCTTCTAAGTCACAACCTTCTCTTTCAACTTCTGTGGCACATTCTTATTTTCTTTAGCCAATATAGCCTTAGATTGCTACACTTTGTCTACATTCTTCTCTCCTTTTGCAGAACTTGTTTCTCTTATCATTTCAAGCTTTTGCAAGTTCTCTTTGCTACTTTTGAGTTATTGCTGAAGTCTCAGCAACTCTTTATCCATTTCTTCAATTTTTGAAGCCCTTGAGCCAAGCTCTACTGTAAGGTCTTCACATATTTTGATCTGTTCTTCAAATCTTCTCTTCAAGTCAATATGTTCAGCCCTTATTTCATCCTTTTGACTTTCAGCTTCCTCAGACTTTGCTTCAACTTGTTTTATGTGAGCCTCCAACCTTTTTATGGTTCTACCCCTTCTAATTATCTCCTTTGAAGCTACTTCCAACTCAACTTCAAGATCTGGTTCTTCTTCATCAACCTCCTCTTCCTCTTCAGAGGTTGAACTACCACCTTGAGCTGATGCCATAAAGGCCTGCTCATCTGATGATTCTTCATCTTCCACCTCATCAGTTTCTTTTATCTGACTCACATAACTCTTGAATGAGCCTCTCTTCTTCTTCTTCTGTGGGTTGATAGTCTTCTTACTGGACTTCTTTGATTTGAATGATGATCTTCTCCATCTTGAATTCTGCTCATCATCACCATCCTCATCTTCATCATCAAGTTTCACTTTACACTGAGAAGCAAAGTGTCTAGTCTGCCCACAACAATAACATCTCAAGGACAACTGTCCTTTTCCCTTCATAGACCCCTTTTTGAATTTCCTTGTGAAATAAGCCAATACTTCACCTTCACTTTCTTCCTCATCATCATCATCATCATCCTCACTGGATAATTCTTCCTCTTCTTTTATCTTTAAGTGCTTCATAGCTTTGAAAGCTGCCTCATTTGATACCTTCGTTGTTGTAGAGCTTTCAGTTGACTTTATCCTTATCTCATATGCAATGAGATTGCACTGGAGATCATGTAAAGACATAGAATTGAGATCTCTACTCTCCTCTATGGCTGCTACCTTTGAGGCAAACCTCTCAAGCAGAATTCTCAGAATTTTCTTCATAATCGATGAGTCCTTCTTGTTCTTCCCATGACTTCTCAGGTCGTTTACAGTGTCAATAACCCTGGTGAAGAACTCTTGAACTGTCTCATTCTTCTGCATTCTGAGAGATTCATATCTCTCCTTGAACACTTGAAGCTTAGCCTCCTTCATTCTACCATCACCTTCATAGACTTTTTGCAATCTGTCCCATATCTCCTTGGCAGATTTGCAATCGATAACTTTAGCATACTCAGCATCTGTCAATGCTGAAATGATGACATTTGAGGCCTTCCCATTTATCTCAAACTGCCTTAACTCCTATGGGGTTAGGTCTTTACCTTCTTCCAGAGCCACAAAACCCTCCTGTACGCATTTCACCACGTTCATGCCCATGGTTGCAAATACCACTTGCATTCTTGCTCTCCACATATGGTAGTTGGTTCAGTTGAAGATTCGAACCTTCTTGCTGTAAGTAGTACTGGTGCTGGTACCGGCTTCCATTTCTCAGTATGCTGAACAAGTCAAACTTCTAGATCCCTTCAAATTAGTACACCAAGCTATTAATCTTCAAACTGGTGAACCAGTGCTCCGATGCCAATTGAAGTTCCCGACTTCACCCTAGGATCTATTAGTTTGTGATACTAAGAGGGTGGGTGAATCAATATCACCACAATTCATAGATATGTGAACAACTTCTACCTTTTCTTAAAAATGAACTCTTTCTCAGATTCGACTAAGGTTGATCTATTGCTACCTACTAATTACAATAGTCCCCAAAGTCACCTTTTAGACACCTTGCCTAATAGACAATTCGGATGTTCTTGTTTAGGTCTTCTTTTAGGTTATGGGTTGGCTGATACTTTAGCTGTGTTCACAACTAAATTCAAAACATAGAACGTAAAGCAAATTAAGGACACACGAGATTTACGTGGTTCCGTCAAAGTGACGTACATCCACGGTGGTAAGGACTCTCCCTTACCAAGACTATCTACTATACTTGAGAATTCCAGTTACAATGGATGTCTTAATCCTCTGCTCCTTTCACTATTGCAATTACTAAGCAAGTACAATACAAAGAGTGTCACTTACTATGTCTACCCTTCTTCTATCTTGTCTTGCCTCTGTTGAATTGAAAGGCTACTCTACTGCTGCTTAGAAGTTCACCGCAACGCTCTCTAACCTCTTTTGAAGAAATCTGGAAATACATTGAGTTCTTTCTGATGCTTCGCCGAATTCTTCTCTAGGTTGTCTCACACAGCTCCTGCTTTCACCATCTCATGATCTCACCCGTCTCCTTGTCTCACGGCTCGCCTCACGTTTCTGGTTTGCCGTTCCATGTCTCACGGCCTGCCTCACATTTCTAGTTTGGTGTTACACGTCTCACGCACGTTTCTGGTTTGCACCCTTTGCTGGTCACACACCTCATGCACGCTTCTGATTTGGCGTTTCACGTCTCACGTATGTTTCTGGTTTGCATGCCTTGCTGGTCACATGCCTTACCACCATTTCTGGTTTGCACTTGTCCGTTTTACACCTCCGGACAGCTTGGTTTGCTCTCCCAGTGGTTTAGACGTTTACCTTGTTTGGCCGTGTAGATTGGTTTGGATGTTCACCTTTGGTTGGCCGGTTGTCTCCCTTTGGCTATCCCTTTGTGTTTTGCCATCCAGCTCTTGCTGTCCAGCCATTCCTCCCTTGTTTTCTCTCTTTGGTCGATCACCCTTTGTGTTTTGCCGTCCAGCTCTTGCTGTCCAGCCATTCCTCCCTTGTTTTCTCTCTTTGGCTAGTCACCCTAGCTTGACGTGTAGCTTGTGTTTGGCCGATTGTCTCCTTGCTTGGACGTCTCTACTCTATGGACGTGTCGGATTTTCTCTCCTTCCGCTATTCTGTCGTCAACTCACTTGGTTGGCCGAATAAGATTTTGCCGTTTCGCTCTTTTGGTCTACCATCCAATCGTCCAGCCCCTTTCAGCCATTTCATGTTTTCTCTCCTTTTCTACCGACAGTATATATTTTTGCTCTTCCATATCGTTCTGCTGTCGCCCCCCTTTGCCGTCTGTTTTCTCTATTTGGTTGTATATTTTCACTGTCCACCCCTACTTTGGCCGTATTTGTTCTGTTTTTCTTTTTGGCCGTTTGGGTTTTCTCTTTTCCGTCCACCCCTCACTTCTTTTTGTCATGTACCACTTTGGTCGGTTCCTCTGTTTTGCCGTGTTAGTGTTCTCCCGTTCTGGTTTTGCCGTGCTGGTTTTCTCTCTTCCAGTCATTGGTGTTTTGCTGTTTGCTGTATTTAATTATGCCGTTTCTCTCTCTAGGTTTTGGTCGACTCCCTTGGTTGAACGGTTTCTTGTGTTTTGCCATGTATTCAATTGTATTGGCCTTACCCTAGTTTTATCTTTTAAGGTCTTTATATACTCTCTTCCATGAAACCCTAATAGGGCTTACGTGGTGAATTTACGCTCTTGCCCTTAGCGGCGGATTCACTTTCTTGCCCTTCCATGTGGCTTTACCTTTTTGCACACGTAAACCTAGTTGACAACAATTACAACCCATACAAGGCTGTGGAAACAACAATTGTAATATTTACATGCCTATATAAAGGCCACAACTATGTAAACTAGACCAATAAGATTGAGCTAATTTTCAGCAAGCTTTGCTTTGCTTTCTTGTGTTCTTGGAAGAATACATTGTCTTGACTTATCAAAGGAGTGATCAACTTTTGTAGCATCTTAAGATTGGGGCTTTTAGGACTTAGTTTCCTTAGGTTTCTGATTTGATCAACCCAACTTGTTTCCTAACTTCATGGAGTGTTCATAACAAATTGATTCAAGGGTTCCTAGGGCAGATCGCCTAGCGGGTTCTTTATCACCTTTAAGGCTCCTTTGTCTCATCAGGATTACTTCTATATACTGGTACACTAGCTTGTTATGAATGAGAGCTCCAAGAGTAAGATCAATGTGATATTCAATCCCTCTCCATGGTGGTAAGCCATTTGGGATCTCCTTAGGGAATACATCATTATAATCGTGCAACAAAGATGAAATCGCACTAGGCAAAGATGAATCAAGGTTAATGTTAGAGAAATAAGAATTCTTATTAATGATTAAGATCATTTGTTGCCTAACTTTGAAAGCAACCCTAACATTTGCTCCCTTTGCAAACACACTCACTTGTTTTCTCTCTTCTTCACTCATTTGCACCTAACCACGCTGACCACGCTTGTATTTATCACTCTTAAGTGCTTTCACTTTGTTTTTCTCTCCTTCACTTTCTTTTCTCTCTACTCTCTCTTTCTTTTTGCTCCTCTTTTGCTCACTTTCATAAAGTCTCACTTGGTCTTCATACACTTGTTTGGGAGTTAATGGAATAAGTGTGAATGGTTTTCCATCTATGATGGAAGAATAATAGTTCTTGTAACCATCATGCAAAACCCTTTTATCAAATTCCTAAGGACAACCTAATAACAAATGTCTTGCCGACATAGGCACAACATCACAAAACACCATATCCTTATATTTACCAATAGAAATGGAACCACAACTTGTTTAGTCACTCTCACCACTCTATTATCATTCAACCACTATAGGTTATATGGCCTAAAATGTTTGGTTTTGGGTAGACTTAACTTCTCCACTAACTCTATGCTAGATACATTAGTACAATTACCCCCATCTATAATCAAGTTACAATTTTTATCTTTCACAAAGCACCTACTATGAAAGATATTCTCCCTTTGCATCTCAACATCATCTCTCTCCTTAACTTGTACACTAAGAGCTCTTTGTACCACCAAAAGTTTCCCACCATACTCTAGGTATTCTACTCCCTCATTAACATCACTAACATCTACTAGTGATGGCATATGAGCCTCATCACTATACTCACTCTTAGCCTCACATTCACTATCCTCTCTAAGTATCATAGACCTTTTATTGGGGCATTATAATGCTACATAACTTCTATCCAAACACCTAAAACACTTGATGTCTCTAGTATTTCCTTGGGTACCCTTAGGTTTATCCTTAAATTTTCCCTTTTCAAGGCTACCCCCATTAGTCTTGGGTTTATGTGTACACTTAAAAGTCATCTCTTCCTTCTTCCCCCAATTCAACTTCCAAAATGTTGAACTCGAGTTTTGATTATATCTAAAAGTTCTCCTATCCTTAAGCTGCCTCTCAACTTTCATGGCAATGTGTACCATGTCTTCAAGCTCTACATAGTATTGTAGTTTTACCATATCTACTATGCTTCTATTTAACCCTTGAAGGAACCTAGTCATGGTTGCCTCCTTATCTTCCCTTACATTTGCCTAACCATAGCAATCTCTATCTCCTTATGGTGCTTTTCTATACTTTTGGAACCTTGTGTAAGGTTTTGTAACTTGTTATACAAATCCTTATAATAGGAACTAGGAACAAACCTCCTTCTCATTATAGTCTTCAACTCATTCTAGGTTTCTATTAGTCTTTTAAAATTCCTCCTTCTAGTAGTAATTTGTTGATCCCACCACACTACTACATAATCCGTAAACTTAGTCATAGCTATCTTGACCTTCTTCTCCTCAGAGAAGTTATAACAATCAAATAGTAGTTCTACCCTTCTCTCCCAATCTAAGTACACATTTGGGTCAGCTTTTCTTTAAAAAGAGAGAACCTTCCTTTTAATGCTACTCAAATTTCTATCTACTCCTTTTTCCACTTTATTTTTGTTATCTTAACCTCCATTGCAACTATCATAAATATTTCCATTGCCTCCTTTACCATTCTTATCATCACGTCCATCTACTTTTTAAGTTTATACTAGCATTATCACCCTTATCATAATAATCATCACCATTGATGCGGAAAACCCCAAAAGGACGTGGCTTATAAACCCAACACACACAAGGAATCAAAGAACAACCAAGAAAGCTAAATCAGAGTTTAATATCACAAACCCTAGACCCACCCTTCAAGGAACACGAACCTAGAACATTCAAGAAGGATATGGGCGCCACACACCAGAAAAGAAAGGAATTGGGAGTGATAAGTCGCTGGGAACGCCACAAGAAGAAATACCTCTTGATAAGTTCCTTAGTCCTTAAAAGAACCGAGAGGAAAAAACTCTTACTTTCTATTTCACTCAAAATTGTCTGATTCTTCAGAGCTTACAAGGGGTGCCTATTTATAGGCTAAGATGGCAATCCTAAAGAGGTACAAATTCCTACTTAGGAGAAATCCTTATTTTGGAGGAATTCCTAATTGTGGACAAATTCTAACATAAATAATAAACTCTTATTTAGGAAGAAATACTATTACTTATTCTGACCTATTAAGTATTCTAATTATAGTAATTGGGCCTGGACTCCTTATCAAACTTGAATTCGTATCATTTGAAGCTGGGTTGGCCTGAATGTTCTGAATCAGCCCATTTAGTGCTTCTTTAATCTTTTTGGCTCTAGCTCATGTTATTGGGCCTTCTAGAATGTGCAATGGACCTCTTGCAACCATTGAAGCCTTCCACCCATTAAATGTTGCACTCACATTATACTCACCAGGAAGGTCCAACTTATAAGCATTGTCATTAATTCGGGCTACAACTTGAAAGGGACCATCTCCTCTGGGTTGTAGCTTCGAACGACTTTGAGCTGGGAACTGTTCCTTGCGCATATGCACCCAAACCCAATCACCAGGTTCAAACACCACCTTCTTTCATCCTTTGTTGACATGGGATGCATGGTACTCAATTCGTTTTTCAATATGTTGTCGTACCTTCTCATGCAATTTTTTTATCATGTCATCTAATCTAGGTATAGGGTGACGATACTTTACAGTGATTTTGTTGATTGCTCGACAATCAACACACATCCTCCAAGTCCCATCTTTTTTTGGTACAAGTAGGACAGGCACAACACATGGACTCATGCTTTCCCTCACATATCCTTTAGACATAAGCTCCTCAACCTGCCTTTGAAGCTCCTTCGTCTCCTTAGGATTACTCTTATATGCTGGCCGGTTAGGGATGGATGCACCTGGGATGAAATCAATTTGATACTTAATTCCTCTATTAGGTGGCAATCCACTTGGGATATCGTCAGGGAATACATCTTCAAATTCCTGCAATAATGTAACAACAACACTAGGCAAAGATGAGTCAAACTTGTTAGTGTTAAAATAAGCCTTCTTGTACAAAAGTACAATCATAAGTTGTTTGACATAGAATGCTCTTTTGACATCACTTCCTTTTGCATAGAGATTTTCTCTTTTCTTCTCCTTCTCTTGTGTCCTCACATTTTCTTCTCTTTCTTCTCTTTTATCAATCTCTCTTTTCTGTTCACTCTCATTTTTAATCCTTAATTGATCCTCGTATGCTTGTTGAGGTGATAATGGTACAAGAATGACAGGTTTTTCGTTCATTACAAAGGAATATCGATTCTTAAAGCCATCATGCATAACTCGCCTATCAAATTGCCATGGTCTTCCTAATAGAATATGTCTCGCATGCATGGGTACAACATCACATAAAACTTCATCATGGTACCTTCCGATAGAAAATGATACGAGCACTTGCTGATTTACCTTCACTTCACCACTCTCATTCAACCACTGAAGTTTATATGGTCTAGGATGCTTCATAGTAAGTAAATCCAGCTTCTCA
Source organism: Ceriops tagal (assembly GCA_021533255.1). Classification (NCBI taxonomy): domain Eukaryota; kingdom Viridiplantae; phylum Streptophyta; class Magnoliopsida; order Malpighiales; family Rhizophoraceae; genus Ceriops; species Ceriops tagal. The sequence continues at coordinate 6,297,804 of CM038600.1, forward strand.
ACCATAGTTGTGCTAGCAACGTTAGTGCAACTTCCACCATCAATAATCATACTACATACCTTATCTTTGATGAGACACCTTGTCTAAAAGATGTTATCTCGTTGCACCTCATTTTCTTCTTTTGCTTGCACATTCAATGCTCGCCTAGTAACGAGAGCTACTCTGTTAACTGGATACTCCTCTCCATCACATTCACCCTCAGATGGTGGCACAGAATCATCATCTGATTCACTTTCAGTTTCAACATCACCATTACTTCTCAGGATCATTGCATGCTTATTTGGACATTGAGTTGCAATGTGACCCCTGCCCAAACACTTAAAACATTTAACATATCTATTTCTACTCGGTTGGGGTTCAAATTTACCTGTCTCCTTGCTAGAACCCACATCCTTGTGCTTGGGTAGCTCGGCTTTGGACATGTAATTGGTCATCTCGTCCCTTTTACTCCAATTTGGCTTCCACGATGAGGTAGAACCTGAATTCTGCCCAAATCGTGTGGAGCCCTTTTGTTTAAGTTGCCTTTCAACTTTCATTGCCATGTGCACCATGTCTTCTAATTCCACATAGTGCTGCAATTCAACCACATTTGTTATGTCCCTATTTAGCCCTTGTAGAAATCGAGCCATGGTTGCCTCTCTATCTTCTTCTACACTGGCCCTAATCATGGTAATCTCCATCTCCTTGTGGTAGTCCTCCACACTTTTGGTGCCCTGAGTGAGCCCTTGCAACCTTTGGTACAACTCCCTATAATAGTGAGTAGGGACAAACCTCCTCCTCATGATAGCCTTCATCTCCTCCCATGTATCAATAGGCCGCTCATGATTCCTTTTCCTAATCAAAACAAGTTGATCCCACCAAATAATAGCATAATCAGTAAATTCAACCGCAGCAAGCTTTACCTTTTTCTCCTCGGAATAGTTGTGGCAATCAAAAACCAATTCAACCTTCTTTTCCCATTCTAGGTATGCATCAGGATCATTTTTACCTTAGAATGAAGGAATTGTCATTTTAATACTACCCAAATTATGGTCGTATGTGCCTTGTCTCCCAAATTCTCTTCGATCCCTTCTATTGTTACCAGTTCTAACCATCGTAGTTTGATCGTCAACTTCATCATCTTCTACATCATCTTCATGGTCATAGGCACGTGTCAACTGCCTTCTTGCTTTGGGAGCCTCATATTCCCTATGTCTCCTTTGCAACTCTGCTATTATATTAGCTTGCTCCTCTATCCTCTCCTTCATATCATCAAATCTAGTATTCATACGCTCAAATTGTTGTTGCATCACTTTGATCATGAAGGACACATCACTAGCTCCCTCTTGAGTTACACCTTTGTCTTTGGACGTCATAGTCTTACTTCTGCACAAAACAAATAGGATACCTCACAGAACACTCCCTCACGTGTATCACTCAAAAGATTGTGTCACACTCCCTCGTGTTTACACTCTTTATGGTTTTTCTTTATATGAACTTTCACTCTTACCTTTTTCCACTCAGATTTTCCCTTTCAGCTCTATAAAGAACTAAAGAACGTAAATCAAGGGTATTGATTTAGAACAGAATAAGCTAAATGGCGTAAAATTGAACAAATTGGAGAACAAAGAATCAAGTGACAAAGGATGTTAACACAAACGGATTTAATGAACTAAACTCAAAAAAATCAGGATAGGGTAATATAACCTAGAGAACAACTTGGGTAACAAATTAGGAAAACAGATGGTAGAATTAGAGTTGAGTAAGAAAACTTTATTATTATTGTAGCCAATATGACCAAACTGTTAACTTTTTGATGTTTTCTTTCTTTTGTTTTCTTCCTTCCCCTTTTTTTTCCGTCGTTTTTTTTTGTCGTTTCTTTTTCCGTCAATTTTTTTTTCTTTTTTTTTTCGTCGTTTTTTTTTTCGTTTTTTTTGTTTTTTTTTCTTTTTTTTTCAACACAAAACAATAATAGAATACTTAAACATACCAATTGAAATTGAAATTAGCACGTTTATGAGAAACAAGCAAAGAAAGAAGGATTGCAAATAAACAGATTTGTGCATTGAATGATAATGCACATAATAGACAAACTAAATAACAATAAATAAATCAAAAGATAGAAAATTGAAGAGTGAGTGGATTCAACCTGATTTAGAACCTGGCTCTGATACCAATTGATGCGGAAAACCCCAAAAAGACGTGGCTTAGGGACCCAACACACACAAGGAATCAAAGAACAACCAGGAAAGCTAAATTAGAGTTTAATATCACAAACCCTAGACCCACCCTTCAAGGAACACGAACCTAGAACATTCAAGAAGGATATGGACGCCACACTCCAGAAAAGAAAGGAATTGGGAGTGATAAGTCGCTGGGAACGCCACAAGAAGAAATACCTCTTGATAAGTTCCTTAGTCCTTAAAAGAACCGAGAGGAAAAAACCCTTGCTTTCTATTTCACTCAAAATTGTCTGATTCTCCAGAGCTTACAAGGGGTGCCTATTTATAGGCTAAGATAGCAATCCTAAAGAGGTATAAATTCCTACTTAGGAGAAATCCTTATTTTGGAGGAATTCCTAATTGTGGACAAATTCTAACATAAATAATAAACTCTTATTTAGGAAGAAATACTATTACTTATTCTGACCTATTAAGTATTCTAATTATATTAATTGGGCCTGGACTCCTTATCAAACTTGAATTCGCATCATTTGAAGCTGGGTTGGCCTGAATGTTCTGAATCAGCCCATTTAGTGCTTCTTTAATCTTTTTGGCTCTAGCTCGTGTTATTGGGCCTTCTGGAATGTGCAATGGACCTCTTGCAACCATTGAAGCCTTCCACCCATCATCTCTATGGTTCTCATCAACCATCTTCACTAAAATCATGTTCAAATTACTCCTTCATGACCCTCTTAGTTGGCTTATAAGAATTCACACTCGATTCCCTGTCTATCTTATCCATTTTGTCCCTCACTTCCCAAAACATTTGATCGATCCTATCAAACTTCTGCTCTAAAGATTTCATAAGCAATTTAAAGTTTGGAATAACTACTTCCTCCTCTTTATATAGGAAACTGCCTTCTTTATCTTTAGACATTGTACCTATGAGATTATTAGTAAATAAAGAATATACCTCACAAAACTCACTCCCTTAGGTGTTTGCTCTCCACTCAACTATAGTAGTCCTTAACTCTCGTGTTTCACATAGTGAAATGCAAGACTCTAAGAGCTCTTTCAATAGTTCTAGGCAAACTAAATTCAAAACAAATCAAAACTTAAATCTATCAGTCCTAAACCAATTTTTTCAAATAAGTGGCATGATCAATGAAAGTAATCAATAGAACTAGGATCCAACCAAGGCCAATAGAAATAAGGAATGCAATTGATGTGATTAGCTTGTTAAGAGAGATGAACAATCAATGGGAGCAAAGTTGAAGTTGTGAAACACTCAGAAACAATTTAGGGTTTATTTTGTTTTATGACATGAACCCTCAATTTTTTGAAACAACAACCCCGTAATTGATAATTAGTAGTTCATTATGCCAACCAACACAAGAAAAGAAAAAGGTAGAATCTATCTTTTTTTTTTATGATTAACAACCAAACACTGATGAACAACAATGAAATGAATTAAAATAATTATATGTAAATCAAACCCAACACCAATGTTAGTATAAGATTGTTCTAATATAAGTTAAAGGATTATAGTTTTGATTCAACAATTATAAAACAACCAAGAACTAGAATTATAGGATTCAAATGCCACCCCTAATAACGACAATGTTGAAGAAGATAAGTTTATTGAACCAGCACACTAAAGTATGAAAGTTTAGAATGAGTTCTCAAAGAACCAAAGAAAATAGTTCATTAAATCATAAAAAAAGTTTTGTCCCCTCAAGCTATCCTTTTTTCCCTTTTTATATACTAACCACCAAAATCCTTATCTACTAAGATAGGCTTATTAATGAAATTCATCTAGCCCACTATATAATAATAAAAACCCATGAAAATAACCCATTTAAATGCTAAAATTTGTCCAACCCACTACATAACAATATAACCCATGAAAATAACCCATTCAAATGCCCAAACATGGGCTGTTAGATCCAACTTCCTTCCCAAGGCCATGGTTTTCATATTCCCCCATAAATAACACATTTGCAAGCCCTAATGAATCCTACATCATCCTTAATTTGTTCCTAGTAATTTCTTGTCAATAGATGTCGCACGAAAAGTTGTTAAGTGCTTCCTTTATTTTCTTTGACCTTGCCTTTGTCATTGGTCATCTAAGGTTTTGTAAAACATCGACTCCCTTATTGATTTGAATTGATACAATATGGCTTCCATCAATTGCAATCATTTAGCAAATCCAAATCCTTTATAAGGCATGTGATTGAGGAAGAAGATGAGGAAGAATCAGATTATGGAGAACTAAGCTCAAGAAAAGGCAAGAAGGCCGTTTTCAAATGAGAGCAATTTAGGCAATATAAAGATAAAGATTCAAGCATTTCAAGGGAAGAATGATCCTTAACTTTATGTGTGTTAAGCCCATCTTTGATGGCTAATGTAGAATTTGTTGTCAACAGCATTTCGCACAGTTGTTCATGTTGATTTAATTTTTTGAATGTCCTTAAGATGCAAAGAATTTGTTGGTCAATACCATTGATGGTAGGTTAACTTTGGGGTCAATGAGTCAATGTTGATGGTTGACCCTAAATTTTAGGGGTCAAGGCTAACTGTTGACCCTTGACCATTAACCTAAATTTTAGGAAGTCCATGTTGACCATTGACCCTAAATTTTAGGAATCAAATTTGGCCATTAATTGTAGGGCAACTTTTGGGAATCAATATTGACTATTGATGATTGTGCAACCCTATATCTCAAAGCCTATAAATACATCCATGCATCCTTCAAGATGGGTATGTGCTACAAAAGAGTGACTGACCAACTAAAAAGAGAGAACAGTAAAGAGAGAGGCAGCCACCAAAAAGAGAGTGATCAACCAAGGAAGGTTTAGTAGCAGCTAGCCAAGAGTGCAGCACTAAGGAGAGGTATAGTTGGCCAAGAGAGGTGTAGCACCAAGGAGAGGTGCAGTAGTTGGCCAAGGGTGAAAATAGCCACCAAAAAGGAGGTAGCCACACCAATTAAAGGAGGAGTTGTAGCAACCAATAGCCTTACCAATGGGAGAAAAAGGTAGCAGCCAGCCAAACCAAAGGGAGAAGAAGAAGGCAACAATCAGCCAAACCAAAGGGATAAGAAGAAGGCATGTAGTAGTCACACTAAACTAGAGGAGATGTGTAGCAGTCACACCAAATCAGAGGAGAACATGTAACAACTAATTAACCACCCAAGGAAGAAGTTATAGCAACTAATTAAGCAGAGGTGCAGTAGCTAGCAAATCGATCAAGGAAAGGTGCAACAGCCAACAAACCAATAAAGGAGAAGGTGTAGCAACCACCCAAAGGAGAAGGTGCAACGGCCACCAAAGAGGGAGAAAACAGCTTACAGCACAACCAGTAATTGTAGCAACAAGCATAACCAGAAATTGCAACAACAAGCACAACCAGTAATTTTAACAACAAGCACAACTAGTAATTATAGCAGCAAGCACAACTAGCACAGCAATCGGTAGCAGGTTAATCACAACCAACAACATACAAAATTGACAGCAGGTGAATCATAACTAGCAGCTTGTAGAATTAACAATAGGAGGAGAAAACTTGACCTAATAGCATGGTAGGCAGCACCAGTAGTAGGGCAAGCAATATTAGCAACAGGTGCAGAAAACTTGCCCCAGTAGCAAGGCAGGCAGCACTTACAAGGGAAAAGAACTTGCTAAGGTAGTAAGTAAGGCAACTTGCCAAGGCAACAGGAGAGGTTGCATCAGTAACAAAGGAAGGAGAAGATCCACGTTCTGCACTAGCAGCATTTGCACATTGAGTGATCCTTCTCAAGAAAGTGTTAGTCACAAACCTTTTGATAAACTTGTTGAAAAAGGGTGAGATGCCCTTGGAGTGATCTGGAGATCAATCCATTGAGTGATCGAGAGATCAACTCTTTGATCGGGAGATTATTGTAAATGGTTAAGGAGTGATCCTTCCATTGCATTAACTGTATCCCTTGATAACAAGAGTGAATTATGTAATTTAGGAGTGATCCTATCACACCGTGGACGTACCTTACACTTTGTGGGTGAACCACGTAAAAATTGCCATGTGTTCATGGGTGTTTGCATTTGATTTATATCTATACAGCTACTCTCATATAAAGAAGAAAGATAAAAATTGGATTATCGACTCTAACAAGTCATAGAGGTTAATCTGGATAAATTTGAAAAAAAGAAACAAGCATCTTACACTAATTCACCCCTTCTCCCTCTCAATGTGAGACCTACAATGGGAAAGAAAGGTTGAACATGTATTTGATTACTATAATTTTTTTGAGGAGAAGAAAGTAAAGTTGGTAGATGTAAAATTCACTAATTATGCAAGTTTTGGCGAGACCAATTGGTGATAAGTAGAAGGAATGTTGAGAGGCCAATTCAGTCATAGGAAGTGATGAAATTAATAATTGATGGAGAACAAAGTGCTATTCAAGTGCAACAAAGCAAGTATTCCCTAGATCCTTTGTAAGGAATCTATGGTCTAATGACTAGGGCAAGGACAAAGAGGATGAAAGAGGCTTTACAAGGCTTAATCATGGAGCTGTATGACAAAAAGGGTGCTTCAGAAGATTCCAAGACTGTTATAAAAGTTTTCAATGTTACATTAAGGATAATCACTTATCTTTATATGCAAGATGATGAACAAGGCTAAGAACTTGAAGAACAAAACTTGGAACCCATGATATAAGTCCAAGCTACATAACTAAGCTATGGAAAGGCTTAATTTCTTGTGTTTCATTACTTAGTTCTTCTTGTTTGTTCTAATCAACCCTCTTAAAGTTGTGTTAATTCCATGGGTGATTGATTTGAATTAAAAAATTTTAAAAAAAAGAAAGAAAGAGAAAAAAAAAGGAAGATGAAAAAGTTTTGTTTGAGTTAAGTAGTGCATCTTGATTCTTACAACCTACTATGTAACATAAAGTTACAAATATGCTTTTTGTAAAATTTTTTCAAAGCATAAAAAATGATATCTTGATTTTTTTTTTTTTGTAAAGAGTACTAAAATTGATATTTGCCATTATCTAATGGATTGCTTATTGTGATTTATTGATCTTAAGTCTTTTAAGAACATAAAGAGGGCTAGCTTGAGAGCAAAAAGGCATGAGTGGTGAGATCATCATTGAGAAAAGCCAAAATAGAATGAAACATGAGTGATAATAATCTCATTTGAGAGTAAACACGTGGCCTAATATGAAGCATAATGTACAATCTGTTTGTACATTATATGTACATTATATGTAAGTAAGCAAAGGTTAAAGTTAAATTGTATGACTTGTATGCACTTTTAACTGTGCCTAACCAACCATGGACTGATATTTCTTTGAACAATGTCTTAGGATTATCAAGGTTTCAAAGTGGTAAGGACATCATACTTGTTGTTATTGATAGGTTTAGCAAAATGACTTATTTTGTTGCATGTTCTAAAACTAATGATGTAACACATATTGCTAATTTGTTCTTTAAGGAAGTGGTGCATTTACATGGTTTGCCAAGAACCATTGTTAATGATAAGGATGTTAAGTTCTTAAGTCATTTTTGGTGCACTTTATGGAATAAATTGGGAACTAAACTCTTATTTTCTATTGTTGCAAATCCTCAAACAAATTAACAAACTAAAGTAGTTAATAGGACACTCACTACTTTATTGCATGCTATCATTCAACAGAACTTAAGTGATGGAGAATAAAGTGCTGATCATGTGCAATAAAGCAAGTATTTCCAAGGTCCCTTGCAAGGAATCAGTGGGCAAATGATTAGGAAAAGGATAATGAGGATGATGAAAGAGACGTTACAAGGCTTATTAATCATGGACATGAATGACAAAGAGGCTACTATAGAAGATTCTAAGGCTGTTTTAAAAGTTTCCAATGCATACCAAGGATAATCACTAATCTTTATGCTTAAGATCATAGACAAGACTTAGATCTTAAAGAATATAGCTTGGAGCCCATAATACAAGTCTAACCAATATGATGAAGCTAAGGAAAGACTCGATCCGCATCCTAAGTTGAAGAAAAGAAAAGAAAAACAAAAGGAAGACAAGGAAGTTGTGTTTGAACTGAGTAGTGCATAACACAAGGAAGATGAAGAAGTTGTGTTTGAACTAAGCAATGCATCTTGATTCTTTTAACCTATTATGTATGTCTATAAGGTTGCAAATTTGCTTCTTTTTTTTTTCAAGTCTAAAAAGGATATCTTGATTTTTTTTTTCTTTTAAAAGTTCTAATTTTGAGATTTACCACCATCTAACAGATTGCTCCTTGTGATTTGTTGATCTTGATTCTTTCAAGAACATAAAAGGGGCTAATTTGAGTGGAAAAATGCAAGAATGGTGAGATCATCATCAAGAAAAGCCAAAATAGATTAAACACATGAGATAACAATCTGATTTAAGAGTAAACATGTGAGGGATTGTGTGAGGAACAAATTTATTTTAATTACTAATGTATTTCTACAAGTTATAAACATGAGTAGTGAAGGACAACTGCAGAATATAAACATGAAGAAATGGATTAAGGCTATTATCAAGCAATTTAAGATTATAAAAGCAAGGTTAGATGATTTACAATCATCTATAAATTCAAATCCTCTAGAAGGCATCTAATTGGGGAAAAAGTTAAGGAAGAATTAGATTATGAAGAATCAAACTTCAAAAAAGGCAAGAAGGTTGTTTCCAAAAGAGATAGCAATTTGGTAGCATAAAGAAAGGTTGAGCATGTATTTAATTGCCATAATTATTCTGAGGAGAAGAAAGTAAAGTTGGCAACTGTAGAATTTATAGATTATGCAAGTATTTGGTGAAACCAATTGGTGATAAATAGGATGAGGAATGGTGAGAAGCCAATTTAGTCATAGGAAGCGATGAAATTAATAATGCACAAGAGATTTATACCAAGCTACTATCATAGAGACTTGTATAGAAAATTGCAAGGGCTGGTTCAAGGGTTTATGAGTGTGAAGGACTATTACAAGTAGATAAAGAAAACAATGATTAGAGCTAACGTAGAGGAAGACGAAGAGGCTACCATGGCAAGGTTTATTGATAATTTGAACAAGGAAAATGCAGACCCATCATTTCTTTTAAGCAAGGCTCTCATTTTGGTTCCAAACACACTTTTTGATACAGTTATCATGAAATTAACATTTGTAGCCAAACTACCTAGCATATTAATCAAAACATACAAGCCCACACACTATAAAAACTCTAAATGTGTTTACTTCCATCAACTAAAGGAGTGATTCATCTTGGTTTGCATTTCATTCTAATATTAAGTTGTTTATTTCTAAAATAACGAGACTTTCTAATCACCTCAAGCTAATCAGGTTCATCTTTTTGTTACAAGGTCTATTTTTTATGAAATGACCATGAAATTATCTTTTGTGTCCATATTAACAACTATATTCATTGTGAAAACAATGTCCATGTACCATCTATGCCATGAATTCATTCACTTCCAACAAACAATGGAGACATTGACCTTGATTAGCATTTCGTATGCATACTAATTGGTTGAATTCCAAAATAAAGAGTCCCACCCATCATTTCATTAAAGCAAGGCTCTCATTTTGGTTCCAAACACACTTTTCGATACAGTTATCATGACATTAACATTTGTAGCCAAACTATCTAGCATATTAA
>CM038600.1:6312914-6373809 GCA_021533255.1 Ceriops tagal
AGCAACACCAGCAGCAACCTGCTATTACAGCAGCAGCACGCAACAATCAGTAGCAACTTGCTAAACCAACAATCTGCAACACCAGCTGTAACTTGCAACAACCAGTAGCCACCCAAAGAAGGAGAGAAGTGCAACAAGTAAATTGCAGCAGCAAGGGTAGCACAACCAGGAGCAGCAGCAGGCTCTGGCAGAAGGTGCAGGCAAACCAGCAAGTGCAGCACGTCCAAAAGGCTATACCAGCAAATGCAGCACATCCAGCAGCCAAAGCAGCACGTCCAGCAGGCAATCCTACGGATTGTAGTACGTCTGGTAGGCAATCCCAACAAGTGCAGCACGTCCAGCAGTTGTAGCATGTCCAGCAGGCAATCCTAGCGAGTGTAGCATGTCCAGCAGTTGTAACACATACAGCAGCAACCTCTGGGCAGCAAGAGTAGGCAAACCAGCAGCTACAAATTGCAAGAGTAGCAGCAAGCTTAAGCAAAATGTGTAGGCAGTGATAGCAGCCTGTGCAGGCAACAATAGCAGCTATGCACATGTAGGCAGTGACAGCAGAAGGTGCAAATAGCGATAGCAGCCAATGCATGTGCAGACTGAAAAAGCAAAACATGCGAACAGCAATAGCAACATGTGGGGACAGCAATAGCAGCCCGTGCATGTGCAGGCAGCAAAAGCAGAATGTGCAGGGAGCAATAGCAGCACATGTAGACAACACAAGCAGATTATGTGGACAGCGATACCAGAACGTGCGGATAGCAATAGCAAAACATGCAGAAAGCGATAGTAACACATGTAGACAGCAATAGCAGAACGTGCAAACAGTGAAAGCAGTATGTGTAGACAACGATAGCAGAATGTGTAAGCAGCGATAGCAACACATGTAGATAGCAATAAAAGAACATGCAGGCAATGATAGCAACATGTGCAGGCAACAATAGTAGCACATGCAGGTAGCAATAGCAGTAGGTCTGGCAACTTGCAGCAGCCAAGGATAAAATGTGTCCCGACAACAGGTCCGGTAGCTTGCAACATTTGAGGAGAAAATGTGTCCCAATAGCAAGTTCGACAACTTGTAATAGCAAAGGAGAAAACATGCCCCGGCAGCAACTCCAGCGGCTTGTAGCAGCAGAGGAGAAAATGTGCTCGGCAGTAGGTTTGACAACTTATAGCGGCAAAGGTGAAAGCGTGCCCCAGTAGGTTTCTCAAGGATTGCCTTACAATCAATGGTCAGCATTGATTCCTTGAATTTAGGATTGACCTACCATCAACGATCAGCATTGACTCCTTGCATTTAGGGTTGATCTACCATTAATAGTTAGCATCATACCAATCTAGTATGCCATAGGTTTGTCCAAGCTGGTAGTAGATATCCATGAATCTCCATAGAAGAAATTACAACCTCCAACTTAACGAATGACAGATACTTCCCTAGCAATTTGCATAGCCACCTTAGGGTCAATATTCTAGTAGTTTCCAAACAGTGCAGCACCATTAATCTTAAAGACTACTCTATGCCATTTTAAATTTGGCATTGTCTTTGACATAAGGTCATTTGCAAAGGTAACATTACTAAGATTACATCTCTTGGCATATCTAAGCAATACACTACCATTCCTACCAATAGCTTCCCCTCAATATCAATCATTACCAAGCTATTTAGTCCCATTGCTTCTCTCATTCTCTCCATCGATTCTCCTTTCTAGGAATGAGAGTACACCATCATCCTTAACCCTTGAATAAATTAGCTGCCAACACACTTTGTAAATGTAGCAAACATATCTCAAAGGCACTTATAACATTAAATCAACAGGGACAAATATATGAGATACTATTGATAACAAATCCAACATTAGCCATCAAAGATGAGCACAACAATCTTCCCCTTTAGATTTGTTGGCAACACATTAAATCCATAAGTCTGCAATTAAACATAAGCAGTAGCATCAGCAAAAGGAAAGACCTCTACTTTTGACATTCACAACTCTCCCTAAAACATACATCTCCCTTTTTGCATATGGGTTTGATATCAATTGGAAACAACCACAATTTTTAACTCCTTTTTTTTTTTTTCCACTTCTCCCACTTTGACAATTTCTCCCCCTTAATTTGATTTTCCCTTTTAGATTGATCAAGCTACTCCCCATTTTAATCAATATATACTCTCTTTGGATTTGTGCAAATATCTCCCCTTTTGACAACAAATCCAAAGAATAATAGAAGAGGGAAGGTAAGGGGGGTTAGAGGCATACTCAGCCTCTAGTGGTGGCTGAACACATAAGGTTAGCCTTAACTTCTAGAACACCTATCTTAACAGAGGTTTGGTGAATATATCTGCAACTTGCTCTGTGGTAGGCACATACTCCAGCTTTACTACATTTTTCTCCACTTTTTCTTTAATGAAGTGGTATTTGGTTTCAATATGTTTAGACCTAAAGTGTTGGACAAGATTCTTTAACAAATTAATGGCACTTTGGTTGTCACAACCAATTAGTAATGACAACTCTACACATCCACCTTTAAATCTTCAAGCTGTTGTTTCATTCATAGCATTTGAGTACAAGCTTGAGTAGCAACTAAATATTTAGCCTCTGCAATGCTTAAAGTCATTGAATTTTGCTTCTTGTTGTGCCATGAAACACACTTACTGCCCAAATAAAATGCACCACTTGATGTAGACCTTTTGTCATCACAATTACCAACCTAATCAACATCTGTAAGCCCATATAAATTAAGTCATAAAGCAACCTCTAATTTATTGTGCACTAAACATATCTCAAGGTTCTTTTAGCATCCAAGAGGTGAGATTCCTTAGGCTTACTTTGAAATCTAGCACAAAGTGTTATAACAAAAAGAAGATCAGGCTTTAATGTTGTTAAATACAGTAAACTTCCAATCAACTTTCTATATTCCTTCTAATAAACCATTTTGCCTTCTTCATCTTTGCTTAACTTTGTTCCAACAGCAATGGGAGTGCTTACTTCTTTAGAGTTCTCCATCCCAAACCTTTTTAACAACATTTTTCTTGGGATAGAAAAATTCTAGCCTTACTTGCAAAACTTATAGCCCTAAGAACAATTCATTTCACCTATCATAGACATCTCAAATTTCTTCTTTATCTAATAAGCAAAAGTAGTGCAAAGGGCCTATTTTTCAGCAATAAAAATTATGTCATCAACATAAACCACAATAATTAATTGGCCCTCTTCCTTTATGTACAAATTGTTGTCCACATTCCCTTTTTTGAATTTCATATCTTTGAGACATGTATCTAGCTTGGAATACCATGCTTTTGGAACTTGCTTTAAGCCGTATAAAGCCTTTTTTAATTTGCACACACTTGGACCATTATGATCAAGTATAAAACCATCAGGCTATTCAATAAATACCTTTTCTTCAAGCTCTCCATTCAAAAATGTTGATTTCATATCCATCTAATAAACTTTGTAATTTTTTTGAGCAATAATGGTTATGAATATTCTAATTGCTTCAAGTATAGCTACAGGAGCAAAGGTCTTTTCAAAATCAACACCTTCTATTTGTGAGCAACCTTTACAAACAAGTCTTGCCTTATTTCTTACAACCTCACCATATTCATTGAGCTTATTTCTAAACACCCATTTGATTCTAATGATGATTTTCCCTTTAGGTCTTGGAACTAAACATCTAAGTGTTGTTCTTTTCAATTTGATCAAGCTCTTTATTCATAGCACATACCCATTCCTTGTGCTTTAATGCTTCTTCCACTAACTTGGGTTTAACTTCGAAGATTAATGAGGTTTGTTTACCACCTTTTAGCCTTTTTCTAGTCTACATTGAATCCTCTTTGCTACCAATAATGTTTTTAGCATTAACTTCAGTTCTAACTCTTCCATGAGCTTGGGAATGCCTTGATTCATTTTCTTTATCACTTGTAATTTAAGAATCAATGTCTTTTTCATGTTGAATAGCCTTTGATTTATCACTTTCAAATTCCTTTTCATTATTATACACGACATCTTTAACTTCCTTATGTTGTGATTGCATTGTTTAACCATCTTCAATCACTTTAACATCAAAGTTGTCTATAATTTTTTACAACCTTTTGTTATAATGTCTGAAGCCTCTTCCATTTGGTACATAGCCCTAGAATATGCCTTCATTAGCCTTCTTATCAAATTTTCCAAGATTCTTGCCTTTGATTTTAATGAGGCACAGGCTTCCAAATACTTTAAAATGTTTTACTGTTGTTCCCACAGCCTTGTATGGGTTGTAATTGTTGTCAACTAGGTTTAAGTGTGCAAGAAAGTAAAGCCACATGGAAGGGTAAGAAATTAAAGCCATATGGAAGGGCAAGAAGGTAAGTTACAAGTGTTGCCAATAATTACAAAGGGGGAGATTGTTGTTCCCACAGCCTTGTATGGGTTGCAATTGTTGTCAATAAGGTTTAAGTGTGCAAGAAAGTAAAGCCACATGGAAGGGCAAGAAAGTAAAGCTACAAGGAAGGGCAAGAAGGTAAATCCACATGGAAGGACAAGAACGTAAATCTGCCGCGTAAGCCCTATTAGGGTTTCATGGAAGAGAGTATATAAAGACCTTGGAAAACAAAATTAGGGGAAGGCCAACACAATTGAATACATGGTAAAACACAAAAGTGTGTGGACGACCAAATAGAGAAAACAGAAAAACACAACATACGGCCAAAGCACACCGACGACAAGCGAACGGTAGAATAGGAGACGACAAAATAGAAAAGAAGCAGCTGTAGTGAACAGTGTAGCCGTCGAGTGAACAGTACCGTGGTCGGAGATAGGAGAGAAAACGAACCCGTGGTCGGAAAAGAGGAGAGGTCGGTTAAAATAGAGAAAAGATGAGACGGCTGAAGAGGCTGGACAACTGGATGGAAGATCGGAAGAGCAAAACGGCAAAGCTGTTGGAAGAGAGAGAAAAATCATATGCGGCAAAATCAGAACAGACCGGCGGAAGGAGAGAGAAACCCGACGGCCAAATTGGAGTAGACTGGTGGAAGGAGAGAGAAACCCGACGGCCAAAAACAGAAGGTCAATAGAATCAAGAGAGAGAGACGGAGAAGAGTGAGATCGTGAAACAGGAAATGAGTCGACACGGCTGGATGGTGAGAGAGAAAGCACAACATAGCAAGAGAGAGAAACAGGTTGACGGCAAAACAAAGTGGACGATCGATGAAGAACCAGGACGACTGAAAATCATGTTTGGTGGCTGAACGAAGAAAAACAAACCACTGGTCAGAAGAATACCAGAAACGAATAGGGGTGGACAGCCAATGAACAGTGACCGGCAGAAAAGGGAAAAAAAATCTGATACGGGCAAAGGAGGTGTGAAACGGACAAGGGTAAACCAAAAATGTACATGAGGTGAGTCGTGAGACAGTAAGATCGTAGGGCAAGGAGACGGGTGAGACTGTGAGATGGTGAAAGCAGGAGTTGTGTGATACAACGTAGAGAAGAACTTTGGCGAAACATTGAAAGAACTCAATGTATTTCTAGATTTCTTTAAGAGAGGTTAAAGAGCGTTGTGGTGAACTTCTAAGTGGCAGTGGAGCAGCCTTTCAATTCAACAAAGGCAAGACAAGCTAGAAGAAGGGTAGACACAATAAGTGACACTTTTTGTATTGTACTTGCTTAGTAATTACAATAGTGAAAGGAGTAGAGGATTAAAACATCCATTGTAATGGGAATTCTTAAGTATAGTGGATAGTCTCGGTAAGGGAGAGTTCCTACCACTGTGGATGTACGTCACGTTGACGGAATCACGTAAATCTCATGTGTCCTTAATTTGCTTTACGTTCTGTGTTTTGAATTGAGTTGTGAATGCAGCTAAAGTATTAACCAACCCATAACCTAATGATGACCTAAACAAGAACATCCGAATTGTCTATTAGGCAAGGTGTCTGAAAGGTGACTTTGGGGACTATTGTGATTAGTAGGTAGCAATAAATTTACCTTAGTTGAGTCTGAGAAAGAGTTCGCTTTTAAGAAGAGGTTGATGTTGTTCACTTACATGTGAATTGCGAATTGTGGTGATACTGATTCACCCCCCTCTTAGTATCACAAACTAGTAGATCCTAGGGAGAAGTCGAGAACTTCATTTACACTTGGCTTCTTTCCATTCCACAACTCATAGGGGGTCTTCTTTGTATGTAGGTTTATCAAGTATCTGTTTTGAATCTGAGTGGCAGTAGTAACCTCTATGTTGTAGCCATGTGAGGTACCA
This sequence comes from Ceriops tagal, assembly GCA_021533255.1. NCBI lineage: Eukaryota > Viridiplantae > Streptophyta > Magnoliopsida > Malpighiales > Rhizophoraceae > Ceriops > Ceriops tagal. The sequence goes on from CM038600.1 coordinate 6,319,140, forward strand.
TGCTCATTCAACATGGTCCTTGCCATTTCCATTAGGCTTCTATTCTTTCTTTCAGCCACTCCATTTTGTTAAGGTGTGTAGGTACTAGCATATTCATGCTTCACTCTATACTTCTCCAAATAATTTTCAAATTCATTGTTAGTGTTTTTTGTTCCATTGTCTGTCTTGAGTCTTTTAATTCTTCTACCCATTTGATTTTCAACTAGCCTTTTGTAGCTCTTGAAATTATTGAGAGCATCTGATTTATGTTTCAAAAACATAATACAAATCATTCTTGTAAAATCATCAATAAAAGAAATAAAGTACTTATCACCCTTTAATGATTTTTGTCTCATAGGCTCATAGATATTTGAATGAATGAGCTCTAATGGCTTCTTTGTTTGAATCTCCATATTTTTGTGGGCAGCTCTTCCCTTTTTGACAAGTGTTACAAGTGGTATTTCTTTCTCTTCTTAGCTTGTGTACATCTTTCACAACTTCATTTTTGGACAATTTGTTTAGCCCTTTTTGTTCAAGATGTCTCAATCTTCTATGCCACAATAAATTCTCATCTTTGGTGCTCATGTAGCATGTGTTTTTACTACTAAAAACTTGGTATAAGTTTCCATTTGTTCTTTCTCCCTTTGTAAGAATAGCACCATCACTTAATCTTTTTACCTTGTAGCTACTCTTACTGAAAGTAACTTCATGCCCAACATCACAAAGTTGGCTAACACCGATTAAATTATGTTTTAGCCCTTCAATATAAAGCACTTCACCTAATTTCAGCTTTTCTGCACCAATTTTAGCAGTACCAACACTTTTAATCTTTAAATCACCATCATTACCAAATATGACTAACCCTCCATTATATTTTTTCTACTTCGTTTAGCACCTTAAAGTCTCTTGTCATGTGTGAAGAGGAACCACTATCAAGGATCCATGGCTTTTCTTTCTTGGAAGCTTTTAAGGCTACTTCCACAACTATTGCCATTTCTCTTTCTCTTATTCTTCTTCGACCAAACGTAGGAGCATATGTAGGTGTTCTCCTTTGCATTCTTTGACTTGGCAAATAGGGGATATGAATTTGGTGAAAGAAGAAAATTTAGATTTGAAGGATTTTGCTAGAGCTATAGTAAGTATGAACACAAGGTTAGTGTTTGCTAGAGTAAGGACTTATAATAAAGAGGAATGTGAGGCAAGAGTCTAGGGGGAGACTTTATCAAGAAAGGTGATAGCCTTTAGTGAATAGAAGTAAAAATCCACTAAGAAACAGATTTGATATGTTGGAAGAAATCTGTGATAGATATGAAAAAGTTGAACATATTGTTAAGGAATGCTTAACATTGCTGCCCGGTCAAAGAATGCAAAGGAGAACACCTACATATGCTCTTACATTTGGCCAAAGAAGAAGAAAAGGAAGGGAAATGGCTATAGTTATGGAAGTATCTTTAAATGCTTCCAAGAAAGAAAAGCCATGGATCTTGGATAGTGGCTACTTTTCACACATGACAAGAGACTCCAAGTTTTACTAAAAAAAAGTAAAAAAATATAATGGAGGGTTAGTCACATTTGGCAATAATGGTGCTTTAAAGATTAAAGGTGTTGGTGTTGCTAAAATTGCTGCAGAAAAGCTAAAATCAAGTGAAATGCTTTATGTTGAAAGGCTAAAACACAATCTAATCAGTGTTAGTCGACTTTGTGATGATGGGCATGAAGTTACCTTTAGCAAGAATAGTTATATGTTAAAGAGATTAAGTGATGGTGTTGTTTTTACAAAGAGAGAAAGAATAAATGGAAACTTATACCAAGTTTCTAGCAACAAAAAAACATGTTACATAAGCACCAAAGATGAGAATTTGTTATGGCATAGGAGATTGGGACATCTTGGATAGAAAGGGCTGAATAAATTGTCTAAAAATAAAGTTATGAAAAATGTACCCAAGTTGAGAAGAGAAAGAAATGCAATTTGTAGCATGTGTCAAAAAGAGAAGATGATGAATGCTACCCAGAAAAATGTGGAGATTCAAACAAAGAAGTCATTAAAGTTCATTCATTCGGATGTTTATGGGCCTATGAGACAAAAATCATCAAAGGGTGATAGGTACTTCATTTCTTTTATTGATGATTCTACAAGAATGATTTGTATTATGTTCTTAAAACATAAATCATATGCTCTCAATAATTTCAAGAGCTACAGGAGGTTGGCTAAAAATCAGTAAGGGAGAAGAATTAAAAGACTCAAGATAGACAATGGGACAAAATACACTTGTAGTGAATTTGAAAATTATTTAGAAAAGCATAAAGTGAAGCATGAATATGCTAGTCTCTACAGACTTCAATAAAATGGAGTGATTGAAAGAAGAATAAAAGCTTAGCAGATATAGCAAGGACCATATTGGTTGAGCATAGTACCTCACATGGCTATTGGAGAGAGGCTATCACTACTGCCACTTAGATTCAAAATAGATGCTTGATGAGACCACATACAGAGAAGACACCTTATGGGCTATGAAATGGAAAGAAGCCAAGTGTAAAACATTTTAAAGCATTTGGAAGCTGTGCCTCGTTAAAATCAAAGGCAAGAATCTTGGAAAATTTGATGAAAAAGCTAATGAAGGCATATTTTTAGACTATGTGCCAAATGGAAAAGGCTTTAGATATTATAACAAAAGGCTACAAAAAATTGTAAATAACCTTGATGTTAAAATGATTAAAGATGGTTCCATAATGATGTAATTATAGCATTTGGAAGCTGAAGATGTCGTGTGTGATATTGAAAAGGAATTTGAAAGTGATAAGTTAGAGGATGTTTAGCATGAGGAAGACATTGATTCTCAAATTACAAGTGATAAAAAAGATGAATCAAAGCATTCTTAACTCATAGAAAAGTCAAAGCTAAAGTTGAGGCTAAAACATTATTGGTGGTAAAGAGGATTCTGTGCAGACTAAGAGAAGATTAAAAGGTGGTAAACAAACCTCATTGATTTCTAAAGTTAAACCCAAGTTAGTGAAAGAAGCATTAAAGTACAAGGAATGAGTATGTGTTACGAATGAAGAGCTTGATCAAATTAAAAAGAACAACATTGGGTGTTTAGTTCCTAGACGTAAAGGGAAAAACATCATTGGAACCAAGTGGGTGTTTAGAAATAAGCTCAATGAAAATGGTGAGGTTTTAAGAAACACGACAAGACTTGTCTGCAAAGGCTACTCACAAGTAAAAGGTGTTGATTTTAAAGAGACTTTTGCTCTTGTGGCCAGACTTGAAGCAATCAGAATATTGATGGCCATTGCTACTTAAAGAAATTACAAAGTTTATTAGATGAATGTGAAATCAGCATTTCTGAATTAAGGGCTTGAAGAAGAGGTATTTATTGAATAGCTTGATGGTTTTATACTTAATCATGATGGTTCAAGTGTGTGCAAATTGAAAAAGGTGTTTATAGCTTAAAGCAAGCTCTAAGAGCATGGTATTCCAAGCTAGATACATGTCTCAAGGATATGAAATTCAGAAAAGGGAATGTGGACAACAACTTGTACATGAAGGAAGATAAAAAGGGCCAATCAATTGTTGTGGTTTATGTTGATGACATAATTTTTGTTGCTAAAAAAAAGGCCCTTTGCATTGCTTTTACCGATCATATAAAGAAGAAGTTTAAGATGTCTATGCTAAGTGAAATAAAATTCTTCTTAGGGTTACAAGTTTTGCAAAGCAAGGCTAGAATTTTCCTCTCCTAAGAAAAATATGCATGTGAGCTATTAAAAAGGTTTAGGATGGAGAACTCTAAAGAAGTAAGCAAAGATAAAGAAGGTAAAATGGTTGATCAAAAGGAATTTAGAAAGTTGATTGAAAGTTTATTGTATTTGACAACATCAAGGCCTGATCTTGTTTTTGCTATAACACTTTGTGCTAAATTTGAAAGTGAGCCTATGGAATCTCATCCTGTAACTGCTAAGAGAATTTTAAGATATGTCAAGGATGCAACAAATTATAGGTTACTTTATAATAGAAGTGGACAACTTAATTTATATAGGTATATAGATGCTAATTAGGCTAGAAATTGTAATGAAAAAAGGCCAATGTCAGGTGGTACATTTTATTTGGGTAGTAGATGTGTTTCAAGGCACAATAAAAAGCAAAATTCAATGACTCTAAGCACTGTAAAGGCTAAATATGTGGCTGCTACTCAAGCTTGCACTCAAATGCTATGAATGAAACAATAGCTTAAAGATTTGAAGGTGGATGTGCAGCTACCATTACTAATTGGTTATGACAACCAAAGTTCCATCAATTTAAGTCCAGATCTAAACATATTGAAATCAAGTACCACTTCATTAAAGAAATAGTGGAGAAAAATGAAGTAAAGCTGAAGTATGTGTCTACCACAGAGCAAGTTACAAATATATTCACCAAACCTTTGTCAAGAGAGATGTTCCTCAAGTTAAGGCTGAACTTATTTATTCAACCACACCCTAGAAGCTAAGGTATGCCTTTAACACCTCCTCTTTTTGCATCTATTATTCTTTAGATTTGTTGTCAAAGGGGGAGATATTTTGCATAAATCCAAAGAGAGTAGGTTTTGATCAAAAAAAGGAGTTAAAAATTAGGGTTGTTTGCAATTGGTATCATGCCCACATGCAAAAAGGGAGATGTATGTTTCAAGAGGAGCTATTCCTTTTTGTTAACACTACTACTTGTGATTGCTACTTGTGCTTAATTGTTGATTTTTGGATTTATCGTGTTACCAACAATCCAAAGGGGGAGATTGTTGAGTCCATCTTTGATGGCTAATGTTAGATTTGTTGTCAACAACATCTCACATATTTGTCCTTGTTGATTTCATGTTGTGAGCATCATTGAGATGTGTTTGCTGCATTTACAAAGTGTTAGTGACTAATTCATTCAAGGGTTAAGGAAGACAGTATTGGTAGGAATGGTAGCGTTTTGCTTAGATAGGCCAAGAGATGTAATCCTAGCAATGCTGCCTTTGCAAACAACCTTAAGTCAAAGTCAATGCTGACCATTAACCCTAAATTATATAAGTTAATGCTAACTATTAATCTAAATTCAAGGAATCAATGCTAACCATTGATGTTAGGGCAACCTTACATTTAAGGAATCAATGCTAACTATTGATGATAGGGCAACCCTAAACTCAAGGCTTATAAATATCTATGCAGCTATCAAGAGAAAAACATAGTAGAGAGAGGGCAAAAAACCTGTAGAGAGCATAAGGAAAAAAAGTGTGAGCTGCAGAAAAAGGGGAACAGTTAAGAGTATAGCTAAAAAAAATAGGTGAGCTATAAAAAAAGCGGAATGGCAGAGAGCATAGCTAAAAAAAAAATAGGTGAGCTACAAAAAGAGGGAAATGGAAGAGACCAACATACAAATGAAAAGGAGAAAACCAGCAGTAGAAAAGAGGCAATAGCAAAAAAGAAAAGAGAGGCAGCAGTAGAAAGAAAAGAGAGACATTAGCAGAAAAGCTTGAGCAAAACTTGTAGAAGGAGAAAGCAGCACAGCAAAAAATAAAAAGCAACGACATAGTAGAAAATAAAAGGCAACAACACAGTAGAAAACAACAAGTAGTAGGAAGCTGTGAGTGGTAAAAACAAAAGAGAAAAAGGAGATAGCACCAAGAAGCTATGACTGGCAGTGCAGAAGGTAAAGACCCGTAGTGCAGAAGGCAAAGACTAGCAATGTAGAAGGTAAAGACTGGCAATGTAGAAGGTAGAGACTGGCAACGCAAAAGGTAGAGACCGGTAGTGCAGAAGGCAGAGATCGATAATGCAGAAGGTAGAGATCGATAATGCAGAAGGTAGAGATCGGTAGTGCAAAAAGTAGAGATCGGTAGTGTACAAGGTAGAGATTGGCAATGAGGAAGGAGAGAATAGCAGAAAGAAAGGAGAAAATTAGTTTGTTGCCATAGCAACTTAAGCATATAGAGAAATCTTTCTCAGGAAAGTTTTTGTCATAAACTTTTTATGAACTTTGAAAAAGGGTGGGAAATGCTTGGAGTGATTAGGAGATCATTATAAGTGCTTAAGGAGTGATCCTTTCACAATCGTTAAGTAGAGATCCTTCCACAACATCAGCTGTATCCCTTGATAACAAGAATGTATTGTGTGATATAGGAGTGATCCTATCACACTATGGACATAGTTAATATATTATGGGTGAACCACATAAAAATTCTATGTGTTCTTGGATGCTTGCGCTTTCTTGATATCCATACAACCATTCTCACATAAAGAAGTAAAATAAAATTGGATCATAGACTTTAACAGATCATAGAGGTTTAATCTAGATAAATTTGTAAAAAGCAAAAATCTTACATTGATTCACCCCTTCCCCCTCTCAGTGTAAGACCCAAGAAGGTCCTTATCAGAAAGAAAGGTTAAGCATGTATTTGATTGCCATAATTATTCTAAGGAGAAAAAAGTAAAGTTGGCAACCATAGAATTCACTAATTATGCAAGTATTAGTGGGACAATTGGTGATAAATAGGAGAAGGAATGATGAGAGGCCAATTCAGTCATGCAAGAGATGAAATCGGTAATAATGATTTATACTTGGCCACTACTATAGAGACTTGCATAGAAAATTACAAGGGTTGGTTCAAAGGGTTCATAAGTGTGGAGGACTATTACAAAGAGATAGAGATAGTCATGATTAAAGCTAATATAGAGGAAGATTGAGAGTCCACCATGGCAAGGTTATTGGTGGTTTGAAAAAGGAGATTGCTAATGTAATGGATTTGCAACGCTAGTTAGAGATGGAGGGGATATTGCATAAGGTTATCAAGGTGGAAAAACAAATTGTTGTTCACACAACTTTGTGTAAGTTGTAATTGTTGTCAACTAGGTTTAAGTGTGCAAGAAAGTAAAGCCACATGGAGGGGCAAAAAGGTAAAAGCCACATGGAGGGGCAAGAAGGTAAAAGCCACATGGAGGGGCAAGAACGTAAAAGCTATGTGGAAGGGCAAGACAGTAAATTCACCCTATTAGGGTTTCATAGAGGAGTATATAAACACCAACATAAGAGAGTGAACAGTAACTGTCGAGAGAGAGAGAAAGAGGAGACGGTCGACGACCAGGCTGAACGAAGAACAACTGTCGAGAGAGAGAGAAAGAGGAGACGACCGGGCTGAACAAAGAACCAAGGTTGAGGGAGAGAGAAAGAGGAGACGACCGAGCTAAACGAAGAACAAAGGTCATGAGAGAGAGAAAGAGGAGAGACGGCCGAAGGGGGGCTGGAAAAAGAACAGAGGTCGGCAAAAATAGAGAAAAGAGGAGATGGCTGAAGGGGCTAGACGACTAGATGGTAAACCGGAAGAGCGAAATGGCAAAGTCCTATTCGGCCAACCAAGTGAGCCAACAGCAGAACAGGGGAAGGAGATAAAATCCAACACGGCCAAAGAGGAGAGTGGACGGCAAAGGAACGGCACACCACCGGTCGGCAGAACACGAGAGAAAGAGAGAAAAATTAAGACAACCATTGGAAGAGAGAGAAAAGAGGTATACGGCTAGAACAGAGGAGTCAACGGAAAGGAGAGAGAAAACATGGCCAAATAAGGGAAAAGAAGAAAAAATCTGGAACGGCCAAAGAGGGGTGGACAAAGAGAGAGAGACCATTGGCAGAACAGAGGAAATCCGTCTAGACGGTGAGAGAGAAATTCGGTTGGACGGTAAGAAAAAGAAATCCGGCGGTAAGAGACAGAAATTCAGCTGGACAGCAAGAGAGAGAGAAATGGACAAGTGAGGTGTAAGACGTGAGACAATTGGTTGGAAGAAAACTTGAACCGTGAGGTAAGAGCAAAAACCAGAAGAAAACCAGAACGTGCATCGGCGTGAGACAAGGAGACGGGTAAGACCATGAAACAGTAAAAGCAGTAGCTGTGTGAGACAACCTAGAGAAGGAATTCGGTGAAACATTGGAAAGAACTCAACGTATTTCCAGATTTCTTTAAGAGAGGTTAGAGAGCGTTGTGGTGAACTTCTAAGCACCAGTGGAGCAGCCTTTCAATTCAACAGAGGCAAGACAAGTTAAAAGAAGGGTAGACACAGTAAGTGACACTCTTTGTATTGTACTTGTTTAGTAATTGCAATAGTGAAAGGAGCATAGGATTAAGACATCCATTGTAACTAAAATTCTCAAGTATAGTGGATAGTCTCGATAAGGGAGAGTCCCTACCACCGTAGATGTACGTCATGTTGACAAAACCACGTAAATCTCGTGTGTCCTTAATTTGCTTTACGTTCTGTATTTTGAATTGAGTTGTGAACACAGCTAAAGTTTCAGCCAACCCATAACCTAACGAAGACCTAAACAAGAACATCCGAATTGTCTATTAGGCAAGGTGTTTGAAAGGTGACTTTGGGGATTATTGTGATTAGCAGGTAGCAATAGATCTACCTTAGTCGAGTTTGAGAAAGAGTTCGCTTTTAAGAAGAGGTTGAAGTTGTTCACTTACCTGTGAATTGCAAATTGTGGTGATACTGATTCACCTCCCCTCTCAGTATCACAAACTAGTAGATCCTAGAGAGAAGTCGGGAACTTGAAAAATTAAGTACAAAGGATCCAAATCTTGCTTGGCTTTTAGTTTTAGATGGAAGGCAACTTGAAAACCCCAAAATAGGATTAAAGTCAAAAGGAGATGCAAAGCCAAAGGATTCAGTTAATGTTTCTTAAAGTAAAATCAAATCCAAATTTTCTTCTAAATCTCATGATAAGGTGTCAATGGCATGGACATATTACTTCTCAATGTCCAAATAAAAGAGCTATGATTATGTTGGAGAATGGTGACGTAGAAAGTACTAGTTCAAGTGATAATGACATGCCAACATTGGACAATTGTTCCTATGTTGAAATTGAAAAACCCGTTTATGGAAAGATGCTAATTTTAAGGCATGCACTAAGCATTTAGCCTAAGGATGATAATGATGAGGAGCAATGTGAGCATATTTTCCATACAAGATTCCATGTTAAAGATAAGGTATGTACCATGATTATCAATAATGGATTTAATAAAGAACCCACTAGGTGACTTACCCTAGGAACCTTTGAATCAATTTGTTATGCACGCCTTAGAAATTTAGGAAAGAAGTTGGGTTGATCAAATCAGAACGCTAAAGAAACTAAGTGCTAAAAACCTCAATCTTTAGACACCACAAAAGTTGATCACTCCTTTGATAAATTAAGACAATGTATTCTTCCCAAGAACACAAGAAGGCAAAGTAAAGCTTGCTAAAAATACTCCAATCTTATTAACTTAAAATCCAGCAACCCAAAACAAAATTAGGCCCATTAATACAACTTAACATGCAAATCAAGCCTTTCCTTAGCTTAGTTATGTAGCTTGGACTTATATCATAGGCTCTAAGTTTTATTCTTCATGTTCTAAGCTTGGTCCATCATCTTGCACATAAAGATAAGCAATTATCCTTGGTGTAGCATTGAAAACTTTTAGAACAACTTAGAATCTTCTAAAGCACCTTTTTTGTCATGCAGCTCCATGATTAAACCTTGTAAAGCCTCTTCCATCCTCTTTGTCCTTGTCCTAGTCATTGGACCATTGATTCCTTGCAAAGGATCTTGGGAAAACTTGCTTTGTTGCACTTGAACAGCACCTTATTCTCCATCAAGATCTTGTACTAATGTTGCTGATACTTTATTAGTAGATATGTTAAATCTGGATACCTTCAAGCATCCTAAATCATCTTTCTATAGCGGTTGAATGATTGTGGAAAAATTAGAGTAATCAAGCAAGTTTTAGGTGCCTTTTCTATTAGCAATTACAAGGATGAGGTTCTTTGTGATGTGGTATTGATGCATGCCAGTCATATACTTCTTAGCCAATCATGGCAATTTGATAAGAACGTTACACATAATAACCATAAGAATTTTTGTAATTAATAATCATATTGTTGTATTAACTCCTCTCAAACCTGTTGAAGTAGATGAAGATCAAATTAAGATAGCAAAAGAGTGAAAAATGAAAGAAGAATAGATGGAAGAATAAGAGGGAAAAAAAAAAGAAAAAGAGTGAGTGGTCAAGGAAAAGAGAGAAAGTGGGGCTAAGGGGAAAAATTCAAGTGAAAGGTATAAGGCTAAAATAAAAGCCCCAAAGAAAAATGTGCAAAAAGGAGAGAAAAGTAAGTGGCTGAGTGTGTTTGCTGGGAAAATTGAGGTCAAGAGTGCATTGATCATAAGGTAGTAATGACTTATACTTAATTATAAGGATATTTATTTTTTATTTAATGACCTTAACCCCTTTTTACCTAGTGTGGTGGTTCTGTTATTATAGGAGTTTGAAGATTTATTTTTCAAAGAGATTCTCCATGGATTATCTCCTTTGTGAGGAATTAAGCACCACATAGACTTCATACCTGGAACTAGCATATCAAACTAACTTGCCCTACGAGTTCATTCTAATCGTGAGAGCTTAAACTTCTTAAAATCCCAAGGTAAGTTTAATAAAAAACATGCTAAGTGGATAGAGTTCATAGAAACATTTACCATATGAGATCAAATACAAACATGGAAAGGAAAATGCTGTTGATAATGCATTGCCTAGGAGGTATGTTACTTACTTTTTGAATTACTTAAGAGCATATATGCTAATGATTCTGATTTTGGCCAAGTATGGGATGCATATGATAAGTATATGTATGGCAATTTTTATAAGCATAAAGGATTTTTGTTTAAGAGAGATAAAATTATGTGTGCCTATTTTTTCTATTTGTGAGTTGTTTGTTAGGAAAACTAATGAGAATGGTTTAATGAGGCATTTTGGTATGTAAAAGACTTTAGACATATTGTATGAGCATTTTTATTAGCCTAATAAGAAGCATGTTGAGCCCACTTTTATGGCTAATGTTGGATTTGTTGTCAATAACATCTCACATTGTTGTTCGTGTTGATTTAATATTTTGAATGTTGTTGAGATGCATAGAAGTCATTGAGCAAAACCAGTAATAGCAGGTTAACCCTAAAGTCAATAAGTCAATATAGACCATTGACCCTAAATTTTGGGGGTTAAAGCTGATTATTGACCCTAAATGTTAGGATGTCAATGTTGACCATTGATCTTAAATTTTAGGAATCAAATATGGCTGTTGATTGTAGGGCAACCTTTGGGAATTAACGCTGATCGTTGATGATTGTGTAACCCTAATCTAAATGCTTTATAAATAACCCTATGCACCTTGTAAGACAAGTGTGTGTACTACAGAATTTTGAGAGAGCTAGCCAAAGAAGAGAGAACGACAAACCTAAAGGCAAGGAGAGGCTAAATGGCAAAAAGAGAGGCAGCCACCAAAGGAGAGAGTGACTAGCCAAGGCAAAGAAGGCAACCACCAAGGGAGGTGTAATTGGCTAAGGAGAGTGCAGCAAATGACCAAGGAGAGAGCAGCAAGCCAAGGAAGGTGCAGCAATAGCCAGCCAAAGCAAAGGTGATAGCAACCACCAAAAAAGGAGGCAGCTACACCAACCAAAGGAGGAGTTGTAGTAGTCAGTAGCCACACCAAAGGAAGAAGGAGGCAGCCCTACTAAAGGGAGAACAAGGTGAAACAACTGACAAAAACACCAAACCAGCAAAGAAAAACATGTAATAGCCATACCAAGGAGAGTGCAGTAGCTAGCTACCAAGGAGAGTGTAGCAGCCAGCCACCAAGGAGAACGTAGTAGCTTGCCACCAAGGAAAGTGCAACAGCTGACAACCAAGGAGAGTGCAGCAGCCAGTAGTCACACCAAACCAGTAAAGGAAAAGGTGTGCGGCAGCCACACCAAAGCAGAAGAGAGGGTGTGAAGCAGCTACATTAAACTGAAAGGAGAAGGAACCTATTGTAGTAAGGACAAGGAGCTATACTAGTAGTAGCCAATAACAACCTGCAGCAACTTATAACATTAGTTGCAGCCTGCAATTCTAGCAATTGTAGCATGTCTAGCAAGCAATTCCAATAATTGCAGCACATCCAACAAGCAATCCTAACAATTGCAGCACATCCAGCAGGCAATTCTATTAATTACAACACGTTCAGAAGGCAATCCTAACAATTGCAACACATCCAATAGGCAATCCCAGCAATTGCAGCACGTTTAATAGGCTATAACAGCAATTGTGAGTAGTGACAACAGAACATGCAAGCAACAATAGCAGAATGTACAGACAGCGATAACAGCACATGTAGGTAGCAAGAGCAATACATTCAAGTAGTGATAGCAAAAGGTGCAAGCAGTGATAGCAGTATGTGCAAGTAGCAATAGTAGCACATACAAGTAATGATAGCAGAACGTGCAAGCAGTGATAGCAGCACGTGTAGGCAGCGATAGTAGTACATGTAAGCAACAATAGTAACAAGCACAACCAACAATTGCAACAAGAGGAGAGAACTTGCCAAGGCTGAAGGAGGCAGCACCGGTAGCATAAGGAGAGAACTTATTGAGGCAACATTGACAGCAGAGGAGAGATCTTGCTGAGGGAGTAGGTGAGGCAACATTGGTAGTAGGGGGAGAAAACTTGCAGAACGTGTGCCAAACTTAACTCTGCCTTCTCTTGACTTGTTTAGCTTTGACAATTTACTCTTGTCTCTTGTCATGTGTGAAGTGCATCCACTATCAAGGAACCACTGCTTATCCTTGTAGTCAACCTTTAGTGCAATTTTAGCTATATTAGCCACCTCCCTTTTTGCTCTATATTCCTTCTTTTGAACTGGCTTGAAGATAGCTTTCTCCTTTTTCTCAGTTTTGACTGCACCACTTGTTTTCATTGTGCCATTGAGTGCCTCTTCTTGCTCAGGGAGAAGTATCATGCATCTCTTGGCATTATGGTCATCCTGCCCGCACCTTTCACACTGTTCCAAGCCTGCCACTATAGCAAACTTGTTCTTTGAAGCTACTGGTTTGGGCTTTCACCAGTAATCCTTGTCAGTGTGTCTTTACCTTTTACAGTATGTGCAAGAACTCACGACAGGTGTTCACCTCTGAGTTTTGTGTTGTCTCCCCCTATATGCAGCGTCGTATCTTCTTAAGTTAGAGACATATACTGGCCTTCTCCACCAATAGTTACTCGCCATATGACCCCAAACTCCACAATAAAGACATTGACCATGAAATTGCGTCTTCTTGGTTTTGATCACAGCTTGTCTTCTTCTATTCATCACTTGCTGTGTAGGCAAAGTAGCTGGCTTCTTTGCTTGTGTGATTTTCATTTCAGTCACCTTCTTCTCCTTCTTCTATTCAGTCGTAACCCTCTACTTGCTGACTTTCTTTTCTTCTTGAAACGTAGCAGCTATGGGTTGTTGCTCTTTAACCACATACATCCTTTTCGACCCTGGCTTTGGTTTCATAACTGTCTTGTCTTCTTCAATTATCTTCACCTGAGTCACAGCCTTCTCTTTCAACTTCTGTGGCAAATTCTTATTATCTTTATAGGCAATGCAACCTCAGATTGCTGCACTTTCTCTTCATTCTTCTTTTCTCTTGCAGAACTTGCTTCTCCTATCATTTTAAACTTCTGCAAGTTCTCCTCACTCTTTTTGAGTTGTTGCTGAAGTCTCAGCAACTCTTTTTCCATTCCTTCAATTTTTGAAGTCCTTGAGCCAAGCTCTATTATAAGGTCTTCACATATTTTGATGTGTTCTTCAAATCTTCTCATCAAGTCAATATGTTCAGCCCTTATTTCATCCTTTTGACTTTCAGCTTCCTCAGACTTTGGTTCAACTTGTTTTATGTGAGCCTCCAACCTTTTTATGGTTCTGCCCCTTCTGATTATCTCCTTTGAAGCTACTTCCAACTCAGCTTCAAGATTTGGTTCTTCTTCATCATCCTCCTCTTCCTCTTTAGAGGTTGAACTACCACCTTGAGCTGATGCCATAAAGGCCTGCTTATCTGATGATTCTTCAACTTCCTCCTCATCAGCTTCTTTTGTCTGACTCACATAACTCTTGAATGAGCCTCTCTTCTTCTTCTGTGGGTTAGTCTTCTTGCTGGACTTCTTTGATTTGAATGATGGTCTTCTCCAGTTTGAATTCTGCTCATCATCACCATCCTCATCTTCACCATCATGTTTCACTTTGCACTGGGAAGCAAAGTGTCCAGTCTACCCACAATGATAACATCTAAAGGACAACTGTCCTTTTCCCTTTTTAGACCCCTTTTTGAACTTCCTTGTGAAGTATGCCAACACTTCACCTTCACTTTCTTCCTCATCATCATCATCATCCTCACTGGATGATTCTTCCTCTTCTTTTATCTTTAAGTGTTTCATAGCTTTGAAAGCTGCCTCCTTTGATACCTTTGACGTTGAGGAGCTCTCAGTTGACTTTATTCTCATCTCATATGCAATGAGATTGCATTGGAGATCATGCAGTGACATAGAATTAGGATCTCTACTCTCCTCTATGGTTGCCATCTTTGAGGCAAACCTCTCAGGCAAAATTCTCAGAATTTTCTTCACAATAGATGAGTCCTTCTTGTTCTTCCCATGACTTCTAAGGTCGTTTATAGCATCAATAACCCTGGTGAAGAACTCTTGGACTGTCTCATTCTTTTGCATTTTAAGAGATTCATATCTCTCCTTGAACACTTGAAGCTTAGCCTCCTTCATTCTACCATCACCTTTATTGACCTTTTACAATTTGGGGTTGGGTCTTTACCTTCTTCCGGAGCCACAAAACCCTCCTCTATGCATTTCACCACATTCATGCCCATGGTTGCAAATACCACTTGCATTCTTGCTCTAAACATATGGTAGTTGGTTCCATTGAAGATTGGAACCTTCTTGCTGTAAGTAGTGCTGGTGCTCGTACCGACTTCCATTTCTCAGTATGTTGAACAAGTCAAACTTCTAGATCCCTTTAACCTAGTACACCAAGCTGTTAAGCTTTAAACTGGTGAACCATGCTCTGATACCAATTGAAGTTCTCGACTTTTCCCTAGGATCTACTAGTTTGTAATACTGAAAGGGGGGGTGAATCAGTATCACCACAATTCGCAATTCGCAAGTAAGTGAACAACTTCAACCTCTTCTTAAAAGTGAACTCTTTCTCAGACTCGACTAAGGTAGATCTATTGCTAGCTACTAATCACAATAGTCCCCAAAGTCACCTTTCAAACACCTTGCCTAATAGTCAATTTGGATGTTGTTGTTTAGGTCTTCGTTAGGTTGTGGGTTGGCTGATACTTTAGTTGCGTTCACAACTTAATTCAAAATACAGAACGTAAAGCAAATTAAGGACACATGAGATTCCGTCAACGTGACATATATCCACAATGGTAGGGACTCTCCCTTACCAAGACTATCCATTATACTTGAGAATTTCTGTTACAATGGATGTCTTAATCCTCTGCTCCTTTCACTATTGCAATTACTAAGCAAGTACAATACAAAGAGTGTCACTTACTGTCTCTACCCTTCTTCTAGCTTGTCTTGCCTTTGTTGAATTGAAAGGCTGCTCCACTGCCGCTTAAAAGTTCACCGCAACGCTTTCTAACCTCTCTTGAAGAAATCTGGAAATACGTTGAGTTCTTTCCGATGCTTCGTTGATTTTCTTCTCTACGTTGTCTCACACAACGCCTGTTGTCATCGTCTCATGGTCTCACCCATCTCCTTGCCCCATGATCTCATTGTCTCACGGCTCGCCTCACGTACGTTTCTGGTTTACCCTTATCCGTTTCACACCTCCTTTGACCATATCAGATTTTTTTTTCTTTTCTGCCGGTCACTGTTCATCGGCCATCCACCCCTCTATTCTGGCCATAATGGGTTTTTCTCTCTTTCCCTGTTTAGCTATCGAGTTTCTCTCTCCTTCTGCCGGTGGTATGTTTTGCCGTGCTCACTTGGTTGGCCATCAGGTTTCTTTTTCTCTCTTTCCCGTCGACTCCTCTGTTTTGGCCATATACCTCTTTTCTCTCTCTTCCAACGATTGTCTTAATTTTTTTCTCTTTCTCTCGTGTTCTGCCGATGGTCTCTCTCTCTTCGTCCAGTCGAATCTCTCTCACCGTCTAGCCAGATCTATCTCATCGTCCACTCTGTTTTGCCGTCGACCCGTTTCTCTCTCTTGCCGTGTTGTGCTTTCTCTCTCACCGTTCAGCCATGTCGACCCGTTTCTTTCTCTTGCTGTATTGTGCTTTCTCTATCACCGTCCAGCCGTGACGTCCGTTTCTCTCTCTCTTGCCATGTCGTCCGTTTCTCTTTCTCTTGCTGTCCAGCCAGATTTCTCTCTCTTACTGCCGGCTTTCTCTCTCTTCCCCTGTTCTGCCATGCTGGTTTTGTCGTGCTGGTTTTCTCCTCCAGCCAGTGGTGGCTCTTCTTTGGCCTGCTGTCTAGCCCCTCTTCGGTCATTCACCACTTTCTCTCTCTCCCAAGGTTGGGTTTTGTCTCTCTTTTGCAGGTGGTGTTTTTTCGTGTAGGGTTTGGTGTTTTGCCGTGTATTCAATTGTGTTGGCCTTGCCCTAATTTTGTCTTCCAAGGTCTTTATATACTCTCTTCCATGAAACCCTAATAGGGCTTACGCGGCAGATTTACGTTTTTGCCCCTCTAGGGCTTACGCAGTGGATTTACGTTCTTGCCCTTCCATGTGGATATATGTTCTTGCTCTTCCATGTGGATTTACATTCTTGCCCTTCCATGTGGCTTTACCTTCTTGCCCTTCCATGTAGCTTTACTTTCTTGCACACTTAAACCTAATTGACAATAATTACAACCCATACAAGGCTGTGGGAACAACAAACTTCTTACGTTTATTTGGACTTGTTGGTTCATTTGAGTCTTGATACATTAGTTAAGGGTTTTACTTTAACTTTTATGCCTAGCTATTATTAGTTATAATGTTTTTAAGGATTCCTTATAGGATTGTGATATTTACATGTCTATATAAAAGTTACAACTATGTAAAATGTGAATTAATAAGATTGAGGTATTTTCAGCAAACTTTGCTTTACTTTCTTGGATTCTTGGAAGAATACATTGTCTTGACTTATCAAAGTAGTGATTAACCTTGATGGTATCTTAAAATTAGGGCTTTTAGGACTTAGATTTCTTAGGGTTCTGATCTGATCAATCACACTTGTTTCCTATCCTTTTAAGATGTGCACAACAATTTGATTTAAGGATTCCTAGGATAGGTCACCTAGCAAGTTCTTTATCAATTATTTAGATTTCACTTGTTGAGCTCATCTTTGATGGCTAATGTTGGATTTGTTGTCAATAGCATCTCATATATTTGTATATTCCTTGGACTATGCTAGGACCCATCTAGCCAATGATGCCAACGCTGCAAAGAAGGGAGGACAGAGGCAGTTCAATGGCCTTATGGATGTTTATAGGAAAACATTGGCATCTGATGGCATCACTAGGCTTTACTGTGGATTTAACATCTCTTTTATAGGAATTATTGTTTATTATGGCCTATATTTTAGAATGCATGACTCTCTAAAGCCAGTGGTGTTGACTGGAAAGTTGCAAGATAGTTTCTTCGCTACCTTTGCCCTTGGTTGGCTTATTACCAACGGTGCTGGTCTTGCACCTTACCCCATTCACACTGTCCGCAAAAGAATGATGATGACCTCTGGTGAAATTGTCAAGTGTAATAGCTCTCTCGATGCATTTGCTCAGATCTTGAAGAATGAGGGTGCTAAATCTCACTTCAAGGGTGTTAGTGCAAGCATCCTCTATACCATTACTAGTAATGGTGTGCTTACCAGTTATGACAAGTTGTAGCTAATTGTGATTGGAAAGAAGTATAGATCTGGTGGTGCTTAGTCACTTGTTGGGTATGAGTCAATGCTAACCATTGACTCTAAATTCAAGGAGTCAATGCTGATTGTTGACTCTAAATTCAAGGAATCAATGCTGACCGTTGATGGTAGGGCAACCCTAACCTCAAGGCATATAAATAGCCATAGAGCTATCAAGAGAGGGTGTGAGTAGTAAAAACAAAATAGAGCAACAAAAAGCTAGAGCATAGCCAAAAAAAAAAAAAAGAGGGAATAGTAGAGTGGCCACCAAAAAGAAACGGTAAGAACACAACAATGAGAAAAAATTCAACAGGGTGAGTGGTAGAAACACAAAAAAGAGCTGCAAAAAAATGAAAGAGAGAGCTGGAAAGAAACAGAAAAGGAGAGTAGCAAAGTCAAAAGGAGAGTTGAGTAGAAAAGAAGGAAACAATAGAGAGCATACTAGGTAGCGATTAAAAAAAAAAAAGGAGGGTAAAGAAAACTAGTAGAGAAAAATGGTAAAGAAATCTAGCAACAGAGAAGAAAAAGCCTCCAGTAGCAAAAAAGAAAAAAATATAGTAATGGCAAAAAGAAGGAGAGACAATAGTTGCAACAGAAAAGGAAGAAAAAGGGCAAAAACCTATAGAGGAAAGAACTTGCAACAAAGAGAATGTGCAGAGGAGAGAATCGGTAGAAAGTTGAGAATCTACAAAGAAGAGAACCTACAACAGAAAGAACCTGTAAAGGAGAGAACTGGCAAAAAGTTGAGAACCTACAGAGGAGAGAACTAGTAGAGAGTTGAGACCTGTAGAAACAAAAAGAAAGCTATGAAACATGGCAAAGAGAAAGCAGGGAGCATGACAAAGAAAAAGTTATGAAACCAGCGGTGAAGAAGGAGAGACCAGTAGAGCTTAAGTAGTGACTTGCAGTAAGGAAGGAGAGGATCAATTTTCTACAATAGTAGCCTATACATATGGAGAGATCTTTCTTAAGGGAGTTTTGTAATACTCATTTTTTGTGAAACTTCTTGAAAAGGGGTAGGAAACCCTTGGAGTGATTAAGAGATGATTGTAAATGGTTAAGGAGTGACCCTTCCACAATGATTAAGTAAAGATCCTTCCACAATATCTGTTGTATCCCTTAATAACAAGAGTGGATTGTGTGATCTAGAAGTGATCCTATCATACCATAGATGTAGCTTACATATTATAGGTGAACCACGTAAAAATTCTGTGTGTTCTCAGGT
Organism: Ceriops tagal; assembly: GCA_021533255.1. NCBI lineage: Eukaryota > Viridiplantae > Streptophyta > Magnoliopsida > Malpighiales > Rhizophoraceae > Ceriops > Ceriops tagal. Next base: position 6,338,081 of record CM038600.1, read on the forward strand.
GCTTGTGCTTTCTTGATATCCATACAGCCATTCTAACATAAAAATGCGAGATAAAAACAGATCATTGACTTTAACAAGTTACAGAGGTTTAATCTAGATAGATTTGTAGAAAGTAAATATCTCATATTGATTCAGTCCCCACCCCTCTTAGTGTGAGACCCAAGAAGGTCCTTATTAATTGGTATTAGAGTCTAGCTACTCTGTTGATCTATTCTACTTGCTTTAATCTAAATTTCGTTTCACTGCTATTGAGAATCTTTACATCTATTGCTGGTTAATATCATAAAGAGCATAAACAGTGTTAATAGCAAGGGTATTCCCACGTTTAATGGACAAAATTATCAATTATGGATGAATATAATGCTCCTATATCTACTGTCACTTATTCTAGATGTGTTCGAATCTACTATTAGTGGCTTCACTCCTACTGTTAAAGGTGCTATTATGATGCCTACTGTTAAGCCCATTTCTTATGGCTAATGTAGGATTTGTTGTCAATACATCTTGCATATTTGTCCTTGTTGATTTGATGTTGTAAATGTCGTTGAGATGCAGAAAGATCATTTGTCAAAACTGTTGATGGCAGGTCAACCCTAAATTCAACGAGTCAATGTTGACCGTTGACCCTAAATTTTAGGAGTCAATGCTAACTATTAACCTTAAATTTTAGGAATCAATGTTGACCATTGATTGTAGGGTAACCCTTGGGAATCAATGTTGATCATTGATGATAGAACAACCTTAAACTCAAGGCTTATAAATATATCTATGCAGCTGCGAAAAGGTGTGCGCTATGTAGAAAATTAGAAAGAGAATGGGAAGAAAGAGAGTTGTAAAAACATGTTGTTGCAGACCAGAAGAGAGAACTCGGTAAAGGAAGAAAATGTGTTACTGCAAACCAAAAGAGAGAACTCGCCAAAGGAAGAAAACATGTTGCCATAGACCAAAAGAGAGAACTCGGTAGAAGAAGAAAGCGTGCTGCTGTAGACCAGAAGAGAGAGCTTGGCAGAGGAAGAAAACGTGTGCTGTTACAGACCAGAATAAAGAGCTCGGCAAAAGAAGAAAATGGGTTTTGCAAAACAAAATAGAGGGCATGGCAGAGGAAGAAAGAGTGAGCTATAAAACGCCAAAAGAAAGTATGCTACAAAACCATAAGTGTGTTTTGCAAAACATATGAGAGACAACAGTAGTAGCAAGGAGAAGGCAGCAACTGTAGCAAGGAGAAGGTAGTAATTGTAACAAGGAGAAGGTAGTAGCAGCAACAAAGAGGAGGTAGCATTAGCAGCTAAGGAGAAAACCTACCAAGGCAAAAGGAGGTAGCACAGGCAACAAAGGAGAAAACTTGCCAAGGCAAAAGGAAGCAGTATTGACAGCAGAGGAGAGAACCTACCAAGGTAGAAGGAGGCAGTACTGGTAGCAGAGGAAAGGAGAAAACCTGCCAAGGTAGGAGGAGGCAGCACAGGTAGCAGAGGAGAGAACCTACCAAGGTAGAAGGAGGTAACACTGGCAAGAAAGGAAAGGAGAGAACCTACAATGGAGAAAACTTGCAGCGGAGAGAACTTGTAAAGGAGAGAACTTGTAGAGGAGAGAACCTACAGCAAAGATAACCTTCAAATCCAAAAAAAGAAATTTCTTAAGCAAGCTGGATGAAGAAGCTGATGATGATGCTATAGAAAATGTGCTAGTTACACAAGTAAATGATTAAAAAGAATCCCTAAGTGATGAGGAATCAACTGAAGAGGAAGAGAAAGAGCTGGTGTAGCAACTTGAGAATGAATTAAGAGCTTAATTGCACAAAAATAGCAACATGGAAAAGGAGGTAAAGAATCTTAAGAAGCTGAATAAAAATTTTGCTGTTGATAAATTTGATCTCTAAATGAAAGAAAATGAGTTTCAAGCAAAAAAAGCAATACTAGAAAATAATTGAGGAGTTGAATGTACTTGAGGCAAAGCAAGGCAAGATACATGAAGATCTTGACACTAAGGTGATTGCACAAGTGCAAGAAGTCTTGAATTTGCAAGCCAAGCTCCATAAGGTTCAATTTGAATTAAAGAAGTATGAAGCAAGTTTTATGCAGGTCATGGAAGTAAGATAAGAGTCCTCCTCAGTAAATGCTATCAAGGAGGATGCTACCAAAAAGGTGGATGAGTGTCTAAGCAAACAAAGGAGACAAGTTGTCATAGACGGAAAGAAGGTTGCCATAATAGGTGCTGAAGATAGGGGATATAAACTTATTGAAAGAAGAAAATTCAGATTTGAAGGATTTTGCTAGTGTTGTAGTAAGTATGGGCACAAGGCTAGCGTGTTTTAGAGTAATAGGCCTATCATAAAGAGGAATGAAAGGCAAGAGTCTAGGGGGAGACTATCAAGAAAGGAAACAACCCCAAGTGAAGAAAAGCCAAATTCCACTAAGAAACAAATTTGATATGTTTGAAGAAATCTGTGGAAGATGTGAAAAAGCTAGACATATTACTAAGGAATGCTTGACATTGCTACCCGATCAAAGAATGCAAAGGAGAACACCTATATATGCTCCTATGTTTGGTCAAAGAAGAAGAAGAGGAAGGGAAATGGCTATAGTTATGGAAGTAGCCTTAAAAGCTTCCAAAAAAAAAAAGGACCATAGATCCTGGACAGTGGTTGCTCTTCACATATAACAAGAGACTTCAAGGTGTTGAAGGAAGTAGAAAAATATAATGGAAGGTCAATCACATTTAGCAACGATGGTGCCTTAAAGATTAAAGGTGTTGGGGCTACTAAAATTGGTGCAGAAAAGTTGAATTTAGAGGAAGTGCTTTATATTAAAGAGTTAAAACACAATCTAATCAATGTTAGCCAACTTTGTGATGATGGGCATAAAGTTACCTTTGGCATGAGTGGCTACACAGTAAAAAGATTAAGTGATGGTGTTGTTCTTACAAAAGGAGAAAGAACAAATGGAAACTTATACCAAGTTTCTAGCAGCAAAAACATATGCTACATAAGCACCAAAGATGAGAATTTGTTATGGCATAGGAGATTGGGACATCTTGGACAAAAGGGGCTAAAAATAAGAGAAAGAATAAAGATGTGAAAGATGTATCTAAGTTGATAAGAGAAAGAAATACAATTTGCAACACATGTCAAAAAGGGAAGATGGTGAATGCTACCCACAAAAATGTAGAGATTTAAACAAAGAAGCTATTAGAGCTAATTCATTTAGATATATTGACCAAACCTTTGTCAAGAGAAATGTTCCAAAAGTTAAGGTTGAATTTATGTGTTCAGGCACCCCTTAGAGGTTGAGGTATGCCTCTGACCCCCTTCTCCTTCCTTCATCTCTTATTCTTTGGATTTGTTGCCAAAGGGAGAGATATTTTTCATAAATCCAAAGAAAGTATATACTGATCAAAAGGGGGAGTAGTTTGATAAATCAAAAGGGGAAAATGAAAAAAAGGGGGAGAAGCAGAGGGGAGTTGTGACAAAAATGGAGGTCTTTCTTTTTGCTAACACTACTACTTGTGCTTTAGTGTGGACTTATGGATGTAATATGTTGCCAACAAATCCAAAGAGCCAGTTCAATGGCCTTATGGATGTCTACAGGAAGACATTGGCATTTGATGGCATTGTTGGGCTTTACTATGGATTTAACATCTCTTGTGTAGGAATTATTGTTTGTTGTGGCCTACATTTTTGAATGTATAACTCTTTGAAGCCAATGGTGTTGATTGGAAAGTTGCAGGATAGTTTCTTTGCCAGTTTTGACCTTGGTTAGCTTATTACCAATGGTATTGGTCTTGCTCCCTACCCCATTGACTTTGTACACAAAAGAATGATAATGACCTCTAGTGAAATTGTCAAGTATAACAACTCTCTCAATGCATTTACTTAGATCTTAAAGAATAAGGGTGCTAAATCTCTCTTCAAAGGTGCTGGTGCAAACATCCTCCATGCCATTGCTAGTGTTAATGTGCTTACTAGTTATGACAAGTTGCAGCTAATCATGCTTGGAAAGAAGTATGGATCTGGTGGTTATTGGGTATGAATCAATGTTGACCGTTGACCCTAATTTCAAGGAATCAATGTTGACTGTTGATGGTAGGGCAACCCTAAATTCAAGGAATCAATGTTAATTATTAATGGTAGGGCAACCTTAAACTTAAGGTATATAAACACCTATAGTGCTGCCAAGAGAGGGTGTGAGTTGCATAAGTGAAATAAAGAAGCAGAAAAAATAAAGTGAGCAGCCATAAAAAAGCAAAGCAAAAAAAAAATAAAATAAAATAAAGAGAACGGCAAAGAGCAGCCATAAAAAAGAAAAGGTGAGAACATGGCAGTGAGCAGAAACTTAATAGGGTGAGTGGCAAAAACACAAAAGAGAGTTACAGAAAATGAAAGAGAGAGCTATAGAGAAATAGAAAAAGAGAGCAGCAGAGCCAAACAAAAGAGAGCTGAGCAGAAAATAAGGGAACGACAGAGAGCATACTAGGCAATAAAAGAAAAGGAAAAAAAAAACCAAATGAGTGCAAAGAAATCCAACAACAAAAAAGAAAAAAATAGTTGTGACAAAAAGAAAGAGAGACAGCAGCAGTGGCATTAAAGAAAGAAAAGGGGCAAAAACCTGCAAAGGAGAGAACCTGTAACAAAGAGAACATGCAAGGAGAGAATTGGCAAAGAGTTGAGAATCTGCAAAGGAGAGAACCTGTAGTGGAGAGAACTAGTAGAGAGTTAAGAACCTGTAGAGGAGAGAACTAGCATTGAGTTAAGACTAGTAGAGGCATAAAGAAAGCTATGAAACATGAGAGAGAGAGAGAGAGAGAGCAAGAAGCATGACAAAGAGAAAGCTGTGAAGCTGGCAGTGAAGAAGGAGAGACCAACAGAGTTTAAGCAATGATCAACAGTGAGGAAAGAGAATATCAATTTTCTACAATAGTAGCCTGTGCACATAGAGAGATCTTTCTTAGAAAAGTTTTTGTAATACTCTTTTTTTTTTTATGAAACTTCTTGAAAAAGGGTGGGAAACCCTTGGAGTGATTAGGAGATCATTATAAGTGGTTAAGGAGAGATCCTTGCACAACATTAACTGTATCCCTTGATAACAAGAGTGGATCATGTGATCTAGGAGTAATTTTATCACATTGTGGACGTAGCTCACACATTGTGTGTGAACCATGTAAAAATTCTGTGTTCTTGGGTGTTTGTGCTTACTTGATATCCATACGACCATTCTCATATAAAGAAGCAAGATAAAATTGGATTATAGACTTTAATAGGTCATAAAGGTTTAATCCAGACAGATTTGTAAAAAGTAAGAATCTTACACTGATTCACCCTCTCTACCTCTTAGTGTGAGACCTAAGAAGGTCCTTATCATACCCATTGTCCCTTGAGCTTATTAGCTAGCACCAAAGGAAATATGAGTTTTTACACTCAAGGATGATGTAAGTGGCAATTAAACCAGCCATAAATTGGAACTTAATAGTTCTATTATTCTCTATCTTAGAGATAAGAGACATAACAAATTTCATGATTCCTTATTAGGAATTGTTGAGTCAGTTTGAGTGATAGACTAGTTTATTTTTCATGTTATCTTAGTATTAATCTTTCTTTAACTAACCCAAATTTGATTCATGCATCTCTTGATATAAAAACAGAAAGATTTAACTTGATGTTTGAGTCAGAAAACTTAATTCTTATTTATGAAATCCACTACAAGGTTATGAATACTACCTTGTCAAGTGTGAATGAAATTCCAAGTCACTTATTTATCCACAAAGGGTTAATTTCTTACTCCTCACTAATAGGGCCCTAGAATTATGAGTTGGGATAGGTTAAATTGCTTTAAAATATAAGTCCTTAAAAAAGTAGTTATGCCTATTAAAAAGCGAGCTAGTCAAATCAATCAACTCATTAAATACTGAAGTTCCCGACTTCTCCCTAGGATCTAATAGTTTGTGTATTAAGAGGGGGGGTGAATCAGTATCACCACAATTCGCAAATATGTGAACAACATCAACCTCTTCTTTAAAAGCAAACTCTTTCTCAGACTCGACTAAGGTAGATCTATTACTACCTACTAATCACAATAGTCCCCAATGTCACCTTTCAGACACCTTGCCTAATAGACAATTCGGATGTTCTTGTTTAGGTCTTCATTAGGTTATGGGTTAGCTAATACTTTAGCTGTATTCACAACTCAATTCAAAACACAGAACGTAAAGCAAATTAAGGACACACAAGATTTACGTGATTCCGTCAATGTGACATACATCCACGGTGGGAGGGACTCTCCCTTACCAAGACTATCCACTATACTCAAGAATTCCAGTTACAATGGATGTCTTAATCGTCTGCTCCTTTCACTATTGCAATTACTAAGCAAGTATAATACAAAGAGTGTCTCTTATTGTGTGCTCTTGTTGAATTGAATGGCTGCTTCACTGCCGCTTAGAAGTTCACCACAACACTCTCTAACCTTTCTTGAAGAAATCTGGAAATACATTGAGTTCTTTCCGATGCTTCGCCGAATTCTTCTCTAGGTTGTCTCACACAGCTCCTGCTTTCACCGTCTCACGGTCTCACCCATCTCCTTGTCTCACGGCTCGCCTCACATTTCTGGTTTGCCGTTCCACGTCTCACACATGTTTCTGGTTTGCACCCTTTGCTGGTCACACGCCTCACGCACGCTTCTGGTTCGGCATTTCACGTCTCACGTACGTTTTTGATTTGCATGCCTTGCTGGTCACACACCTTACCACCATTTTTGGTTTGCACTTGTCCGTTTCACACCTCCGGACAGCTTGGTTTGCTCTGCCAGTGGTCTCCTCTTTCACAGTTTCTCCTCTCTTCCCTTACAGATGGTGTGTTGTCTTCTCTCTTACGTAAGTCACACGGTTTTCTCCGGCCGTCACACGGTTTCCCTTGCTGTACAAGGTATCCCTTGGTGTTTTCTCTTTTTGCCATGTGTTCCTTGTCGTGCTGTCTCCTAGTCGTCCACCTTGCTTTGGCTGTCCACTCTTGGTTGGCCATTCTCCTCTTTGCTGTTCACACCTATTTGGCCGTTCACCTCTTTGCTTGGCCGTGTAGGTTGGTTGGACATCCTCTCTCTTTCAGCTTTGCTGGTCTCCCATTTCAGCTTCGTTGGTCTCCCGTTTTAGATCTCACGGCATGGTCACCCATTTCAGGTCTCCTGTTTCTGGTCAGTCACACCGTTCTCTTGTCGTGCTCTCCTTTTGACGTTCTGCTCTCTTGCTGTTCTACTCTCTTGCCATGTTGTCTCCTTGCCGTCCAGCCCCTTATTTTGTCGTATCATTTTTCTCTCCTTTCCAACCGGCCGTTGGGTTTTTCCTCTCTTTCCCCTATTCTACCGTCGGCTCACTCTTTCTCCATATCAGGTTTTCTCTCTCCTTGGACGGTTTTCCTCTTTGGCTTTGGACGATTGCTTTAGGTTTTGGCCGATTCCTCCTGCTTTGCTTTGTCTCTTTTACCGACCAGCACCTGTATTCTGCCGTGTATACTCTTTTGTGTTTGACAGTTTCTCTCTCTAGGTTTTGGCTGACTCCACTCTTCCAACGTTTTATGGTTTCCATTTGCACTAGGTTTTGGCCAAATTGTGTCTTTGGTTGGCCAGTTACTCTCTCTTGTGTTTGGACAGTGCCTTTGTGTTTTGGCTGGCTACTCTCTTTTCTTGCACAGTTTCTCTTTTCTTTTGTAGGTGGTGTTCTTCCATGTAGGGTTTGGTGTTTTGTCGTGTATTCAATTGTGTTGGCCTTACCCTAGTTTTGTTTTCCAAAGTCTTTATATACTCTCTTCCATGAAACCCTAATAAGGCTTATGCGGCGGATTTACGTTCTCGCCCTTACGCAGCGGATTTACATTCTTGCCCTTACGTGATGGATTTACTTTCTTGCCCTTCCATGTGGCTTTACCTTCTTGCCCTTTCATGTGGCTTTACTTTCTTGCACACTTAAACCTAGTTGACAACAATTACAATCCATACAAGGCTGTGGGAACAACAAATACAATGGTTGTGATGTTGAAATCAAATTCTCACAAAATTGTTTAGTCAGGTTAAACCTACCAGAAAGACGGAGGCATTCAACCTCTTTGGTTCCTCTATAGTTTTATTGAGAATTTGAAAGAATTAGAAGAACTAAAGAGTAGGTTATTCACCTATAGTATAAGGTTGAATTCTCTCTGTCTACTTTAAATGAGCCCACAAAGAGTTATTCTCATTCTTCATCATTCTTAGATGTTAAATATAGAGATAAGGACAAAAGAATTAATATCATTACCAATAAAAATGATGATAACTTAAAAGTTAGAGTTATTTTACTATTAAGAATATAAGTTTAAGAGAAAATGGTTTTATTCCGTGCTTTATCTTAAACAACATGAGGTTTTCTTAAAAGCACACAAACAAATTGTCTATAAATGCAAGCCTTTTGATTTGTTTGCTTACATTAAGAGAGTTTATAAAATTTGAAAGAAGTCATTTCATAATTTCTCCAATGAGATGACTTGTGCAATTCTTGAAAGAGTCTATCAAACTTATTTTACTAAGTTAGGAAAAAGGGTTAATTTTATTTACTCTTTTAAACTAAATCTTCAAGTTAAACTCAAAGGAGAAGTAACAACGTTATAGAGACCTTTAAGTTAAAATATAATGTTAATGCTATTATACTATAAAATAACTACACTAGCTTAAGTTTCTAGTCGATGGGAAAGCAATTAACTAAAATTGAGACTAAGCTCAAAGAAGCAACTAAAATAGTTATTCACCCAATGCCTCAACCTTAGGTTAAACTTAAGATAGAAAAAAGGTTTTATTTAAGCCTCTATTATCAAACAAAATTGATTATAAATTATCAAATGATAGGTCCAATAGGTCTAAAGTTATTGACAAGATTGTCAAAAGATTGAAAGGTCTAGGACTAAAGGTTAAAGGTGTTACTATCATGGGTGGTGAAGTATAGAATGAGGTATAAATTGAGACTTGGTCTAATACACAAATTGAGGATTAGATTGAAACTCATTTTGAATTTGATGCTGATAGCAATATTGAAAAGATTCAAAATATTGTTTTTATTAGAATAAGGAGTAATTCCACCTTTAAGTAAAAAGAAGCAACTCTAGTAAAACAAGTTAGTACTTGTATAAGACCTTGTCATGTCAATAAGATGACTTTTAATAAAGTTCTAAAAAAAATTATGCTATCCTAGACTAACTCTTATTGATCTCTTAATAAAGGAACAAGGAGAGTACAATTTTATACAATATAATGGGTCTAGTATAGGGGAATGAAATTTAAATGGTATGTCTAAATATCAAATTTTAGTATTATTACACTATATGATGATGTTTGTAACTACTACTAAATTAAGAGGTAATTCTAGCCCTTAAACTATTAAGATGATTACAAGTGACTTCATTAGCTAGTTAAAGGGTTGGTAGGAATTTTATTTTATCCCAAGAAGTCAAGTATCAAATCCTCTTTAACATTAAGATAAAGGAAAGAATATAACTATTTGACTATGTTAATAATTAGTTTATATTATGACCAATCATTTTATTAACACTATTACATTGTTGCTTGATAAAACATATGTGTAGTTGACTAATTTGAAATATGCCAATTGAGCCCACTTTAAGTGATACAAGGATGTTTTTTTTTTTCAAAAGTCTTTACTAGAAAAGATATTCAAAATTAATTTTAAAAAGAAAAATTTATTTTTGGGTAACCTACCTAGTTTACTAAAAGAGTTACCTACCTTAATTTGATTTTCATATGCTTGAACAAGTTTGAGAGAAGTTTATACAACTATCTAATTATTAATTACAAAAGAGTATTTGTTCTTATGGCCATCATGAGTAACCTTCCTATTAAATTACCATAGTCAGCCAACAAGTATATAGCCAGTATGCATTGGTGCCACATCACAAAGAACCTCATCCTTGTAATTACCAATAGAAAAGGCAACTAAAACTTGCTTGGTTACTCTAATTTCTCCATAATCATTCAACCATTGCAACTTATAAGGCTTAGGATGATTGAAGGTATCCAAATACAACTTCTCTACCAACAAAATATTAGCAACATTAGTACAACTTCCATTATCGATAATCATGCTACACACCTTGTCTTTAACGTGGCATCATGTATGGAAAATGTGTTCATATTGCTCCACATCATTATCATCTTTAGGCTAAATACTTAGTGCATACCTTGCAACTAGCATATCTTCATAAATAAGTTCTTTAACATGAATATCAGAACAATCCTCTAATGGTGGCATGTCATTATTACTTGAACTAATGATTTTTATGTGATCATTCTCCAACATGATCATATTTCTTTTATTTGGACATTGAGAAGCAATATGTGATACTTAAAGTGCTTAATATCACAAGATTTAAAAGATTTCATATCAATTTTACCTTTAGAAATAGCAACTAATTCCTTTGGCCTTGCATCTTCTTTTGGCTTTAAGGTTACTTGCATCTTCTTTTGGCTTTAAGGTTACTTAGGCATCTTTCCAAGTTGCCTTCCATGTAGAACTAGAAGCTGACCCCAATTTGGATCCTTTGGACTTAATTCGTTTCTCCACCATGATAGCCTTATGCAACAACTCCTCCATCTCTAAATAGTGTTGCAAATCCAGTATATTTGCAATTTCCTTGTTTAAACTACTAATAAACCTTGCCATGGTAGCCTCTCAATCTTTCTCTACATTAGTTCTAATCATGGCTATCTCTATCTCTTTGTAATAGTCCTCCACACATATGGACCCTTGCACCAACCCTTAAAACTTTCTATACAAGTCTCTATGGTAGTGGCTAAGTATAAATCTCTTATGCATTACTGATTTCATCATTGCCTATGACTGAATTGGCCTCTCACCATTCCTCCTTCTACTTATCACCAATTAGTCCCACCAAATACTTGCATAATCAATGAATTCTACAGTTGCCAACTTTACTTTCTTCTCCATGAAACAATTATGGCAATCCAATACATACTCAACCTTTATTTCCTACTCCAAATAAAGTTAAAGATCATTCTTCCCTTGAATGATAGAATCTTCATCTTTATACTGCCCAAATTGCCATCTCTTTTGGAAACAACCTTCTTGCCTTTTATTGACCTTGATTCTTTATAGTTTGATTCTTCCTTATCTTCTTCCTCAATCACACTCTTTTTAGAGGATTTGGATTTGCTAGGTGATTATAACTCATCTAGCCTTGCATTTATCATCTTAAATTGCTCGGTGATAGCCTTTATCTAAAACTTTACATCTATATCATGCACTTCTCCTTCACTACTCATGTTTATAACTTGCAGAAACACATTAATAATCAAAATAATTTGTTCCTCACACACTTCCTTACGTGTTTGCCCTCAAATCAAATTGTTATCACTCGTGTTTCACTTTATTTTGGCTTTCCTTGATAATGATCTCATCACTCTTGTTTTTTTCCACTCAAGTTAGGCCCCTTTATTTTCTTAAAAGACTTAAGATCAACAAATCACAAGGAGCAATCTGTTAAATGGTAGCAAATCTCAAAATCAAAAATTTTAAAGGAAATTCAAGATATCCTTTTTAGGCTTAAAAAAAATTAGATTTGTAACCTTATACACAATAGGTTGAAAGAATCAAGATGCACTACTCACCTCAAACACAACTTCTTTGTCTTTCTTTTTTATTCTTTCTTCTTTTTTTTGTTTAATTTTTTTCTTCTTATTTTTCAATTTTCTCCTTTTTTTTAACTTTTTTAATTCAAATCAATTACCCACAAAATTAATACAATTTCAAGAGTAATAAGCTGATAAGAACAAACCAAAAGACTAAGAAAAGAAACATAAGGAATGATTAAAGCACAAGGAGATGGAAAAGGGATACATAACTTATTTTTAGAACCAAGACTTTGATAATAAAGAACCCGCTAGGTGACTTGCCCTAGGAACCCATGCCTTAATTTGTTATGCAGACCCTAGAAAGTCAGGAAACAAGTTGGGTTGATCAAATTAAAACCCCAAGGAAACTAAGTCCTAAAAGCACCAATCTTTAGACATCACAAAAGTTGATCACTCTTTTGATAAGTCAAGATAATGTGTTCTTTCCAAGAACACAAGAAGGCAAAGTAAAGCTTGCTAAAAATACCTTAATCTTATTGATTCCAATTTACATAGTAGTAGTCTTTATATAGGCATGTAAATATTACAATCCTATAAGGAAAAGGTGTTTCTTAACATACGTATATAGGAAAAACCTTAATTACAGGAGATCCCTCTAATTAAAGAATACAAATCTATCTTGATTATGAATCCTTAAAAGGACTATAATTGATTATAGCTAGGCATAAAAGTCAAAGTAAAGCCCTAACTAATGTATCAAGATTCAACTGAACCTACAAGCCTAAATAAACCCAAGAAGTTAGGCCTTTTCTACATGTAATTTGGCCTTAACTTAAAATCAAGCAACCCAAAACAAAATTAGTTACTTTAATATAACTTAGCATGTAAATCAAGCATTTCTTTAGCTTGGTCATGTAGCTTGGACTTATATCATGGCCTTAAAGTTTTGTTCATTAAGTTCTAAGCCTTGTCCATCATCTTGCACATAAAGATAAGTGATTATCCTTGGTGTAACATTGGAAACTTTTAGAATAGTTAGAATCTTCTAGATCACCCTTTTTGTCATGCAGCTTTATGATTAAACCTTGCAAAGCCTCTTTCATCCTCTTTGTCCTTGTTTGTCATTGGAACACCGATTCCTTGTACAGGATATTGGGAATACTTGATTTGTTGCACTTGAATAGCACCTTGTTCTCCATCAAATACCAACAAAGTATGAAATGAGAGAAGAACAGATGAGAAAACAAGAGGAAAGGAAAAAGAAAGAGAGTGAGAGGTCAAAGGAAAATAAAGTGAGGTTAAGGGGAAAATTCAAGGGAAAAGGGTGAGGCAGAGAGAAAAGAGTGCAAAAGGGAAAGAAAAGTAAGAAGGTGAGTGTGTTTGCTGGGAAAAGTGAGATTAAGAGTGCTATGATTGTAAGGTAATAACTACTTGTACTTATGTACAAGGATGTTTATTTTTTATCTAATGACTTTAATTCCTCTTTGCCTAGTATGGTTGTTTCATTATTGCAAGAGTTTGAAGATTTATTTTTTGAAGAGATTCCTCATGGATTACCTCCTTTAAGAGGAATTAAGCAGTAAATAGACTTTATACGTAGTGCTATCATACCCAACTGACCTACTTATAAAGCTAATCCCAAGGAAATAAAGGAGATACAAAGACATGTGGATGAGTTGGTGCAAAAAGGCTTTGTAAGTGAAAGTCTTAGCCCATGCTCGGTCCTTGTCATCACAGCCTCAAAGAAAGATGGAACATGGTGCATTTGTGTAAATTGTCAAGCCATCAATAAGATTACTATAAAGTATAAACATCTTATCCCTAAATTAAATGATATGCTTGATGAGTTGCATGGTTTGTGTGTGTTTTCAAAAATTAATTCAAATTCGCATGAAAGAGGGAGATGAATGGAAAACAACATTGAAAACTAAATATGGATTGTATGAATGGTTAGTAATGCCTTTTGGATTAATTAATGCACCTAGTACATTAATGAGGTTAATGAATCATGTCTTGCATACTTTCATAGGGAAATTTGTAGTAGTTTACTTTGATGATATTTTAGTTTATAGCAAGAATTTGGATGAACATGTTACTTGCATGTTGTGTTTAATGTGTTAAAAGAGAACTGATTATATGCTAATCTCAAAAAGTGTATGTTTTGTATGGAATCCGTTGTGTCTCTTGGCTATGTTGTTAGTTCGCAAGGTATTAGTGTGGATAAGGAGAAGGTAAAGGTGATAAGGGACTAGCCTACACACCTAAGAATGCAAACGAGGTAAGAAGTTTTCACGGTTTAGCAAGTTTTTATCAAAGGTTTGTTAAGGATTCTAGTTCTATTGCTGCACCTTAAATGAATTTGTTAAAAAGAATCTTGTTTTCAAGTGGAATTGATGGAGGTCCACTTGTACCAATACTAAACAACCAAGGAATTAATAAGGTGACAAATAGCAAGCTGTATTTGAACTGTTTAAATTTAAGTTATGTAATGCACCACTTCTTGCTTTGCCTGATTTTTCTAAAACTTTTGAAAATGAATGTGATGCATTGGGCATTGGGGTCAGGGCCATGCTCATGCAAGAGAAATGTCCTATAGTGTTCTTAAGTGAAAAATTAAATGGGGCTACATTAAATTATCCAACTTATGATAAGGAATTATATGCACTTGTTAAAACTTTAGAAACTTGGTAGCACTACTTTTAGCCTAAGAAATTTGTAATCCACACTAATCAAGAGTCACTAAAACATTTCAAGGTCAAGGTAAATGAAACAGAAGACATGCAAAGTGGATGGAATTCATAAAAACGTTTCCTTATGTAATTCAATACAAGGTAGGTAAAGAAAATGTGGTTGCTAACACATTGTCTCATAGGTAGACCTTAATTAACACCTTAAGCACTAGATTATTAGGTTTTCAGCACATCATTGACTTGTATGCTACAGATGTTGATTTTGCTAATGTTTATGCTACTTATGAGAATACCAACTTTGGTAAATTCTATAGACATGAGGGTTACTTGTTTAGGGAAAATAAATTATGTATTCCTCAAAGGTCTATTAGAGAATTATTTTTGTGAGAGGCTCATGGGGAAGGTTTAATGGGTCATTTTGGTATTCAAAAGACTTTAGATGTTTTGAGTGAACATTTCTTTTGGCCACATATGAAACATTATGTTGAATGAATTTGTGCAAAATGTATCACTTATAAGCAAGCTAAGTCTAAAGTATTACCCCATGGTAAGGACATGCCTTTAATGGTCTTTAGCAAACCTTGGATTGCTATTTCAATGGATTTTGTGCTTGGTTTACCAAGGTCCAAAAAGGGTTGAGATTGTATCTTTGTTATGGTTGACAAGTTTTCCAAGACGGTGCACTTCATTGCTTGCCACAAAATGGATGATGCCACACAAATTGCTGACCTAATTTTCAAGGAAATTGTTAAACTTCATGAAGTATTAAAGAGTATTGTGTCTGATTATGATACCAAGTTTCCAAGTCATTTTTAGAGGACATTTTAGGGTAAGCTTGTACAAAATTGCTTTTCTCCACAATGTGCCATCCACATATTGATGGTTAGACTAAGGTAGTCAATCGTACCCTTGGTACTTTACTGTGTGCTGTAATCAGTAAAAATTCTAACACTTGGGAAGAGTGATTACTATTCTTGGAGATTGCCTACAATAGAGTTGTGTATAGTGTCATTGGTTATTGGTCGTTTGAATTAGTTTGCAATTTCAACCCTTTGACACTATTAGATCTAGTGTCATTGCTTTTGCAGGAACAAGCTAATTTAGATGGAAAGAAAAAGGCTGAGGTGGTTTGGCAACTTTATGAGAGGGCTAGATTGAACGTTGAGAAAAGAACAAAGCAATATGCCACTTAAGCCAACAAGGAATGCAAACATGTCCTCTTTTAGCCAAGAGATTGGGTTTGGGTGCACATATGGAAGGAGTAGTTTCCACAACACGAAAAGAACAAGTTACAACCTAAAGGAGATGGTCCTTTTCAAGTCATGGCTAGAGTCAATAACAATGCCTATCAACTTGACTTACCTTATGAGTATGCTGTGAGTTCAACATTTAATGTTTCTAATTTTTGCCTATTCGATGATACAGGTTCAGATTTGAGGACAAATCTTATTGAAGAGAAAGGAAATGATGGAGGTCCACTTGTATTAATACCAAACAAGCAAGGAATTGATGCTTTACATAATCTTAGGGGTTCAATAATAAGGGCAAGATCACAGAAGGCTCGAGAAGTGCTTAATAGTTTAATTTATGAAGTCTAAGAGCAAAAAGTTGCTAAGAATGATTGGTTAAGGACAAAAGCATCCTAAAGCCTTTTAACGTGTTTTATGTGAGGAATGAGCAAGACAATGGCTGGGATTTTGGAGTAAGAGAAGCTATGAGGCTACATAATGAGTTTCAAACCAAGGCATGCATGCAAGCATTAAGTCCCATGATCGTAGTAGCTTTGATAACACAGCAAGTCCAACAACTGGACACCAATAAGCATTGGGAGAAATTGATTCTTTGGGGTTTTAACTACCAATTGGGCTGGGCTTTTACTTATTTTGAATCCCATGATGCATATAGAGTTTAGTACTTTATATGGGCTTGTTATTTGGAAAACTTTGTGGGCCTGTGTTGTATTTCACTAATAGGTCATAGGCCTATATGGTAACTAGGATTTGTGTATTGTATATATTTATAAATACGACTATAACCTAAAGGGGTAGACAGACACCAAAATATAACTTTACAACTACAAGAGACATTGTTTTCTCTCAAGTTTTAATATAAATGAGCATCTTTTCCATTGGTTCTTTGTGAACTTGTTGATTTGCATACTTGATTGTGTTTTTCATAGACTTATCTTCTTTAACCTTGTATTGTATAGGAGTAGTGTCTAATTGTTTTATAATTCCGGTTCTTGGTTGCTTTATAATCATTGGGTCAGAATTTTTTATTTCATAACCTGTCTTAAAACGATCCTAGTGACATTAATTTTGGTGTTGGGTTTTGGTTTGTTATAATTGGAGTTCGTATCAGGAATGATATGCATGATCGGGCTTTCAATACTTTAAAAGAAAAACTTACTAATGCAACTTTGTTATGCTTGCCTAACTTTGATAAAGTTTTTGGGGTAGAATGTGATGCATTTGGAATAGTGAAGTTTCCGAGTTCACCCTAGGATCTACTAGTCTATAATATTGAGAGGGGGGGTGAATCAGTATCATACCCCTTAAAAACACTAATAACTTAAGCCAAAGTATTCTACTTCTTTAATACTTTCACTCTCGTCAATATGCAGGTATGTAAACAACTTCAACTTTTTCTTAAAAGCGAACTCTTTCTCAAATTTGACTAAGGTAGATCTATTGTTACCTACTAATCACAATAGTCCCCAAAGTCACCTTTCAGACACCTTGCCTATTAGATAGATCGAATGTTCTTGAGTAGGTCTTCTTTAGGTTATGGGTTCGATGATACTTTAGTTGCGTTCACAACTCAATTCAAAACACGAAACGTAAATTCAAAGAAAGGACACAAGAGATTTATGTGGTTCCGTCAATGTGACGTACGTCCACGGTGGTAGGGACTCTTCCTCTATCGAGACAATCCACTATACATGAGAATACTAGTGTGGTACTCCCGATGTTCACAATGTAGTTACAATAGATGTCTTAATCCTCTGTTCCTTTCACTATTACAAATACAAAGCAAGTACAATATAAAGAGTGTCACTTACTGTGTCTAACCTTCTTCTACCTTGTCTTGCCTCTGTTGAATTGAATAGGCTGCTTCATTGCCGCTTAGAAGTCCACCACAACACTCTCTAACCTCTCTTGAAGAAATCTAGAAATACGTTGAGTTCTTTCCAATGCTTCACCGAATTCCTTCTCTAGGTTGTTTCACACAACTCCTGCTTTCACCGTCTCACGACTTCACCCCTCTCCTGATCTCACGGCCTGCTTCACGTTTCTGGTTTGGCGTTTCACGTCTCACGCACGTTTCTGGTTTAAATGCCTTGCTGGTCACACACCTTACCACTGTTTCTGGTTTGCACTTGTCCGTTTTACACCTCTGGACAGCTTGGTTTGCTCTCCCGGTGGTCTCCTCTTTCACGGTTTCTCCTCTCTTCCCTTACAGATGGTGTGCTGTCTTCTCTCTTACGTGAGTCACACGGTTCTCTCCAGCCGTGACACCTCTTTGCCGTGTGTTCTCCCTTGCTGTCCAGCCTTGCTTTGGATGTTCTCCTCCTTTCTTGGTCGTCCACCCCATTGCCGTTGGTTGTGTTTGGCCATGTAGATTGGTTTTGAAATTTACCTTGTTTGGCTGTGTAGGTTGGTTTGGACGTTCACCTTTGGCTGTGTAGATTGGTTTGGATGTTCACCTTTGGTTGGCCAGTTGTCTCCCTTTGGCTGTCCCTTTGTGTTTTGCTGTCCAGCTCTTGTTGTCTAGCCGTTCCTCCCTTGTTTTCTCCCTTTGGCCGGTCACCCTTTGTGTTTTGCCATCCAACACCTTCTGATTTGTGATTTACCATTCACCTTTGGTTGCTGTCCAGCCGTGTCTTCTCCTTTGTAGGTGGTGGTTTGCCATTTGCTCCCTTGTGTTTGCCGAGTGGTTTGCTTTGGACGTCTTTTTGTTTGGCCATCTCCTTCCTCACGTTTTCTCTCTTTGGTCGACTGGTTGTCTAGGATTGCTGTCCGTTTTGCTCAATTGCCGACTTGTCTTCATTTGTTGTCTTCCAATGGCCTTTATATACTCCTTAATGAAACCCTAATATGGCTTACTTGCGACGAATTTACATGTGGCTTTTACGTTCGTGCCCTTCCATGTGGCTTTTACCTTCTTACCCTTCCATGTGGCTTTTACCTTCTTGCACATTTAAACCTAGTTGACAACAATTCCAACCCATATAAGGCTGTGGGAACAACAATCTCCCCTTTTGTAATTGTTGGCAACACTCATAACAAAAGCCACTATGCAGCAGTTTCAACTCCTCTTTTCTTAACAGCTCCCCTTGCACTGTTGCTTCTCTCCCCCTTTGCCAACCATTTACAAATCTGAAAAACTCGCAAAGTGGAGATGGAGGATTTACCTGAACTTCAAGTTTGAGGAGGCATTTGCATAGATAAACTCAATTTGTGCTTTTTAAATAGCTTTGTGGACAGAGGTTTAGTTAGAATATCTAAAATTTGATCATTAGTGCCAACATACTCTAATTGAATTGTACCCTGTTCCACTTGATCTTTGATGAAGTGATACTGGATGTCAATATGCTTGCTTCTTGAATGTTGAACCAGATTCTTGCTAAGATCAATAGCACTTTGATTATTACAAAGTACACTTACTTGTAACTTCACTTCAACACCCAAGTCTGCCAATTGTCTTAGCATCCATATCACCTATGTACATGCTGCACAAATAGCCATATACTCAATCTCAGTTGTGCTCAAAGCAACACTATTTTGCTTTCTACTTAACCATGCAAAACACTTTGAACCCAAGTAGAAGCTGCAGCCGCTAGTTGATTTTCTATCATCTACACTTCCTGCGCAATCTGCATCAGTGTATGCTTGTAGTTTAATAGAATCCATGGTTGGATACCACAAACCCATTTCCAGTGTTCCTTTGAGGTACCTTAGGATTCTTTTCATTGCCAACACATGAGACTCCTTAGGATCAACTTGGAATCTACTGGCAACGCACACAGTTTGCATAAGATCAGGCCTTGATGATGTAAGGTACAGAAGGCTCCCTATCATCTTCCTGTACTCTGTAGGGCTTGTACTCCTTTCCTTCTGATCTTTTGTTAACTTGCAGCCCACTGTCATAGGGGTACTGACAGGTCTGTTATCCTCAATGCCATACCTTTTCAGCATCTCTTTGGCATATTTCGTCTGAAAAATAAAGATACCTTCTTCACACTGCTTTATCTATAATCCAAGAAAGTACGTCATTTCTCCAATTAATGACATCTCAAATTCCTCACTCATCTTGTATGCAAAATCTTGACATAGCTTAGAGTGATCACCTCCAAAGATGATGTCATCTACATATACTATGGTTATCAGCTGGCCTTTCTCTAAGCTGAACACATACAGGTTATTATCAACCATTCCTCTTCTGAAGTTCAACCTTCTCAAGTAAGCATCCAGCCTACTGTACCATGCTTTTGGAGCTTGCTTAAGACCATACAAGACTTTCTTTAGCTTGCACACATGTGTCTCATCCTCACTGATTTGTACTCCATCGGGTTGTTCAATATACACTTCTTCTTTCATGAGCCCATTCAGAAAGGTGGATTTCACATCCATCTGATAGACTTTATACCTCTTGTGTGCTACCAAAGCTAAGAACATTCTGATAGTTTTTAACCTTGCTACTGGTGCAAAAGTTTCATCAACATCTATCCCTTCTATCTGAGTGTAGCCTTTGCAAACCAGCTTGGCCTTGTTCCTCACCACCTTGCCATCTTCATTATGTTTATTCCTAAACACCCATTTTGTTCTTATGACATTCTTATTAATGGGTCTTGGAACTAGCTCCCATGTATCATTCTTCTCAATTTGATCCAGTTCCTCATTGATAGCTTTGACCCAGGCTTTGTCTTGAATAGCCTCTTCAACAGATTTAGGTTCAACTTGTGAGAGTAAAGTAGTAGCTCCCACAATTCTTCTTCTTGTTGTAACTCCGACTGATGGGTTACCTATGATCTGATTTTCTTGATGAGCACTAGTCCATGTTTTCTTTGTCCTTCTTCCTTGCACCGTCTTAGTTACAAGAGGATCTCTTTCTTCATCTTCAAACTCACTCTTCTCTGAGTCTGAACTTACTTCTTGTTCCTTTTTCTCAGGTTGGTTTGATTCTTCATCTATATTGAAGTCATCTTCTTCATTGTCGTCAGCTTCTCCATTATGCATTGTTTTCCAGTTCTCATTTATTCTCACATCACTGGAAGTGATCACTTTTCCCAGCTTATGCAGGAAAACTTTGTATCCTTTTGTCTTTGCTGAGTATCCCACAAAGATGCCTTCATTAGACCTAGCATTGAATTTTCCCAAGTTTTGCTCCTTGTTCTTCACAAAACATGGGCTACCAAAGATTCTGAGATACTTGGCTATTGTCTTTTTCCCACTCCATAGCTCATGTAGAGTCTTATCAGTATTGGGCCTTGGTAATACTCTGTTCAGTAGATACACGGCTGTAAATGTTGCTTCTATCCAAAATCTTGTGTGAAGCTTGGGTTCTAGCAATAGAGTTCTCGCCATTTTGACTACAACTCTATTTTTCCTCTCTACCACCCCATTCTGTTGAGGTGTTCTTGTTGCTGCCAATTGGTGATGAATTCCATGCTTCTCAAGATAATCTTCAAAAGCTTTATTTGTAAATTCAATGCCTTGATTTGACCTCAATACTTTGATCTTTCTTCCACTTTCATTTTTAGCCAATCTTTTGTATCTCTTGAAGCAATTCAAAACTTTTGATTTGTGTTTAAGATGCATGATGCAGGTCCTTCTCGAATAATCATCAACAAACAAGATGAAGTACCTCTCACAATTCAACCCTTTTGTTCTCATCGACCCACACAAATTAGTATGCACAATGTCAAGCATTACTTCAGAACTGAACTCTTTGCTCTTATATTGCTTTTTGACATGTTTTCCTTTAGAGCATGCTGAGCAAACATACTCTCTATCTCTCTCCTGAGGTCAAGAATGTCTTTGATTGCATGAGTAGTGGTCAGCTTCCTCATGTTCTTCTGTGATAAGTGTCCCAGCCTCCTATACCAGAGTTGATTTTCTTCTTCTTTGGTGAGTAAACAGCTGCTTGTCTTGTCCTCATCAATCACATATAAATTTCCAGCTGTTCTCTTCCTGGCTGTAACAATATTGTCTTCTTTACTCTTTACTTGGCAACTTGTTTTTGTGAATATCACTTTGTGGTCTTCATTGCATAGCTGGCTGACAGATGCTAGATTATATCTTAGTCCTTCAACGTGCAGAACATCTTTTAGCTTTCCTTTTCCAATATTCACTGACCCCTGACCATTGATGTTGAGTGAATCATCATTGCCAAACTTGACTCTGCCTTCTCTTGACTTGTTTAGCTTTGACAATTTACTCTTGTCTCTCATTATGTGTGAAGTGCATCCACTGTCAAGGATCCACTGCTTATCCTTGTAGTCAGCCTTTAGTGCAATTTCAACTATATTAGCCACCTCCCTTTTTGCTCTATATTCCTTCTTTTGAATTGACTTAAAGATAGCTTTCTCCTTTTTCTCAACATTGACTGCACCACTTGTTTTCACTATGCCATTGAGTGCCTTCTCTTGCTCAGGGAGAAGTGTCATGCATCTCTTGGCATTATGGCCATCCTGCCCTTACCTTTCACACTGTTCCAAGTTTGCTAATATAGCAAACTGGTTCTTTGAGGCTACTGGTTTGGGCTTCCACCAACAATCCTCGTCAGTGTGTCCTTGCCTTTTACAATATGTGCAAAAACACATGACAGGTGTTCCCCTCTGAGTTTTGTATTGTCTCCCCCTGTATAAAGCGTTGTATCTTCTCAAGTTGGAGACATATACTAGCCTTCTCCGCCAACAATTACTCGCCTTATGACCCCAAACTCCATAATAAAGGCAATCACCTTGAAATTGCCTCTTTTTGGGTCTAATCACAGCTTATCTTCTTCTGTTCATCACTTGCTGTGTAGGCAAAGTAGCTGGCTTCTTTACTTGTGTGACTTTCATTTCAATCACCTTTTTCTCCTTCTTCTGTTCAGCTGTAGCCCTCTGCTGGCTGACTTTCTTTTCTTCCTTCTTGTTTGCCACCCTAGGTTGCTTCTTCAGATCTTCTTTATTCTTAGCTATCTTCTTCTGAGTCACAACCTTCTCTTTCATTCTTATTTTCTCTAGCCAATGCAGCCTTAGATTGCTGCACTTTCTCTACATTCTTCTCTCCTTTTGCAGAACTTGTTTCTCATATCATTTCAAGCTTCTACAAGTTCTCTTTGCTACTTTTGAGTTGTTGCTGAAGTTTCAACAACTCTTTCTCCATTTCTTCAATTTTTGAAGCCCTTGAGCCAAGCTCTACTATAAGGTCTTCATATATTTTGATATGTTCTTCAAATCTTCTCTTCAAGTCAATATGTTCAACCCTTATTTCATCCTTTTGACTTTCAGCTTCTTTAGACTTTACTTCAACTTGTTTTATGTGAGCCTCCAACCTTTTTATGGTTCTGCCCCTTTTGATTATCTCTTTTGAAGCTGCTTCCAACTCAGCTTCAAGATCTGGTTCTTCTTCATCAACCTCCTCTTCCTCTTTAGAGGTTGAACTACCACCTTGAGCTGATGCCATAAAGGCTTGCTTATCTGATGATTCTTCATCTTCCTCCTCATCAGCTTCTTTTATCTAACTCACATAACTCTTGAATGAACCTCTCTTCTTCTTCTATGGGTTGGTAGTCTTCTTGCTGGACTTCTTTGATTTGAATGATGATCTTTTCCATCTTGAATTTAGATCCCAACGATCATCACCTTCTTAGAACCCCTTTTGAATTTCCTTATTAAGTAAGCCAATACTTCACCTTCACTTTCTTCCTCCTCATCATCATCATCATCCTCACTGGATGATTCCTCCTCTTCTTTTATCTTTAAGTGCTTTATAGCTTTGAAAGCTGCCTCTTTTGATACCTTTGACGTTGAGAAGCTCTCAGTTGACTTTATTCTTATCTCATATGCAATGAGATTGCACTAGAGATCATGCAAAGACATAGAATTCAGATCTTTACTCTCCTCTATGGCTGCTACCTTTGAGGCAAACCTCTCAAGAAGAATTCTTAGAATTTTCTTCATAATCGATGAGTCCTTCTTGTTCTTCCCATGACTTCTCAGGTCGTTTACAACGTCAATAATCCTGGTGAAGAACTCTTGAACTGTCTCATTCTTCTATATTCTGAGAGATTCATATCTCTCCTTGAACACTTGAAGCTTAGCCTCCTTCATTCTGCCATCACCCTCATAGACTTTCTGCAATCTGTCCCATATCTCCTTGGCAGATTTGCAGTCCATAACTTTATTATACTCAGCATCAATCAATGCTGAAATGATGACATTTGAGGCCTTCCCATTTATCTCCAACTACCTTAACTCCTCTGGGGTTGGATCTTTACCTTCTTTCGGAGCCACAAAACCCTCCTGTACGTATTTCACCACGTTCATGCCCATGGTTGCAAATACCACTTGCATTCTTGCTCTACACATATAGTAGTTGGTTCCGTTGAAGATTGGAACCTTCTTGCTGTAAGTAGTGCTGGTACCGGCTTCCATTTCTCAGTATGCTAAACAAGTCAAACTTCTAGATCCCTTCAAACTAGCTAGTACACCAAGCTGTTAAGCATCAAACTAGTGAACTTAGGTCTAATACCAAATGAAGTTCCCGACTTCACCTTTTGATACTGAGAGGGGGGGTGAATCAGTATCACCATAATTCGCAGATATGTGAACAACTTCAACCTATTCTTAAAAGCGAACTCTTTCTCAGATTTGACTAAAGTAGATCTATTGCTACCTACTAATCACAATAGTCCCTAAAGTCACCTTTCAGACACCTTGCCTAATACACAATTCGGATGTTCTTGTTTAGATCTTCTTTTAGGTTATGGGTTGGCTAATACTTTAGCTGCATTCACAACTCAATTCAAAACATAGAACGTAAAGCAAATTAAGGACACATGAGATTTACATGGTTCCGTCAACGTGACGTACATCCACGGTGCTAGGGACTCTCCCTTATCGAGACTATCCATTATACTTGAGAATTCCAATTACAATGGATGCCTTAATCCTCTGCTCCTTTCACTATTGCAATTACTAAGCAAGTACAATACAAAGAGTGTCACTTACTGTGTCTACCCTTCTTCTAGCTTGTCTTGCCTCTGTTGAATTGAATGGCTGCTTCACTGCTGCTTAGAAGTTCACCACAACACTCTCTAACCTCTCTTGAAGAAATCTGGAAATATATTGAGTTCTTTCTGATGCTTCGCCGAATTCTTCTCTAGGTTGTCTCACACAGCTCCTGCTTTCACTGTCTCACGGCTCACCTCATGGTCCTGGTTTGTCGTTCCACGTCTCATATCCTGCCTCACGTTTCTGGTTTGGTGTTACACGTCTCACGCATGTTTCTAGTTTGCACCCTTTGCTGGTCACACACCTCACGCATGCTTCTGATTTGGTGTTTCATGTCTCATGCACGTTTCTGGTTTGCACACCTTACTAGTCACACGCCTTACCACCGTTTCTGGTTTGCACTTGTCTGTTTTACACCTCTAGACAGCTTGGTTTGCTCTCCCGGTGGTCTCCTCTGTCACGGTTTCTCCTCTCTTCCCTTACAGACGATGTGCTGTCTTCTCTCTTACGTGAGTCACACGGTTTTCTCTAGCTGTCACACCTCTTTGCCGTGTGTTCTCCCTTGCCATCCAGCCTTGCCTTGGCCGTTCTCCTCCTTGCTTGGCCGTCCACCCCTTTGCCGTTGGTTGTGTTTGGCCATGTAGATTGGTTTAGACGTTTACCTTGTTTGGCTGTGTAGGTTGGTTTGGATGTTCACCTTTGGCCGTGTAGATTGGTTTGGACGTTCACCTTTGGTTGGCTGGTTGTCTCCCTTTGGCTGTCCCTTTGTGTTTTGTCGTCCAGCTCTTGCTGTCCAGCCGTTCCTCCCTTGTTTTCTCTCTTTGGCCGATCACCCTTTGTGTTTTGCTGTCCAGCACCTTCTGATTTGTAATTTGCTGTTCACCTTTGGTTGCTGTCCAGCTGTGTCTTCTCCTTTACAGGTGGTGGTTTGCCGTTTGCTCCCTTGTGTTTGCCAAGTGGTTTGCTTTGGATGTCTTTTTGTTTGGCTGTCTCCTTCCTCATGTTTTCTCTCTTTGGTTGGCTGGTTGTCTAGGATTGCTGTCCGTTTTGCTCAATTGCCGACTTGTCTTCATTTGTTGTCTTCAAATGGCCTTTATATACTCCTCCATGAAACCCTAATAGGGTTTACTTGCGGCAAATTTACATGTGGCTTTTACGTTCATGCGCCTCTATGTGGCTTTTACCTTCTTGCCCTTCCATGTGGCTTTACTTTCTTGCACACTTAAACCTAGTTGACAACAATTACAACCCATACAAGGCTGTGGGAACAATTACTTTCTTGTACCTCCCTTTTTGCTTTATATTCTTTCCTTTGAACTAGCTTGAAGATAGTTTTCTCCTTTTTCTTAGCTTTGACTACACCAATTGTTTTTACTGTGCCATCAAGTGCCTTCTCTTGCATAGGGAGAAGTGTCATGCATCCCTTGGCATTATGGCCATCCTGTCCGCACCTTTCACACTGCTCCAAGTCTGCCAATACAGCAAACTTGTTCTTGGAAACCACTGGTTTAAGCTTCTACCAACACTCCTTGTCAGTGTGTCCTCGCTTTTTACAGTATGTCCAAGAACTTACGACAGGTGTTCTCCTCTAAATTTTGTATTATCTCCCCCTGTATGCAGCATCATATCTTCTCAAGTTAGAGACATATACTAGCCTTCTCCACCAGCAATTACTCGCTATATGACCCTAAACTCCACAATAAAGACAATGACCTTGAACTGCCTCTTCTTAGGTATAATCACAGCTTGTTTTCTTTTGTTCATTACTTGTTATATAGGCAATGTGGCTGGCTTCTTTGCTTGTGTGACATTCATTTTAGTCACCTTCTTCTCCTTCTTCTGTTCAGCTGTAGCCCTTTGTTGGCTAACCTTCTTTTCTTCATTTTTGTTTGCCACCCTAGGTTGCTTCTTTAAATCCTCTTTATTCTCAGCCATCTTCCCCTGAGTCACAACCTTCTCTTTTAACTTCTATGACACATTCTTATTATCTTTAGGCAATGCAGCCTCAGATTGCTGCACTTTCACTTCATTCTTCTTTTTTCTTGCAGAACTTGTTTCTCCTATCATTTCAAGCGACTAACCTTTTTTCCTTCATTCCTTTTGAGTTATTGCTGAAGTCTCAGCAACTCTTTCTCCATTCCTTCAATTTTTGAAGTCCTTGAGCCAAGCTCTATTGTAAGGTCTTCACATATTTTGATCTGTTCTTCAAATCTTCTCTTCAAGTCAATATGTTCAGCCCTTATTTCATCCTTTTGACTTTCAACTTCCTCAAAATTTGCTTTAACTTGTTTTATGTGAGCCTCCAACCTTTTTATGGTTCTGCCCTTTTGATTATCTCCTTTGAAGCTGCTTCTAACTCAGCTTTAAGATCTAGTTCTTCTTCATCAACCTCCTCTTCCTCTTCAAAGGTTAAACTACCACCTTGAGCTGATGCCATAAAAGCCTGCTCATCTGGTGATTCTTCATCTTCCTCCTCTTCAGCTTCTTTTATTTGACTTACATAACCCTTGAATGAGCCTCTCTTCTTCTTCTATGGGTTGGCAGTCTTCATGCTAGACTTCTTTGATTTGAATGATGGTCTTCTCCATTTTGAATTCTGCTTATCATCACCATTCTTATCTTCATTATCAAGTTTCACTTTGCACTGAGAAGAAAAGTGTCCAGTCTACCCATAACGATAACATCTCAAGGACAACTGTCCTTTTCCCTTCTTAGACCCCTTTATGAATTTCCTTATGAAGTAAGCCAACACTTCACCTTCATTTTCTTCCTCATCATCATCATCATCCTCACTAGATGATTCTTCCTCTTCTTGCATCTTCAAGTGTCTCATAGCTTTGAAGGTTGCCTCCTTTGATACCTTTGACGTTGAGGAGCTCTCAGTTGACTTTATTCTCATCTCATATACAATGAGATTGCACTAGAAATCATGCAGAGACATAGAATTGAGATCTCTACTCTCCTCTATGGCTACCATCTTTGAGGCAAACCTCTCAGGCAGAATTCTCAGAATTTTCTTCAAAATAGATGAGTCCTTCTTATTCTTCCTATGACTTCTAAGATCGTTTACAACATCAATAACCCTGGTGAAGAACTCTTGAACTGTCTCATTCTTCTGCATTCTGAGAAATTCATATCTCTCCTTGAACACTTGAAGCTTAGCCTCCTTCATTCTGCCATTACCTTCATAGACTTTCTGCAATCTGTCCCATATCTCCTTGGCAGATTTGCAGTCCATAACTTTATTATACTCAACATTTGTCAATGCTGAAATGATGACATTTGAGGCCTTCCCATTTATCTCCAACTGCCTTAACTCCTATGGGGTTGGGTCTTTACCTTCTTCTGGAGCCACAAAACCCTCCTATACGGATTTCACCACGTTCATGTCCATGGTTGCAAATATCACCTGCATTCTTGCTCTCCACATATGGTAGTTGATTCCGTTGAAAATTGGAACCTTCTTGCTGTAAGTAGTGCTAGTGCTGGTACCGGTGTCCATTTCACAGTATGCTGAACAAGTTAAAACTTCTGAAACCCTTCAAACTAGTACACCAAGCTGTTAAGCTTCAAACTGGTGAACCTATGCTATGATACCAATTGAAGTTTCCGACTTCACTCTAGGATCTACTAGTCTGTGATACTGAGAAGGGGGGTGAATCAGTATCACACCCCTTAAAAGCACTGATAACTTAAGCCAAAGTATTCTACTTCTTTAATACTTTCGCTCTCGTCAATACGCAGGTATGTGAACAACTTCAACCTCTTCTTAAAAATGAACTCTTTCTCAAATTCGACTAAGGTAGATCTATTGTTACCTACTAATCATTATAGTCCCCAAAGTCACCTTTCAGACACCTTGCCTATTAGACAAATCGAATGTTCTTGATTAGGTCTTCTTTAGGTTATGGGTTCGATGATACTTTAGCTACGTTCACAACTCAATTCAAAACACAAAATATAAATCAAAGTGAGGACACAAGAGATTTACGTGGTTCCGTCAATGTGACGTACGTCCACGTTGGTAGGGACTCTTCCTCTACCGAGACAATCCACTATACTTGAGAATACCAGTGTGGTACTCCCTATGTCCATAATGTAGTTACAATGGATGTCTTAATCCTCTGTTCCTTTCACTATTGCAAATACAAAGCAAGTACAATAAAAAGAGTGTCACTTACTGTGTCTATCAGTCTTCTAACTTGTCTTGCCTCTATTGAATTGAATAGGTTGCTTCACTGTCACTTAGAAGTCCACCATAACACTTTCTAACCTCTCTTGAAGAAATCTAGAAATACGTTGAGTTCTTTCCAATGCTTCACCAAATTCCTTCTCTAGGTTGTTTCACACAACTCCTGCTTTCACCGTCTCACGACTTTACTCGTCTCCTGATCTCACGGCCTACCTCACGTTTCTAGTTTGGCATTTCACGTCTCACACACGTTTCTGGTTTGCCCGCTTTGCTGGTCTCATGCCTCACGCACGTTTTTGGTCTCACGCCGTCACAGTTTCTGGTCTCACGCCGTCACATGTTCTGGTCTCACACCATTGCACGTTCTGGTCTCACACTGTCACATGTTCTGGTCTCACACTTCAGATCTGCACCCGCTTCGCTATTCTCAAGCCTCACGGATACCAGATCTGCTATTCCGGTGATCTGTTTCTCTCTCTTACGGTGGTGGCTATTCGTTCTGGTGGTGGCTCTTCGTTTTCTCTCTCACCGTCCAGCCGTATCTCTCCCGCCATCCAGCCGAATCTCCCTCACTATCCAGTAGGATCTCTCTCACCGTCTAGCCGGATCTCCCTCACCGTCCAGTCGGATTTCCTTTGTTCTGTCGTCCACTCTTTTTGGCTGTCTTGTATTTTCTCCCTTTTGACCCCTCTTCGTTCTGCTATTCACTCTTTTCTTTTGTTGTCCACACTTTGCTGAGAGTTATTATGTTTCCACTGCCGGTCCACTCTCCTCTTTAGTCGTGTTGGATTTCTCTTTTGCAACCCCTGTTCTACCGTCCATCCCCATCTCTAATTTTGGCTGTCACGGATTTTCTCCCTTTTCTACCGGTGGTTTGCTTTTCTTCGTCCTGCCGTCCAGCCCCTGTTCTACCGTCACACTTCTTTTGGTCATTTCGCTCTCCTGGTTCTCTCCAACATATTTGCCATTTTGCTCTTCCGGTGGTATCACTCTATTTTGCCGTCTAGTCCCCTTCTTCTTCGGTATCATTCTGCCGTCCCCCGTTTTCTCTTTTGCAAACCCCAATTATGTATATTCCGTGTGAGGTTTTCTTTTTCTCTTGCAAAGTTGTGGTTTTACTTTCTTACCCCTCCATGTAGCTTCAAATTACTCTCTTGCCCCTCCATGTGGCTTTACTTTCTTGCCCTTCCATGTCAAATTACTTGCACACTTAAATCTAGTTGACAACAATTGCAACCCATACAAGGTTGTGGGAACAACAAATAGGAATGGGGGCTGTTTCGATGCAAGATTCTAAATTGATTGCTTATTTCAGTGAAAAGTTAAGTGGGGCAATCTTAAATTATCCTACTTATGACAAGGAACTTTATACATTTGTAGGAACTCTTCAAACATGGTAACATTATTTGTGGTCAAGGGAATTAATCATTCATTTTGATCATAAGAGCTTAAAGTTCCTAAAATCCTAAGATGAGCTTAATAAAAGACATATTAAGTGGCTGGAGTTCATAGAAACATTTCCTTATATGATCAAGTATAAACATGGAAAGGAAAATGTTGTTGTTGATGCATTGTCTAGCAGGTACACATTACTTACTTCTTTGCAAACTAAGTTACATGGTTTTGAATTGTTAAAGGGCTTGTATGCTAATGATTCTAATTTTGGCCATCTATGGAATGCATGTGATAAGTGTGCATTTGGTGATTTTTATAGGCATAAAGGATTTCTGTTTATGAGCGATAAATTATGTGTGCCTATTTGTTCTATTTATGCTTTGCTGGTTAGGGAAACTCATAAGGGTGGTTTGATGGGGCATTTTGGTGTGTAAAAGACTCTAGATATATTATATGAGCATTTTTATTGGTCTAATATAAAGCATGATATGCATTCCATTTGTGATAAGTGCATAAAGTGTAGGCAAACAAAGGTTAAAGTTAAATCACATGGCTTGTATACACCTTTACCTGTGCCTAACCAACTTTGGATTGATATTTTTATGACTTTGTCTCAGGATTACCAAGGTCTCAAAGTGGTAAGGATAGCATATTTGTTATAGTTGATAGGTTTAGCATAATGGCTCATTTTGTTGCATGCTCTAAAACCAATGATGCAACTTATATTACTGAGTTCTTCTTTAAGGAAGTGGTGCATTTGCATGGATTGCCAAAAACTATTGTTAGCGATAGGGATGTTAAGTTCTTAAGCCATTTTTGGCACACTTTATGGAATAAATTGGGAACTAAACTCTTATTTTCTATTGTTACACATCCTTAAATAGATGGACAAATTGAAGTAGTTAATAAGATACTCACTACTTTGTTACATGTTATCATTCAAAAGAATTTAAGGTAATGGGAACAATGTTTGCCACATGTTGAGTTTGCTTATAATAAATCTGTTCATTCTATTACTTCCTTGTCACCTTTTGAATTTACTTAAGGTTTTAATTATTTAACTCCTTTGAAAATTTTATCTTTGTCTAATAAAGAACGTGCTAGCATTAATGGTAAGAAAAGGCAGAATTTGTGAAGAATTTACATGCCAAGGTTTGGGCTAACATTGAAAGGAAGAATGAACAATATACTAAGCAAGTTAATAAAAGGTGTGTGAAAAGTCTTTGCACTTGGTGATTAGGTGTGGGTGCATTTAAAGAAGGAATGATTTCCCTTATAAAGAAAGTCTAAATTGTAGCCTTGAAGAGATGGACCTTTTCGAGTCTTGGAGAGGATTAATGATAATGCCTACAAGCAAGATTTACCAAGCAACTATGATAATGTTAGTGCTACTTTTAATGTTATTGACTTATCTTTGTTTGATGTAGGTGATTTGAGGATGAATCCTTTTAGGGAGGGAGGGGGAATGATTCTGTTCAAGTGCAACAAATCAAGTATTCCAAGATCCTTTGCAAGGAATCAATGGTTCAATGATTAGGGCAAGGACAAAGAGGATGAAAGAGGCTTTACAAGGCTTAATAATGGAGTTGCATGACAAAGAGTGATAAAGAACTTATTAGGTGACCTATTCAATTAGGGGAGAAAGGAAGAGAAGATGACTCCCAAGCTTAAAACCAATTCACATAAACCCAAGACTAATGGGGATAGCATTGAAAATGAAAAATTTAAGGAAAAATTAAGGACATCAAATGCTTTAGATGACTAGGTAGAAGTCATATGGCTTCACAATGTCCTAACAAGAGAATTGTTGTTCCCACAGCCTTGTATGGGTTGTAATTGTTGTCAACTAGATTTAAGTGTGCAAGTAATTTATGGAGGGGTAAGAAAGTAAAGCCACATGAAGGGGCAAGAGAGTAATTTGAAGCTACATGGAGGGGTAAGAAAGTAAAACCACAACTTTGCAAGAAAAAAAGAAAACCCCACACGGAATTTACATAATTGGGGTTTGAAAAAGAGAAAACAGGGGATGGCAGAACAATACGGAAGAAGAAGGGGGGTTGGACAATAGAATAGAGTGATACCACCGGAAGAGCAAAACGGCAAATACGTTGGAGAGAACCGGGAGAGCGAAACAGCCATAAGAAGTGTGACGGGAGAACAGGGGCTGGACAGCAGGATGAAGAAAAGTAGACCACTGGCAGAAAAGGGAGAAAATCCGTGACGACAGAACAAGGGTTGCAAAAGAGAAAAATCCGACATGGCCGAAGAGGAGAGTGGACGGGCGACGGAAATACAAGAACTCTCGACAAAGAGTGGACAGCAAAAGAAAAGAGTGAACGGCAAAACGAAGAGGGGTCGAAAGGGAGAAAATACGAGACAGCCAAAAAGGGTGGACGGTAGAATAGAGGAAATTCGGTTGGACGGTGAGAGAGATACGATTGGACGGTGACAGAGAAAACGAAGAGCCACCACTGTAAACAAAGAGCCACCATCGTAAGAGAGAAAGCCACCATCGTAAAAGAGAAAGCCACCACCGTAAGAGAGAGAGAGAGACCACCGGGAGAGCAAATGTGGAAAACCAGACCACCGGAAGAGTAGATTTGGTATCCGTGAGGCTTGAGAACAGCAAAGCGGGTGCAGATCTGAAACATGAGACCAGAACATGTGTTGGCGTGAGACCAGAAACGTGCATGAGGCGTGAGACCAGCAAAGCGGGCAAACCAGAAATGTGCATGAGACGTGAAACACCAAACCAGAAATGTGAGGCAGGCCATGAGATCAAGAGACGGGTGAAGCCGTGAGATGGTGAAAGCAGGAGTTGTATGAAACAACCTAGAGAAGGAATTCGGTGAAGAATTGGAAAGAACTCAACATATTTCCAGATTTCTTCAAGAGAGGTTAGAGAGTGCTGTGGTGGACTTCTAAGCGGCAGTGAAGCAACCTGTTCAATTCAACAGAGGCAAGACAAGCTAGAAGAAGGGTAGACACAGTAAGTGACACTTTTTGTATTGTACTTGCTTTGTATTTGCAATAGTGAAAGGAACAGAGGATTAAGACATCCATTGTAACTACATTGTGGACATAGGGAGTACCACACTGGTATTCTCAAGTATAGTGGATTGTCTCGATAGAGGAAGAGTTCCTACCAACGTGGACATACGTCACATTGACAGAACCACGTAAATCTCTTGTGTCCTCACTTTGATTTATATTTTGTGTTTTGAATTGAGTTGTGAATGTAGCTAAAGTATCATCGAACCCATAACCTAAAGAAGACCTAATCAAGAACATCCGATTTGTCTAATAGGCAAGGTGTCTAAAAGGTGACTTTGGGGACTATTGTGATTAGTAGGTAATAATAAATCTACCTTAGTCAAATCTGAGAAAGAGTTCGCTTTTAAGAAGAAGTTAAAGTTGTTCACATACCTGCATATTGACGAGAGCAAAAGTATTAAAGAAGTAGAATATTTTGGCTTAAGTTATCAGTGTTTTTAAGGGGTGTGATACTGATTCACCCCCCCTCTTAGTATCACAGACTAGTAGATCTTAGGGTGAAGTTGGGAACTTCAAGAACTATGTACCTTAAAAAGAATGGTGACTAATTGGTTGATGAGGAGGAAGAAAGGCTCATTCAAGGGTTATGTGAGTCAAATCAGTATGCATAAGAAATGCATACAAGCACAGCACATGGACTCATGCTTTCCCTCACATATCCTTTAGACATAAGCTCCTTAACCTGCCTTTGAAGCTCCTTCGTCTCCTCAGGATTACTCTTATATGCTGGCTGGTTAGGGATGGATGCACCTGGGATGAAATCAATTTGATGCTCAATTCCTCTATTAGGTAGCAATCCACTTGGGATATCGTCAGGGAATACATCTTCAAATTCCTGCAATAATGTAACAACAACACTAGGCAAAGATGAGTCAAACTTGTTAGTGTTAAAATAAGTCTCCTTGTACAAAAGTACAATCATAGGTTGTTTGGCATAGAATGCTCTTTTGCCATCACTTCCTTTTGTATAGAGATTTTCTCTTTTCTTCTCTTTCTTTGGGGTCCTCACGTTTTCTTCTCCTTTTTCTCTTTTGTCAATCTCTCTTTTTTGTTCACTCTCATTTTTAATCCTTAATTGATCCTCATATGCTTGTTAATGTGATAATGGTACAAGAATGATGGGTTTTCCGTTCATTACAAAGGAATATCGATTCTTGAAGCC
This sequence comes from Ceriops tagal, assembly GCA_021533255.1. Lineage (NCBI taxonomy): Eukaryota > Viridiplantae > Streptophyta > Magnoliopsida > Malpighiales > Rhizophoraceae > Ceriops > Ceriops tagal. The sequence goes on from CM038600.1 coordinate 6,372,414, forward strand.
ATCATGCATAACTCGCCTATCAAATTGTCATGGTCTTCCTAATAGAATATGTCCCGCATGCATGGGTACAACATCACATAAAACTTCATCATGGTACCTTCCGATAGAAAATGATACTAGCACTTTCTGATTTACCTTCACTTCACCATTCTCATTTAACCATTGAAGTTTATATGGTCTAGGATGCTTCATAATAGGTAAATCCAGCTTCTCAACCATAGTTGTGCTAGCAACGTTAGTGCAACTCCCACCATCAATAATCATACTACATACCTTATCTTTGATGAGACACCTTGTCTGAAAGATGTTATCTCGTTGCACCTCATTTTCTTCTTTTGCTTGCACATTCAATGCTCGCCTAGTAACGAGAGCTACTCCGTTTACCGGATACTCCTCTCCATCACATTCACCCTCCGATGGTGGCACAGAATCATCATCTGATTCACTTTCAGTTTCAACATCACCGTTACTTCTCAGTATCATTGCATGCTTATTTGGACATTGAGATGCAATGTGACCCCTGCCCAAACACTTAAAACATTTAACATCTCTATTTCTACTCGGTTGGGGTTCAAATTTACCTGTCTCCTTGCTAGAACCCACATCCTTGTGCTTGGGTAGCTCGGCTTTGGACTTGTAATTGGTCATCTCGTCCCTTTTACTCCAATTTGGCTTCCACGATGAGGTAGAACCTGAATTCTGCCCAAATCGTGTGGAGCCCTTTCGTTTAAGTTGCCTTTCAACTTTCATTGCCATGTGCACCATGTCTTCTAATTCCACATAGTGCTGCAATTCAACCACATTTGCTATGTCCCTATTTAACCCTTGCAGAAATCGACCCATGGTTGCCTCTCTATCTTCTTCTACATTGGCCCTAATCATGGTAATCTCCATCTCCTTGTGGTAGTCCTCCACACTTTTGGTGCCTTGAGTGAGCCCTTGCAACCTTTGGTACAAATGTTAATTGAATGATAACTGTATCCACAACGGTGTTTGTAACGAAAATGAGACCCTGGCTTAAAAGAAATGATGGGAGGGACTTTTTATTTTGGAATTCAACCAATTAGTATGCATAGGAAATGCTAATCAAAATCAAGGACTTGATTGTCTGTTAGACGTGAATGAATTCATGGTATTAATGGTTCATAGACATTGTTTTCACAATGAATATAGTTGCTAATATGGAGACAAAAGTTATTTTCATGGTCATTGTTTGGGCATGTATGTTTTGATTAATATGCTAGATAGTTTGGCTACAAATGTTTATTTCATGATAACTGTATCAAGTAGTGTGTTTGGAACCAAAATGAGAGCCTTGCTTACAAGAAATGATGGGAGGAAGTCTTTAGTTTGGAATTCAACCAATTAGGATGCATAAGAAATGCTAATCAAGATC
>CM038600.1:6383410-6395488 GCA_021533255.1 Ceriops tagal
ATCTTTCTTTAGGACCAAGATAACAAGAACCAAGCATGGGCTAAGACTAATATGATTGATGAGTTGCTTGGTTCGTGTGTGTGTTTTCAAAAATTGATTTAAAGAATGGTCACGATCAAATTCGCATGAAAGAGGGAGACGAATGAAAGATAGCATTTAAAACTAAATATAGATTGTATGAGTGGTTAGTAATGCATTTTGAATTAACTAATGCACCTAGTACATTCATGAGATTAATGAACCATGTCTTGTGTGCTTTCATAGGGAAACACTTGAAAGAATTTGGATGAACATGTGAAACACTTGCATGCTATGTTCAGTGTGTTAAGAGAGAACCAACTATATGCTAATCTCCAAAAAGTGTATAATTTGCATGAAATCATTTGTATTTATTGGCTATGTTACTAGTTCACAAGGTATTAGTGTGGATGGGGAGAAGGTAAAGGTAGGATTGGTTGATGCCTAAGAATGCAAAATGAGATAAGAAGTTTTCATGGTTTAGCAAGTTTTCATCAAAGATTTGTTAAGGATTTTGATTCCATTGTTGCAACTTTGAACAAACTTGTTAAAAAGAATGTTGTTTTTAAGTGTGATGATGTGTATAATCGATCTTTTAATGCTTTAAAAGAAAAGCTTACTAATGTGATTTTGTTATGCTTGCCTAAGTTTGATAAAGCTTTTGAGGTAGAATGTAATGGATCCAAAATAGGAATAAGGGCTATTTTGATGCAAGATTCCAAACCAATTACTTATTTTAGTTAAAAGCTAAGTGGGATAGTCACAAATTATCCTACTTATGACAAGGAACTTTATGCATTGGTACAAACTCTTCAAATAAGGCAACATTAATTGTGGCCCATGGAATTTACAATTCATTATAATCATGAGAGCTTAAAGTTCTTAAAATCCCAAGTTTTAATTAAAGACATGTTAAGTGGTTGGAGTTTATAGAAACATTTCCTCAAATGATCAAGTACAAACATGGAAAGGAAAATGTTGTTGCTAATACATTGTCTAGGAGGTACGCATTAGTTACTTTTTTACAACCTAAATTACTTGGTTTTGAATTGTTAAAGGACATGTATGCTAATGATTTTAATTTTAGCTAACTATGGAATGCATACGATAAGTTTGCATTTGGTGATTTTTATAAGAATGAAAATTTTTTGTTTAAGAGAGAAATTATGTGTGCCTATGTGTTCTATTTGTGAGTTGCTTATTAGGGAAACTCATAAGGGTGGTTAATGAGGCACTTTAGTGTGTCGAAAACTCTAGACATATTGCATGAACATTTTTATTGGCCTAAAATGAATCATTATGTGATAAGTTCATTAGGTGTAGATAAGTAAAGGCTAAATGATAAAGAACCCGCTAGGTATAGATAAGTTATGCACACCTTAGAAAGCTAAGAAACAAGTTAAGTTGATCAGATTAGAATCCTAAGGAAATGAAGTCATAAAAGCCCTAATCTTATAACACCACAAAGGTTGATCACTCCTTTAATAAGTCAATACAGTGTGTTCTTCTAAGAACATAAAAAATCAAAGCGAAACTTGTTGAAAATACCTCAATCTTATTGATTCCCTTTTTACATAGTTGTGGCCATTATATAGACATATAAGTATTACAATCCTATAAGGAAAAGGTGTTTCTTAATATACCTATAAAGGAAAAACCTTGATTATAAGAGATTCCTCTAGTTAAGGAATACAAATCTACCTTGATTAGGAATTCTTAAAAAGACGACAACTAATGATAGCTAGGCATAAAAGTCAATGTAAAAAGCATAAGTAATATATCAAGACTTAGTTGAACCTACAAAGCCCAAATAAACCCAAGACATTAAGCCCTTTTTACATTTAAATCGACCTTAACTTAAAATCTAGCAATCTAAAACAAAAACAAGCCCTTTAATATAACTTAGCATGCAAATTGAGCCTTTCCTAAGCTTAGTCTTGCAACTTGGACTTATATCATGGGATCCAAGTTTTGTTCTTCAAGTTCTAAGCCTTGTCCATCATCTTGCATAGGCTTGGAATCTTCTAGAGCACCCTCTTTGTCATGCAGCTCCATGATTAAGCCTTGTAAAGCTTCTTTCATCATCTTTGTCCTTGCCCTAGACCATCGATTGATCTTGGGAATACTTGCTTTGTTGCACTTGAATGACACCTTATTCTCCATCATTCCTTCCCTCCTTAAAAGGATTTGTCCTCAAATCACTTACATAAAAAAAAGATAAGTTAGTAACATTAAAAGTAGCACTAACATTACCATAGTTGCTTGGTAAATCTAGCTTGTAGGCATTGTCATTAATCCTCTCCATGACTTGAAAAGGTCCATCTCCTTGAGGCTACAATTTGTACCTTTTTTATGGGGGAAATTGTTCCTTCCTCATATGCACCCACACCCAATCACTAGGTTCAAAGACAACTTTCACATGCCCTTATTAACTTAGCATATTGCTCATGTAATATATCTAAAGTCTTTTAACCAAATTAAGCTCAATTAAGAAGATTAATCTTGAATGAGCCAAATTCATAGAATAAAAGTTAATGGGTAAGAATTAAACTGAAGGAAAATAAGAAGTTTGAAAACCAAAAAAGGGATGTTAAGGAGAACGAATTTGTTTAATTTATGGCTCAATCACACAAAGTTGAACTTTTTTGTTTTAATTCAATAGCTAACAAAAAACATGTGTAGAACACTTAAAGATAGTAAATGAAAGTAAACAAGGCTTATAACCCATGATATAAGTCCAAGCTGCATGACTAAGCTAAGTTGTACTAAAGGGCCTATTTTTATTTTGGGTTGCTAGATTTTAAGTTAAGGTCGAATTACATGTAAAAAGGCTTAATTACTTGGGTTTATTTGGGCTTGTATGTTCGGTTGAGTCTTGATACATTAGTTAGGGTTTTTACATTGACTTTTATGCCTAATTATCATTAGTCTTTGTAAGGATTCCTACATCATGGAAAGTTTGTGATAAGAACCATAGAGATGATGGGTGGAAGGCTTCAAGGGATGCAAGAGGTCCATTGCACATTCCAGAAGGCCCAATAACACGAGCTAGAGCCAAAAAGATTAAAGAAGCACTAAATGGGCTAATTCAGGACATTCAGGCCAACCAAGCTTCAAATGGTGCAAATTCAAGTTTGACAAAGAGTCCAGGCCCAATTAATATAATTAAGATACTTAAATAGGTCAGAATAAGTAATAACATTCTATCCTAAATAGGAGTTTATTGTCTATCCTAAATAAGAGTTTATTGTCTATCCTAAGGATTTCTCCTAAGAAGGAATTTATACCTCTTTAGGATTGCTATCTTAGCCTATAAATAGGCACCCCTTGTATGCTCTGGAAGAAGGCAGACAACTTTGAGTGAAATGGAAAGCAAGGGTTTTTCCTCTCGGTTCTTTTAAGGACTAAGGAACTTATTAAGAGGTATTTCTTCTTATGGCATTCCAATCAACTTATCACTCCCAATTCCTTTTCTTTTCTGGAGTGTGGCGTCCATATCCTTCTTAATGCTCTAGGTTCGTGTTCCTTTGAAGGGTGGGTCTAGGGTTTGTGATATTAAACTCTGGTTTAGCTTTCCTGGTTGTTCTTTGATTCCTTGTGTGCATTAGGTCCCTAAGCCACGTCTTTTTGGGGTTTTTTCGCATCATTTTGTATTCCTTAGTTAAAGGGATCTCCTATAATTAAGGTTTTTCTTATATAGATATGTAAAGAAACACCTTTTCCTCATAGGATTGTAATACAATTATGTAAAATGGGAATCAATAAGATTGAGGTAATACAATTAAAGTTCATATCAAGCTTTGCTTTGCTTTCTTATGTTCTTAGAAGAATAAATTGTCTTGACTTATTGTAAACGGAACTCTGATTATATGTAAACGGAACTCAACACCAATGTTGGTATAGGATCATTCTAACGAAGGTTAAGGGATATGGAGTTCTGACCCAATGATTATAAACAACCAAGAACCAGAGGTATAAGATTCAGACACCACTCTCAACGGCAACAACGTTGAAGAAGATAAGTCTATTGAACCAGCACACTCAAGTATGAATGTTTAGAATTAGTTATCAAAGAACCAGAGAAAATAGCTCATACACTCATGAAAATGGGTCAGCCTCCTCTAACCACCTTTTTTGCCCTTTTTATATTCTAACCCCCAAAAACCCTACCTAATAAGATGGGCTTATTAAGGAAATTCGTCCAACCCACTAAATAATAATAATAACCCATTAAGATGCTGAAATTCGTTCAACCCACTACATAATAATATAACCCATGAAAATAATCCATTTAAATGCCTAAACATGGGCTCCCAAATCAAACTTCCTTCCTAGGGCCATAGTTCTCAAATTCCTCCACATATCACACATTTGCAAGCCCTGGTGAAGCCTCCATCATCCTTAACTCGTACCTAGCAACTTCCTGAAAGTAAATATCACACAACAAGTTGTTGAGAGCTTCCTTTATTTTCTTTGACCTTGCCCTTGTCATTGGTCCTCCAATCTAGTGTAATATGGCTTCCATCATTCCCGCTCTCCTCAAAATGATTTGTCCTTAAATCAACACTTACATCATCAAAGAGAAAAGGAGAAAGGTCATAAACATTAAATGTTACACTCACATTATACTCACCTGGCAAGTCAAGTTTATATGCATTATTGTTGACTCTTGCCACCACTTGAACAGGACCATCTCCACTTGGTTGCAACTTTGATTTCCTTTGCATAAGAAATCTATCCTTCTACAAATGTACCCAAACTCAATCACCAGGTTCAAAAGTGATATGCCTATGAACTTTGTTGGCTTGTGTTTCATAATGTTTGGGTTTTCTCTCAATGTTAAGCCTAACTTTCTCATGAAGTTGCCTAACCACTTTAGCCTTCTTTTTCCCATCTAAATTAACCCTGTCCGTATAGGCAATGGTACTAAATCCAAAGGAGATAATGGATTAAAATCATAAACAAGCTTAAAAGGAGAATAACCTATAACACTATGAACAACACAATTATAGGCAAACTCCACAAAAGGCAAACATTCTTCCCAAGTTCTAGAGTTCTTACCAATAATAGCATGCAACAATGTACCAAAGTTCGATTTACTACCTCAGTCTATCCATCGGTTTGTGGATGGCAAGTAGTAGAAAAGAACAACTTTGTTCCAAGCTTACCCCACAATGTCTTCCAAAAATGGCTCAAAAATTTTGCATCACAGTTTGACACAATACTCTTCGGCACTCGATGTAGGCAAACAATTTCTCTAAAAAAATAAGTCTGCAATGTGTGGGGCACCATCCGTTTTGGTGCAAGCAATGAAATGTGCCATCTTTGAAAACCTATCAACTACAACAAGAATACAATCTCGGCCCTTCTTGGACCTAGGTAACCCAAGAATAAAATCCATGGAAATGTTGGTCCAAGGTTCACAAGGAATTTCTAAGGGCATATACTTACCATGGGGCAAAACCATAAACTTAGCTTGTCTATAGGTAATACACTTAGCACAGACTCTTTCAACATCCCTTTTCATATGTGGCCAAAAGAAATGTTCATTTAAAACATCAAAAGTCTTTTGAATGCCAAAGTGTCCCATTAAACTATCCCTATGAGCTTCTCTCACATGTGATGCTCTCATAGATCCTTTAGGAATACAAAGCATATTTACTCTAAAGAAATACCCCTCATGTCTATAGAACTTACCAAAGCAATTTTCTCACATGCAGCATTACGTTACTAAAGTCAGCATCATTAGCATACAAATCAATAATGTGCTCAAACCCCAACAACTTAATGCTCAAAGTGCTAATCAATGTGTACCTACGTGACAATGCGTCAGCAACAACATTTTTGTTACTTGATTTGTATTGAATTACATAAGTAAAAGTTTTAATAAACTCAACCCATTTTGCATGTCTCTTATTCAACTTACCTTGCCCCTTTAAGTATTTTAAAGACTCAAGATCAGTATGAATTACAAACTCCTTGGGCCAAAGGTAATATTGCCACATTTCTAAAGTCCTAACAAGTGTATGCATTTTTTTATCATAAGTTGGATAATTCAATGTTGCCCCACTCAACTTCTCACTAAAGAATGCAATAGGTCGTTTCTCTTGCATGAGAACTCCCCCAATCCCAATACCCGATGCATCACATTCAATTTCAAAGATCTTAGAAAAATCAAGCAAAATAAAAAGTGGTGCATTACACAACTTAGACTTAAGCAAATCAAAGCCACTTTCATTACTCCACTATCATTTAAGAAACACATTTTCCTTATAGGATTGAAATATCTACATGCCTATATAAAGGCTACAACTATGTAAAATGGAATTAATAAGATTGGGGTATTTTTAGCAAGCTTTGCTTTGCCTTTCTATGTTCTTGGGAAGAATACATTGTCTTGACTTATCAAAGGAGTGATCAACCTTTGTGACATTTAAAGATTGGGGTTTTAAGGACTTAATTTCCTTAGGGTTCTAATATGATCAACCCAACTTGTTTCCTAACTTTCTAGAATGTGCATAACAAATTGATTTAAGGGTTCCTAGGGCAGGTTGCCTGGCGGGTTCTTTATCAGATCCATTATTGATAGTTATGCTACATACCTTGTCCTTAACGTGGCATTTTGTATAGAAAATGTGCTTACGTTGCTCCTCATCATTATCATCCTTAGGTTGAATGTTTAGTACACGCCTTAAAATTAGCATATCTTCATGAACGGGTTTTTCAACTTTAACATAAGAACAATCCTCCAATGTTGGCATGTTATTATCGCTTAAACTAGTACTTTCTACATCACCATTCTCCAAAATGATCATAGCTCTTTTATTTGGACATTGAGAAGCAATATGTCCATGCCCTTGACACCTTATCATGCAATTAGAAGAAAATTTGGTTTTGATTTTACGTTTAGAAGCATTAACCAAATCCTTTGGTTTTGCATCCTCTTTTGACTTTACTCCTATTCTAGGGTTTTCCAATCGTCTTCCATGTAAAACTAAAAGCCAAGCTAGATTTGGACCCTTTGTGCTTAATTTGTTTCTTCACCTTGACAGCCTCATGCAATAGCCCCTTCATCTCTAAATAGCATTGCAAATCCATTACATCAGCAATCTCCATGATCAAACCACCAATAAACCTTGCCATCGTAGACTCTTGATCTTCCTCTATATTAGCTCTAATCATGGTTCTCTCCATCTCCTTATAATAGTCCTCCTCACTCATGAACCCTTGAACCAACCCTTGCAACTTTCTATGCAAGTTTTTATAGTAATCGCTAGGTATAAATCACTTGTGCATTACCAATTTCATCTTTTGCATGACTAAATTGGCCTCTTATTATTCCTTCTCCTATTTATCACCAATTGCTCCCACCAATCCTTGCATAATTAGTGAATTCTATGGTTGTCAACTTGATAAAGACCTTCTTAGATCTTGCTTTGAGAGGGGGAAGGGGTGAATCAATGTAAGATGCTTACTTTTTACAAATCTGTCAAGATTAAACCTCTGTGACCTGTTAAAGTCTATAATCCAATTTTATCTTACTTCTTTATATGAGAACGACCATATGGATTATCTAGCAAGCACAAGCACCTGAGAACACATAGAATTTTTACGTGGTTCACCCAAAATGTGTAAGCTATATCCACGATGTGATAGGATCACTCCTAGATCACACAATCCACTCTTGTTATCAAGGGATACAGCTGATGTAATAGAAAGATCTCTCCTTAACCATTGTAGAAGGATCACTTCTTAACCATTTACAATGATCTCCCAATCAATCCGAGGGTTTCCCAGCCTTTTTCAAGATGTACATAAAAATTTATAACAAAAACTTCCTTGAGAAGGATCTCTCCATATATACAGGCTGCTGTTGCAGAAAACTGATCTTCTCCTTCCTCATTACTAGTCTTTGCTCAAGCTTTCTATTATTCTCTCCTTCTTCATAGCTGATTTCACAACTTTTTCTTTGTTGTGCTCCTTGCTCTCTCTCTACCATGTTTTACAGCTTTCTCTTTGCCTCTACCAATCTTAAAGATCTTTGTTGGGTTTCTCTCTTGCATCTATAGGGTTTCTCTCTACCTATTTCTGCAGCTCTCTCTACCTATTTCTATAGCTCTTTTTGCCTATTTTTGCATTTCTCTATGCCTGTTTCTGCATTTCACTTTGCCTGTTTCTATAGCTCTTTCTACCTATTTTTGCAGCTCTCTCTCCTTGTTTCTATAGCTCTCTCTGCTAGTTCTCTCCTTAGTAGGTTCTTCTTCTTGTTCTTTAATTCTTAATTTCTTCATTGCCTTGAAGGCCAAATCTTTCTTTGCCTTAGGCTTCATTGGGGCTATCCTCATTTCATAAGTCCAGGGGCAACCTATCCAAATCTCTATCTTTTATGAAGAAAACTTTGGCATTAAAAGCTTTAGGTAAGGTTCCAAGTATCTTCCTTACCATAGTAGCATCGTTAATCTCCTCTTCATAGCATTTAATGGAGCATGCAATTTCATTTACTCTTATAAAGAAGGCATCCACAAATTCATCATCCAACATCTTTATATCTTCAAATATGCTCCTCCAGATTTGTAACTTGACTTCCTTCATGACCTTGTCTCCTTCATAAATATTCTTCAATTTGTCCCAACTTTGTTTGACTGTGTTGCATCTCATCACTTTGGTGAATTCTTTGTTTGATAATAAGGCATATGAGGCATTTCTACCCTTTCTATCATACTCTAAATTCTTCTTATTAGTAGGCATCATAGCAGCACCTTCAGCAATAGGAGTGAAGCCACTGACAACAAATTCAAACACATTCAGACCAAGTGACAGCAGATATGGGAGCATTCTATTCTTCCATAGTTGATAATTTTATTCATTACAAGTGGGAATGTCTTTGTTGTTAACACTACGTATGCTTTCCATGATATTAACTACTAGATAATATATTCACAATAGCAAAAAAATTTTAAAAATTCACAACAAAGGAACTCAAGGCTCTGATACCAATTGATAAGGACCTTCTTGGGTCTCACACTAAGAGGGGTAAGGGGTGAATCAATGTGAGATGCTTGCTACAAATTTGTCCGAATTAAACCTCTGTGACCTATTAAAGTCTATGATTCAATTTTATCTTACTTCTTTATGTGAGAACGACCATATGGATATTAAGCAATGTGTGAGCTACATCCATGATGTGATAGGATCACTCCTAGATCACACGATTCACTCTTGTTATCAAGGGATAAAGTTGATGTGGTGGAAGGATCACTTCTTAACCATTTACAATGATCTCCCAATCACTCCAAGGGTTTCCCACCCTTTTTCAAAATGTACATAAAGAGGTTATAACAAAAACCTCCCTAAGAAGGATCTCTCCATGTTTATAGGCTGTTGTTGCAAAAAATTGATCTTTTCCTTCCTCATTGCTAGTCTCTACTCGAGCTTTCTGCCATTATCTCCTTCGTCAATGTTGGTCTTTACTTAAACTTTGTTGGTCTCTCCTTCTTCAAAGCAGGTTTCACAACTTTCTCTTTGTCGTGCTCCTTGCTCTCTCTCTACCATGTTTTATAGCTTTCTCTTTGCCTCTATCAGTCTCAACTCTTTTCCAATTCTAAACTCTCAACTGCTCACACTTTCTGCTAGTTCTGAACTCTTAGCCTTTGCTGATCTTAGCTCTCTGCCTCTATTAGGTTTCTCTCCTGCCTCTGTAGGGTTTCTTTCTAGCCTCTGCCGAGTTTCTCTCTTCCCTCTATAGGGTTTCTCTCCAGCCTCTACCAAGTTTCTCTCTACCTATTTCTGCAGCTTTTTCTGCTTGTTTGTACCGCTCCCTTTTCCTATTTCTGTAGCTCTCTCTGCCAGTTCTCTCCTCCGTAGGTTTTGCTCTACTTTACTGGTTCTTTCCTTTGTAGGTTCTCTTCTCTACAAGTTCTCTCTTTTGCAGGTTCTCTCCTCTACAGGTCTCTACTGGTTTTCTCTGTCGTTTCTTTCCTCTATAGGCTCTCTCCTCTAAAGAATTTCTCCTTTGCAGGTTCTCTCCTTCTTTTTGCTGCTATTGTTGTGTCTCCTTCTTTCTAGCACTGCTACTTTTTCTTTTCTACTACTAGATTTCTCTACTGTTTTCTCTATTGGTTTTCTTAGCCCTTTTGTTTTTCTTTTCTTTTCTATCATTACCTAGTATGCTTTCTATTGTTCCCTTCTTTTCTTATGGTGGCTGCTCTCTGTTATTCTCCCACTCTGTGCTAGTTTTTTTTGCTGCAGTTCTCTATATCATTCTCTATTGCTACAATTCTCTGTATCATGCTCTACTTTTGCACTCTTTTTGTTCACTTGCCACTGCTCTTTTTTTTTATTTCTCTCGCTGGATGCACTTTTTTTATTTTGTTTTTAGGACATAACTTTCTTGGTCATTTTTCTTCAGCTGCTATTCTTTTTGGCTCTCACATTCTCTACACCTTTTTTGTCTCTCTCTGTCGTGCCTTAGCTCTCTTTTGGCAACTGCATTGGTATTTATAAGCCTTAAGAAAGGATTGCCCTACAATTAATAGTCAACATTGATTTCCTAGGGTTACCCTACAATCAACGGTTGGCATTGATTCCTTGAATTTAGGATCAACGATCAGCATTGACTTTGACTCAAGGTCATTTGTGAAGGTAGCATTGCTAGGATTACATCTCTTGGTCTATCTAAGAAACACGTTACCATTCCCACCAATATTGTCTTCCTCAACTCTTGAATGAATCAACAACCAACACTTTATACATGTAGCAAATACATCTCAAAGACACTCATAACATCAAATTAACAAGGACAAAATGTATTAGATGTTGTTGACAACAAATCCAATATTAGTCATCAAAGATTGGCTCAACACAACTTTACTTTCTTCTCCTTGGAATAATTATGGTAATCAAATACATGCTTAACCTTTCTTTCCCATTCAAATAATACTTGGGATCATTCTTCCCTTGAAATACTGGAATCTTCATCTTTATGCTACCCAAATTGCTATTTCTTTTGGAAATAGCCTTCTTACCTTTTTTAGAGTTTGATTCTTCATAATATGATTCTTCCTCATCTTCCTCCTCAATCACATGCCTTCTAGAGGATTTGGATTTGCTAGGTAATTGTAAATCATCTAGTCTTGCATTTATCATCTTAAATTGCTCAGTAATAGCCTTCATCCAAATCTTTATATCATGATATTCTCCTTCACTACTCATATTTACTACCTCTAAAAATATGTTAGTAATTAAAAGAAAATTATTCCCCACAGATCTCTTCACATGTTTGCCCTTAAATTAGATTATTATCAATTGTGTTTCACTTTGCTTTTCTTGATGATTATCTCACCACCTTTGCCTTTTTCTACTCAATCTAGCCCCCTTTATGTTCTTAAAGGACTGAAGATCACAAATCACAAAGAGCAATCCATTAAATGGTGGCAAATCTCAAAATTAGAACTTTTAAGAAATTCAAGATATCCTTTTTAGGCTTGGAAAGAAGAAAAAAATTAGATATGCTACTTTATAAACATACACAACAATTTGTAAGAATCAAGATGCACTACTTAACTTAGGCACAACTTCTTTCTTCAAAACCTAGGATAACAAGATAAGAATGCTTATGTCTTAGGAAAGGAAGAACCAATCAAGGCTAAAATTAAGGATTAGATGGGGAACCAATTTGACCCAAGAGATTATATTAGTTAACTTCAGCATATGCTTTTGTCAAAATAGAATAAAGAATCTAATATGACAAAGGAACCTCATCAAGTTAACAAGATGACCTTTAATAAGGCACCAAGAAAATTATATTATCCTAAACCAACATCAATTGACCTCTTAATAGAGGAACAAAATGAGTATAATTACATTTAATATGGTGGTACTAGTTTGGTTGAATGGATTCTTGCTGGCATGTTTGAACATCAAATTTTAGTGCTATTGCACCACATAATTACTAAAATACTCACTAGTGGTTTTACAAAGGTTGATGAGATTTTTACTTAACTAAAGAAACAGACATAAATATTTTCTACAATAAAGACAAAAGAAGGAATATAGTTATCA
>CM038600.1:6395588-6472863 GCA_021533255.1 Ceriops tagal
TGAGAGCTTAAAGTTCTTAAAATCCCAAGGTAAGCTTAATTAAAGACATGTTAAGTGGCTGGAGTTCATAGAAACATTTCCTCATGTGATCAAGTACAAACATGGAAAGGAAAATGTTGTTGCTAATACATTGTTTAGGAGGTACGCATTAGTTACTTTTTTACAACCTAAGTTACTTGATTTTGAATTGTTAAAGGGCTTGTATGTTAATGATTCTAATTTTGGCTAACTTTGGTTGATCACTCCTTTGATAAGTCAAGATAGTGTATTCTTCTAAGAACATAAAAAATCAAAGTAAAACTTGTTGAAAATACCTTAATCTTATTGATTTCCATTTTACATAGTTGTAGTCATTATATAGGCATGTAAATATTACAATCCTATAAGTAAAAGGTGTTTCTTAACATACCTATATAGGAAAAACCTTAATTATAAGAGACTCCTCTAGTTAAGGAATACAAATCTACCTTGATTAGGAATTCTTAAAAAGACTACAACTAATGATAGCTAGACATAAAAAGTAAATATAAAAAGCCCAACTAACACTTCAACTTCCCTTTTCAGTTTTTTGAGGAAATAAATACGCTCAATTAAGAAGATTAATCTTGAATGAACCAAATTCATAGAATAAAAGTTAATGGGGGAGAATTAAACTGAAGGAAAATAAGAAGTTTGTTTAGCTTATGACTCAATCACTCAAAGTTGATCTTTTTTTTTTAATTCAATAGCTAACAAAAAACATGTGTAGAACACTTAAAGATAGTAAATGAAAGTAAACATGGTGCTTTTTAATGGTTATGCACTTAAATAAATGAACAAAGCAAGAAAGATTGCAAACAAGGAGAATAACATGTTTGAATAGTAATGCACTCAATAAATGAACCAAACAAGAAATAAATAAATATCAAGACAACAAATTGAAGAATTAAATGATCTAACCTAATTTAGAGTGAAGCTCTGATACTAACTAATGAGAACATCAAAAGATGTGGTTTATAGATGTAAAACATAAGCCTTAAACCCAATGTTTAAAGGCATATGAACTAAAAGTATAAAAAAAAATATAAACACCACACTCTAGAAAAAATAATGGACTTGAGAATGATAAATTGGGTTTGGATGCCATTCTTTGATAGAATTCAATGAATTAAGTGAATGGTGTTTAGACTTGCTTGTTGCAATGAAAATAATATTCGACGTCAACTCAAAAGTTAATGTCAAGATGCCTCCCTTCTTTGATGCAATTCAATGAATTTAGAATACCAAAGGTGACATGTTTCAATGAATATAATGTTTGGTGTATATACAAGAATAATTTTTAAGATCATTTTGTTTGAATGAGTTCTTGCAATGAAAGGAGAAACATTGTTAGAAAGAAATGAAATGACATTCTCATCACTTAGAAATTGAACCATTCAATACTAATATGAGAGGCTAATCAAGATTAATGAATCCTTTGTTTAATAGAATTCAATAATTTATAGAATTTAATGGATTTAGAGCTCCAAAGGTGTACAAATATACTTGTTTTGATAAATATATTGTTTGCAGCTAACTCAAAACTTAATTACGAGATAATTTTATGTGAATGAGCTCTTGCAACGACAAGAGAAGTCTAGTTATGAAAAAATATAGAAATGGCCTCATTGTTTGGGAATTAAACCATTCAATATTTTATAAAGAAAGCCAATCAAGTCTAATGACTCCTTTGTTTGGTGAAATTTAATAGATTCAAAGTACCAAAGTTGTACAAACATGCTTATTCCAATGAATAAAATGTTTTATATAGGCACAAAAGTTAATTTCACCATCATTTTGTATAAATGAGTCCTTGCAATGAAGGAAGAAACTTTGTTAGAAATGAAGAGACAATTTCATTATTCAAGAATTGAAATAGTCAATACATATAAGAAAATCTAATCAAGATTAATCATACCTTTGTTTGATAGAATTCAATAAATTTAGAGCACCAAAAGTGTGCAGAAGTGCTTATTATAATGAATATAATGTTTGTTGTTGGCACAAAAGTTAATTACAAGATCATTTTGTGTGAATGAGTACTTGCAAAAAAAAAAAAAAAGGAGAAGTATTATTATCCAAAAATAAAATGATGGTCTCATTATTTAAGAATTAAACTATTCATTATCTACAGGAAAAGCTAATCATGATCAATAATTGCTTTTTTTTATAGAATTTAATGGATTCAAAGTACTAAAGGTGTAAAAAAAAAAAATTTATAATAAATATAATCTTTGTCCTAGATACAAAATTTAATGTCAAGGTACTTGGTAGCAAAAGGAAGAGATGGCCACATTATTCAATAATTGAACCATCACTCCTATGTTTGATGGAATTCAAAAGATTTAAGGTACCAAGGATGCACTAACATGCATGTTGTAATGTATATAATGATTGAAATTGACACAAAAGTTAATTAAAAGATCATTTTGTGTGAATGAATTCTTACAATGAAAGGAGAAGCCTTAGTAGTGAAAAATGAAAAGTTATTGAACCCAATACCTGTAAAAAAAAGCTAGTCAAAATCAATGGCTCCTTTTTTTAATGGAATTTAATGGATTGATATAAATAAAGGAGTACAAACGTGTTTATTACAATGAATATAAAGTTTGGTGTAAATGAAAAGGTTAACTACAAGATAATTTTGTTTGAAAGAGTTTGATACGAACTCCGATTATATGTAAATGGAACCCAACACCAATGTTGGTATAGGATCATTCTAACAAAGGTTAAGAGATTTGGAGTTCTAACCCAAAGATTATAAAAAACCAAGAACTAGAACTATAAGATTTAGATGTCATTCCTAACAACAACAACATGGAAGAAGATAAGTCTATTGAACCAACATACTTAAGTATGAAAATTCAGAATTAGTTCTTAAATAACTAGAGAAAATAGCTCATACATTCATGAAAATGGGTTTACCCCCTCCAACCACCATTTTTGCCCTTATTATATGCTAACCCCCAAAACCCTAGCTAATAAGATGGGCTTATTAAGGAAATTCGTCCAACTCACTAAATAATAATAAAAACACATGAAAATAACTCATTAAGGTGCTGAAATTCGTTCAACCCATTACATAACAATATAACCCATGAAAATAATCCATTTAAATGCCCAAACATGGGCTCCCAAATCCAACTTCCTTCCTAAGGCCATGTTATGGTTCTCAAATTCCTCCACAAATGACATATTTGCAAGCCTTGGTGAAGCCTCCATCATCCTTAACTTGTACCTAGCAACTTACTGATAGTAAATGTCGCAGAACAAGTTGTTGGGAACTTCCTTTATTTTCTTTGACCTTGCCCTTGTCATTGGTCCTCCAAGGTTTTGCAAAGCATCAACTCCCTTGTTGATTTGAGCAGGTAAAATATGGCTTCCATCATTCCCACTCTCCTCAAAATGATTTGTCCTCAAATTAGCACCTACATCATCAAAGAGAAAAGGAGAAAGGTCAAAAACATTAAATGTTGCACTCACATTATACTCACCTTGCAAGTCAAGTTTATATGCATTATCGTTGACTCTTGTCACCACTTGAAAAGGATCATCTCCTCTTGGTTGCAAGTTTGATTTCCTTTGCATAAGGAATCTATCCTTCTGCAAATGTACCCAATCACCAGGTTCAAAAGTAATTCATATGGTTTGGTTTTTCTCTCAATGATAAGCCTAGCTTTCTCATTATGCATGTCTCCTATTCAACTTACCTTACCCCTTCAAGTATTTTAAAGACTTATGATCAGTATGAATTACAATCTCCTTGGGACAAAGGTAATG
Source organism: Ceriops tagal (assembly GCA_021533255.1). Lineage (NCBI taxonomy): Eukaryota > Viridiplantae > Streptophyta > Magnoliopsida > Malpighiales > Rhizophoraceae > Ceriops > Ceriops tagal. The sequence goes on from CM038600.1 coordinate 6,399,387, forward strand.
TTGCCATGTCTCTAATGTCCTAACAAGTGTATACATTTCTTTATCATAAGTTGGATAATTCAATGTTGCCCCGACTAACTTCTAACTAAAGAATGCAATAGGACGTTTCTCTTGCATGAGAACTCCCCCAATCCCAATGCCTGATGCATCACATTCAATTTCAAAGATCTTAGAAAAATCAGGCAAAGTAAAAAGTGGTGCATTACACAACTTAGATTTAAGCAAATCAAAGGCATCTTGTTGTTCCAGACTCCATTTGAAACCCACACTCTTTTTAATCACCTCAATCAATGGTGCAGCTATGGTACTAAAATCCTTAATGAACCTCATTCAAATTGGCATACAATTTCTCTTTCCTCAAAACATCAAGTACACAATGCAAATGTTCAACATGCTCTTCCAAATTCCTGCTGTATACTAATATGTCATCAAAATATGCCACAACAAACGTTCCTAAGAAAGGTCTCAAAACATGATTCATTAATCTCATAAAAGTACTAGGTGCATTAGTCAAATCAAAGGGCATAAATAACCATTCATACAAACCATGCTTGGTCTTAAATACAGTTTTCCATTCATCTCCTTCCCTCATCCTAATTTGATGATACCCACTCTTAAGGTCAATTTTAAAGAAGTAACAAGGACCATGTAATTCATTTAGCATATCATCAAGCCTAGGTATAGGATGTTGATACTTAACTATTATTTTGTTAATAGCTCGACAATTGACACACATCCTCCAAGATTAATCTTTCTTTGGCATAAGCAACACTGTCACTGCACATAGACTCATGCTCTCCCTTATATGTCCCTTCTTCATTAACTCATCAACTTGCCTCTGATGCTCCTTTGTCTCCTCAGGATTACTTTTATACGCTGGGTTATTAAGAATGGGAGCTTCAGGAATAAGATCAATGTGATGTTCAATCCCTCTCCTTGGTGGTAAACCATTTGGGATCTCCTTAGGGAATACATCATTATAATCCTGCAACGAAGATGAAATAGCACTAGGCAAAGATGAATCAAGGTTAGTGTTAAAGAAATAATAATCCTTGTAAAGGATCAAGATCATTTGTTGCCTAGTTTGGAAGGCAACCTTAACATCTGCTCCTTTTGCAAACACACTCACTTGTTTTCTTTCATCTTCACTCTTGTGAACCTAACCACTCTTGTACTTAGCACTCTCAAATGCTTTCACCTTGTTTTTCTCTCCTTCACTTTCTTTTCGCTCCTCCTCTTTTGCTCACTTTCATAAAGTCTCACTTGGTCATCATTGATATGAACTCATACCAATTGAGCAATGAAGCCATTTTTTTTTTTGTTTAACTAATGGGTATTTCTATAGAAGGAACGAATAGCAGAAAGGCAACCCAAGAAATATAGGATTTTTTTTAATTTTATTTTTTGGTTAACTGATGGGTATTTCTGCAAAATGAATGACAACAGTGGCCAAACACAAGAAACACATGAATTTCTTCTTTTGTTTTGTTTTTTTTTTTGTTTTTTTTTTATTATTCAACCAATAATGAAGAATACACAAAAGAGATGATAACCAAAGTATAACTAACCTGAGTTAGAGCCAAGGACCTGATACCAAATGATACGAACTCCAATTATATGTAAATGGAACCCAACACTAATATTGGTATAGGATCATTCTAACAAAGGTTAAGGGATTTGGAATTTTGACCCAATGATTATAAATAACCAAGAACCAAAACTATAAGATTCAGATGCCACTCCTAACAACAACAACGTTGAAGAAGATAAGTGTATTGAACCAACACACTCAAGTATGAAAGTTCAGAATTAGTTCTCAAAGAACCAGAGAAAATAGCTCATACACTCATGAAAATGGGTCAGCCTCCTCCAACCACCTTTTTTGCCCTTTTTATATTCTAACCCACAAAAACCCTACCTAATAAGATGGGCTTATTAAGGAAATTCGTCCAACCCACTAAATAATAATAATAACCCATGAAAATAACCCATTAAGATGCTGAAATTCGTTCAACCCACTACATAATAATATAACCCATGAAAATAATCCATTTAAATGCCTAAACATGGGCTCCCAAATCCAACTTCCTTCCCAAGGCCATGGTTCTCAAATTCCTCCACAGATGACATATTTGCAAGCCCTGGTGAAGCCTCCATCATCCTTAACTCGTACCTAGCAACTTCTTGATAGTAAATGTCGCATAACAAGTTGTTGAGAGCTTCCTTTATTTTCTTTGACCTTGCCCTTGTCATTGGTCCTCCAAGATTTTGCAAAGCATCAACTCTCTTGTTAATTTGAGGTGGTACAATATGGCTTCCATGATTCATACACCTGTTTTGGAGTTAATGGAACAAATGTAAATGATTTTCCATCCATGGTGAAAGAATAGTGGTTCTTGTAATCATCATGCAAAACTTTTTAATTAAATTGTCAAGGATAGCCCAATAACAAATGCCTGGCCTGCGTAGGTATAACATTTGTCTTCTTTGCCTTAGCTGGTCACTCTCTCCTTTGGTGGTTACCTCTCTTTAGCGTTCACCCTCTCCTTGCCTTGAGATTAGAGCTATACAATCATCAACGGTGATTGTTAATTCCTATATGTTGCCCTACAATTAATGGCCAGTTTTGAGTCCTAAAATTTAAAGTCATGATCAACATTAACTCCTCAATACCAAAGTTGACTTGTCATCACCAGTTTCTCCTAGTGATCTCACTACATCTCAACGGCATTCATAACATAAAATCAATACATATAACTGTGTGAGATGGTGTTGACAACAAATTCAACATTAGCTATCAAGGATGGGCTCAACAAAGTTAAAGGATTGGAGTTCTGCCCCAATGATTATAAAACAACCAAGGATCAAAACTATAGGATTTAAACATAACTCCTAACAGCAAGAATGTTGAAAAAGATAAGTCTATCGAACCAACACACTCAAGTATGAAAATTCAGAATTAATTCTCAAAAAACTAGAGAAAATAGTTCATTCACTTATAAAAAAAGTTCTCCCTCTCCAGCCCCCCTTCTTTTCTTTTTATATGTTAACTACCAAAACCCTAGTTGATTAGTTGTTTTAAACTAAGCAACTTAATAATACAAAAGTTACCAAGATGGGCTTATTAATAAAATTCATCCTACCAATTACATAATAATAGAAATCCATGAAAATAACCGATTTAGATGCTTAAATTTGTCTAGCTCAATATATAATAATAAAACCCATGAAAATAACGAGCTGTCAATTCCAACTTCCTTCCTAAGACCATAGCTTTCCATATTCTTCTATAGATGACACATTTGAAAGTTTGGGTGAAACCTTCATGATCCTCAATTCATACCTAGCAATTTCCTATAAGTAAATATTGCACAACAAGTTGTTAAGTGCTTCCTTTATTTTTTTTTTTGACCTTGCCTTTGTCATTGGTCCTCTAAGGTTTTGTAAAGCATCAACTGTCTTGTTGATTTCAGCTTTCTAGTATGCCTTCCATCACTTTTTGCCATGCATTTTCATGGCAAAAAGCCTTATAAATTCTCTTTCATCCTGTCTGTCCTTGCTATAGTCATTAGGCCATTGATTCCCTATAAAGGGATCTTGGGAATACTTGCTTTATTGCACTTGATCAGCACCTTGTTCTCCTTTCATAGAAGCTTTGTTCATTTGACCAATACCTTAATCTCCATCACACATGGTTTACTTTAAATAAAAAACCCTAATTTGTGGCAAATTGAAGAAGAGGGAAAGGAAGGAAGATGCCAAGAATTTAAAAAGTTATTATCTATATTTTCATTTATAATTATTTCTTTATTTTTAATACTATTATTACAATCACTACAACAACCACTAATACAAGGCCTACTATTGCTAAATGATAGTGAATGAAATAGTTTAATCATCACACATTACTACTTAGAAATCCCTTACACTAGCCAATGATTTATGCTTTCACCTCTAAACATGGATAGCTACCTAAACACTGGGAATCCACATCTACACTACAATGGCATATCATGATCTATAAACAAGTCATACCCTATCCCTTCCCCATCAAAGACAAAATGAAATGGCATTGATGAGGCTCTAATACCACTCTTGCATGGCTATTATATGACAACTACAAATATATAATGTAACAAGCATAGCATAGTAGTTATATCTTTACAAGCTAATGGAAAGAAAATAGGAGGGAAAGAAAACTTACAAAATAGCAACCTTTATTAATAATTGCTACACACAATAATAGAAACTATTTTACAAGTGAGAGAAAGAAGTGAGAAGAAAGCTCACTTTAAATGGTGTCCTCTACCTAAGTGAGACACATTGTTGAGCCCATCTTTAATGACTAATGTTGGATTTGTTGTCAACAGCATCTCATATTATTATTTGTGTTGATTTGATGTTTTGAATGACATTGAGATGCATAAAAGACATTGGTTAAAACCGTTGATGGTAGGTCAACTAAAGTCAATGAGTCAATATTGACTAGACCCTAAATTTTAGGGGTCAAGGTTGACCATTGACCCTAAATTTTATCAAGAAAGAGTTTAGGGGGAGACTTTATCAAGAAAGGAGACAATTTCAGGTGAAAAAAAGCTATATTCCACTGAGAAACAGATTTTATTTGCTAGGAGAAATCTGTGGAAGACACAAAAGGGCTGGACACACTATTGAGGATTGCTTAACATTGTTGTTTGGTCAAAGAGTGCAATGGAGAACACCTCCACATGCTCCCACATTTGGCCAAACATTGTTGCCTGGTCAAGGAATGCAAAGGAGAACACCTACACATGCTCCTACATTTAGCCAAAAAAGAAGAAGAGGAAGAGAAACAATTTATAACAATGACTTCCTTAAGATAGATCACTCAATGTACATAGGCTACTGTTGTAGAAAATAGATCTTCTTTTTCCTCACTATCGGTCTTTGCTCAGGCTTTGCCAATCTCTTCTCTACAAGTTATCTCTACTGTAAGTTATCTTTGCTCCCAGTTATCTCCTCTACATGTTCTCTCCCCCTACTATCGGTGTTGCCTCACCTACTGCCTCGGTAAGATCTCTCCTCTGCTGCTAGTGCTGCCTTCCCTGTTGTTTCGGTAGGTTCTCTCCTCCTGTTGCCGATGCTGCCTCCTTTGGCCTTGGCAGGTTCTCTCCTGCTGCTTTTGGTGCTACCTTACTTGCTACCTTGGCAAGTTTCTTCCTCTGTTGTCAATGCTACCTCACCTGCTGCCTTGGCAAGTTTCTTCTCTGTTGCTACAAGCTATTGGACCTATTATTGGGACATGTTTTCTCCTCTGTTGCGACAAGTTGCTGGACTTGCTATCAGGGCACATTTTCTCCTCTACTGTTGCAAGCTATTGGACTTGCTATTGGGGCAAGTTTTCTCCTTCTACTACTAGTTGTGTTTCCTGCCTTACTGTCAGGACATGCTGCTAATTGTGCTTGTTGCTGGTTGTGCCTACAAGCTGCAATTGCTGATTGTGCTTGTTGGTATTGTTACCTACATGTGTTATTATTGCTACTTACATGTTCTGCTATTACTGTCTACACGTGCTGCTATCGCTGCCTGTATGTTCTGTTATTGCTACCTGCATATGCTGCTGTCATTACCTGCACATGCTGCTATGGCTACCTGCACATGCTACTATGGCTACCTACATGTTTTGTTATCATTGCTTGTACATGGTGCTATTATTGCCTGCACATTTTACTGTCACTGCCTGTATGTTCTACTATTATTGCTTGCACGTTCCACTATTATTACTTACATGTTCTACTATTGCTGTCTACAGGTGCTATTATCACTACTTGCACATTCTGCATGTTCAGTTGTCGCTACCTACACGTTCTACTATCACTGTCTGCATGTGCTGGTTATGCTACACTTGCTTTCTCTTGTTGTTGCAATTGCTAGTTGTGTTTGCTACTGGTTGCGCTTGCTATGTGCTACTGGTGTTAAAATCTGCAATTGCTAGTTTTTTTGCACTTGCTGGTTTGCCTACACCTTTTACATAAACCTTGCTACTGCTCCTGTAATCTATAGTTGCTAGTTTGCTTGCTCCTTTTGCTTGGACCTTGCTGTTACTCTTATAATTTGTAGTTGTTGGTTTGCTTGCTCCTTCTGCCCAAACCTTACTGCTGCTTCTTTTGCCCTTAGTGCTACTCTGCAATCTGCAGTTGCTAGTTTGCTTAGACCTTGCTACTGCTCTTACAATCTACAGTTGTTGGTTTGCCTACTAGACATGCTGCAACTGCTAGAATTGCTTGCTGGACGTGCTACAATTGCTGGGATTGTGAGTTACATTGCTAGTTGTTATCGGCTATGTTACAAGTTGCTACTGGTTGTTATGGGTTTCTTCCGGTATAGCTCCCTGCCTTTATTGCAATAAGTTCCTTCTTCTTTTAGATTGGCTGGCTATTACTTTTTTCTTTCTTTGGTGTGCCTACTGCATTTCTTCTCCTTTATTGGTTTGGTGTGGCTATCAGCTACTGAACCTCCTACTTTGATTGGAGTGGCTACCTCCTTCATTGATGCTTATTGTCACCTCTGCTTTGGCCAGTTACTACTACACCTTCCTTGGCCTACTACTCTCTTTTTGGCTAGCTATTGCTGCACCTTCCTTGGCGACTACTTCTTTGCCTTGGCCGATTACTCTCTCTTTTAGTGGTTGCCTTTGTCTTTGCTGTTCACCCTCTCCTTGCCTTTAGGTTTGTCGTTTTCTCTCCCTTGGTCAGCTCTCTCAAAATTTTGTAACACCCACATTGTTTTGCAAGATACACAAAGGTATTTATAGAGTCTTAAGATTAAGGTTACATGATCATCAATGGTTATTTTTGATTCCCAAAGGTTGCCCTACAATCAATGACCAGATTTGATTCCTAAAATTTAGGGTCAATGGTCAAGGGTCAACAATCAACCTTAACCCCTAAAATTTAGGGTCAATCATCAATATTGACTCATTGACTTTAGTTGACCTGCCATCAATGGTTTTGACCAACGACTTTTATGCATCTCAACGACATTCAAAACATCAAATTAATATGAATAACAATGTGAGATGTTGTTGACAACAAATCCAACATTAGTCATCAAACATGGGCTCAACAATCTACCCCTTTGGATTTGTTGGCAACACATTAAATCCAACAATGTACATATAACAACCTTTGACATTCACAGCTCCCCTTGAAACATACATCTCCCTTAATTGGGCTCCCCATTTTTTCTGCTTCTCCCCCTTTATTTATCAAGCTACTCCCCCTTTTAATCAATGTATACTCTCTTTGGATTTATGCAAAATATCTCCCCTTTTGACAAAAAATCCAAAGAATAATAAAAGAGGGAAGGGGAAAGGGATTAAAGGATACCTCAACCTCTAAAGGGTGGCTGAATGCATAAGTTCAACCCTTTTTATCCAAAATGTTCCAATCTTTTATGCCACAACAAATTCTCATCTTTAGTGCTCATGTAGCATGTGTTTTTGCTTCTGAAAACTTGGTATAAGCTTCAATTTATTTTTTTCTCCCTTAGTAATAACAACACCATCACTTAATCTTTTTATTGTGTAGCCACTCTTGCTGAAAGTAACTTCATGTCCATCATTACAAAGCTGGCAAACACTAATGAAATTGTGTTTTAACCCTTCAACATAAAGCATTTCCTTCGATTTTAGCTTTTCTACACCAATTTTAGCAACACCAATGCCTTTAATCTTTAAGGCATCATCATTGCCAAATTTGATTAACCCTTCATCATATTTTGCTACTCCCTTCAACATCTTGGAGTCTCTTATCATATGTGAAGCGCAGCCATTATTTGAGATCCATGGCTTTTCTTTCTTGGAAGCTTTTAAGGTTACTTCCACAATCATAGACGTTTATCTTCCTCTTCTTCTTCTTTGGCTGAATGTAAAAGCATGTGTAGGTGTTCTCCTTTGCACTCTTTGACCAAGCAGTAATGTCAAGAAATCCTCAGTAGTGTGTCTAACCCTTTCGCATCTTCTACAAACTTCTCCCAACAACGCAAATTTGTTCCTTATAGCTTCTTTTTACCTGAGACTGTCTCCTTTCTTGATAGAGTCTCTCCCTAAACTCTTGCCTCACATTCCTCTTCATTATCTGCCCATTACTCTAGCACACATTAGCCTTACGCCCATACTTACCACAGCTCTAGCAAAATCCTTTGAACTTGGATTTTCTTCTTTTACCAAGTTCATGTCTCCTATCTTTAGCAACTATTATGACAACCTTCTCTCCATCTTTGACAACCTGTCTCCTTTGGATAGGAGTTTTCACCACATCTCTCCTACCCCATTTTAACTTCGGTTGGTTTCTCTTCTCCATCACGTCATTGTGCTTGCTTTTAGCCATAAACATAATTTTCTTCTTCTCTTCTACATTCTCACTCGACTTTTCAATATAGCCAAGTCCTTTCTTCCCTATGGAATGAGGTCTTTGTTTTCTTAGACACTCATCTAACTTTCTGGTAGCATCCTCCTTGATGGCATTTGCTAAAAACAACTCTCCTTTCACTTCCATGGCTTGCAAGAAGCTTTCTTCACACTTCTTTAGCTAGGACTTGGCCTTGTAGAGCTTGGCTTGCAAAATTAGCAACTCTTGCTCTTGTGCAATCAACTTAGTGTCAAGATCTTCTTGTATCTTACCTTACTCTGCCTTAAGTACAATCAACTCCTCAATCCTCTTCAAGTACTCCTCCTCTTTTGCTTCAAACTCCTTTTCTTTCACCTGGAGATTAGATTCATCAATAGTAGAATTTTTATACAACTTCTTGAGATGTTTTACCCCTTTTTCGGCTTGTAGTTTTTGCGCAAACAAGATCTCAATTCATTCTCAATTTGTTGCACCAAGTCATCCTCATCCTCTTTTGTTGATTCCTCATCACTTAAAGATTCTTGATCATCATCTACTTAAGTGACTAGCACATCCTTTGCAGCCTCATCATTGGAATCATCATCAACTTCTTTTTTAGAATCTTCATCCAACTTGCTTAAAAAATTCCTTTTTTTAGATCTGAAAAATTGCTTTTTCCCTCTAGCACTTGAATTCTCAACTTTACAATAGCTAGATTTCTTTGTTCTCCTCCATGGGATTGGCTCATCATCATCATCACTATTTGCTTCTCTTCTCTTTGGGCAGTCCACGACAAAGTGCCCTATGTCTCCACAACTAAAGCACTTCAAGGTTAATTTTTCCTTACACTTCCCTTTTCCTTTCCTTATATTATTGGTAATGTATGTCATGACTTCATCCATTTCAGTATCACCATTTTTTTTTTAGAGTTGTTGTCAAATTCTTCTTCTTGGTTTTTAATCTTTAAGTTCTTCATTACACTAAAGGCTAGCTTCTTCTTTACCTTAGACTTCTTTTCGTTCTTTATTCATTCTCATTTCAATAGCCACCAATATGCTATGTAAGTCATCTAAGGGTAGCCTATCTAGATCTCTATCTTTTATGGAAGAGACTTTGGCATTGTAAGCTTTCGGCAAGGTTCTAAGTATTTTCCTTACCACTGTAACATTGTTGATCTTCTCTCCATAGCTTCTGATGGAGCACATAATTTTATTGACTCTTGTGAAGAAGGTATCCACAAACTCATCATTCTGCATCTTTATGTCTTCGAATCTACTCCTCTAGATTTGTAGCTTGGCTTCCTTCACAACCTTGTCTCCTTCATAAATGTTCTTTAACTTGTCCCAAATTTGTTTGGCTGTGTTATACCCTATCACTTTGGTGAATTCTTTGTCTAATAAAAAGGCATATAAGGCATTTCTCGCCTTTCCATCACACTTCAAATTCTTCTTATCAATAGGCATCATAGCAACACCTTCAGCAACAAGAATGAAGCCACTAACAACAGATTCAAATACACCTAGACCAAGTGACATCATATATGGGAGCATTCTATTCTTCCATAACTAATAATTCTATCCATCAAAAGTAGGAATGTCCTTGTTGTTAACACTATTCATCCTATCCATGATATCAATCAGTAGTAGAGATAAAAATTCACAGCAGCAATAAACAACTTCATATCAAAGTAGGCAAATTTGATCAACAGAGGAAATCGACTCTGATACCACTTGATAAGGACCTTCTTAGGTCTCACACTAAAAAGGGGAGGGGGTGAATCAATGTGAGATGTTTGCTTTTTATAAATCTTTTTGGATTTAACCTTTGTTACTTGTTAGAGCTGATGATCTAATGTTTTATCTTTCTTTTTTATGTGAGAGCGGTCGTACAGATATCAATCAAATGCAAGCACCCAAGAACACATGACAATTTTCACGTGGTTCATGCACAATGTGTGAGTTATGTCCACAGTGTGAAAGGATTACTCTTAAATCACACAATCCACTCTTATTATCAAGGGATACAGTTTGGTTGTTAAAGGATCACTCTTTAACCACTTACAATGATCTCTTGATCACTGAGTTGATCTTCTAATCACTCAATAGATTGATCTTCCAATCACTTCAAGGGTATCCCACCCTTTTTCAAGAAGTTTATCAAAAGGTTAAGAATGAAAACTTTCTTAGAGAAAGATCACTCAATGTGCATAAGTTGCTAATGCAGAATATGGATATTTTCCTTCCTCATTGCTAGTTTTTGCTCAGGCTTTGCCAGTCTCTTCGCTACAGGTTATCTTCATTACAAGTTATCTCTGCTACAGGTTCTCTCCCATTGTTGGTTCTCTCTGCTACCGATTATCTTCACTACAGGTTCTCTCCCCTTACTACCAATGTTACCTCCTCTATTGCCTCAGCAAGTTCTCTCCTCCTGCTGCCAGTGCTTCCTCTTTTGGCCTTGGCAGGTTCACTTCCTTAACTATCAATGCTGCCTCTCCAGCTATATTAGCAAGTTGCCTTCACTACTATTGCAAGTTACCGGACTTGCTGCCGAGGCACACTTTCTCTTCTGCCACTATAAGCTGTCGGACTTGCTGTAGGGTATGTTTTCTCTTCTGCTGCTATAAGCTGCCAGACCTACTATCAGGACACATTCTCTCCTCGGCTACTACAAGCTACTTGACCTACTACTATTATTGCCTGCATGTTCTATTATTACTATCCGCACGTGCTACTATTGTCGCTTGCATGTTTTGCTATTGCTACCTGTATGTTTTGCTATTGTTGCCTACACATGCACAGGCTGCTATCACTACCAACACATTTTGCTTGAACTTGCTACTGCTCTTGCAATTTGCAATTGCTAGTTTGCCTACTCCTACTGCCTAGAGGTTGCTACTGTACATGTTATAATTGCTAGATGTGCAACACTCGCTGGGATTGCTTGCTGGACGTGCTACACTTGCTAGGATTGCCTGCTAGACATGCTGCACTTACTGGTTTGGCTATTGGACGTGCTGCATTTGTTGGTATAGCCTCCCGGACGTGCTGCAATTTCTGGTGTGGCTGTTGGACGTGCTACACTTACTGGTATAGTCTCTTGGACGTGCTGCACTTGCTAGTTTGCCTACACCTTTTGCCAAAGCCTGCTCTTGTTCCTGGTTGTGCTACCCTTGCTACTACAATTTACTTGCTGCACTTCTCTTCTTCTTTGGGTGGCTGCTGGTTGTTGCAAGTTACAGCTAGTGTTGCAGATTGCTGGTTTAGTAGGTTGCTGTTGGTTGTTGCGTGCTACTGCTGTAATAGCAGGTTGCTACTAGTTACTGCATGCTGTTGCTGAAATAGCTGGTTATTGCTGGTGTTGCTAGCAAGCAACTAGTTTCTCCTTGGTTTGCTGCCTGCCCTTGCTACTAATGCTTGCTACCTCATTGCTATAATCTCCCTCTTTAGTGGCTGCTGCACATCCTTCCTTCTTTAGGGTGGCTGCTGCATGTCTCCTTTGCTGGTTTGGTGTGGTTATTGGCTGCTGCACCTTATTCTCCCTTTGGTAGGGCTGCCTTCTTCTCCCTTTGGTGTGGTTGCCGATTTCTATAACTCCTCCTTTGATTGGTGTGGCTGCCTCCTTCTTTGGTGGTTGCTATCACCTTCTTCTTGATCGATTGTTGCTGCAACTCCCTTGGCTAGCTGTTCACTTTCCTTGGCTGCACAACTCCTTTGGCTAGTTGCTGTACTTTCCTTGGCTGGCTGTACCTCCCATGGTGGCTGCCTCCCCTTTGTCGTTTACCTCTCCTTTTGGCTGCCTTTAGTTTTGCCATTCCTCTTAGAAAAATCTGCAACAAACACACTTGTCTTGCAAGGTGCATGGGGTTATTTATAGAGTGTTGAAATTAGGGTTACATGATTATCAATGGACATTGTTGATTCCCACAGGTTGCCCTATAATCAACGACTAGATTTGATTCTTAAAATTTAAAGTCAATGGTTAAGGGTCAACGGTCAATCTTGACCCCTAAAATTTAAGGACAATGGTCAATATTGACTCATTGACTTTAGTTGACCTCCCATCAACAATTTTGACCAACGATGTCTATGCATCTCAACGACATTTAAAACATCAAATCAATACAAACAACTATGTAGGATGCTATTAACAACAAATCCAACATAAGCCATCAAAGATGGGCTCAACATATGCCTTTTTATTAAACAAAAAATTCACTAAAGTGATAGGGTGCAATACAGCCAAGCAAATTTGTAACAAATTGAAGAACATTTATGAAGGAGACAAGGTTGTGAAGGAAGCCAAAGTACAAATTTGGAGGAGCAGATTTGAAGACATAAATATGCAGAATGATGAATCTTTGGATGCCTTCTTCATAAGAGTTAATGAAATTATGCGCTCTATCAGAGGCTATGGAGAGGATATCAACGATGCTATTGTGATAAGGAAAATACTTAGAACCTTATTGGAACTTACAATGTCAAAGTCTCTTCCATAGAAGATAGAAAATAGAGATTTGGTGGCTTATGAAATGATAATAGTCCTAATGAAGAAAGAAACGAAGTCTAAGGAGGAGAAGGAGTTGGCCTTCAAAGCAATGAAGAAATTAACAATTAAAGACAATGAAGAAGAATCCGATAGCAGCTTAGAAGAAGGTAATGATCCTCAATTGGATAAAGTTTTGGCATACATCACCAATAATATAAGGAAAGGAAAAGGAAAGTACAAGGGAAAACTACTCTTGAAGAGCTTTAGCTGTGGAGCAATTGGGCATTTTTCCATGGACTGCCTAAAGAGAAGAGAAGCAAGCAATGATGATGATGATGAGCCTACCCCAAGGTGGAAAATAAAGAAATCCAGCTATTTTAAAGCTGGAAATTCAAGTGCCAAAGGGAAAAAGCAACTCTTTAGATCCAAAAAAAGAAATTATTTGAGGAAGCTAGATGAAGAAAATTTTGAAGAAGAAGTTGATGATGATTCTGATGATAAGGCTGCAAAGGATGTGCTGGTTGCTTAAATAGATGATGATCAAGAATCTTCAAGTGATGAGAAATCAACAAAAGAGGAAGATGATGAGTTGGTGCAACAACTTAAGAATGAATTGAGAGCTTGTTAGTGCAAAAACAGTAAGATGGAAAAGGAGGTAAATCATCTAAAAAAGCTGTATGAAAATTCTGTTGTTGATGAATCTAATCTCTAAATGAAAGAAAAGGAGGTTGAAGCAAAAGAGGAGGAGTAATTAAAAAGGATTAAAGAGCTAATTGTACTTAAGGCAGAGCAAGGCAAGATAAACGAAGATCTTGAAGCTATGGTGATTGCACAAGAACAAGAGGTGTTGATTTTGTAAGCCAAGCTCCACATGGCCAAGTTTGAGCTAAAGAAGTGTGAAGAAAGCTTCGTGCAAGCCATAAAAGTGAGAGGAGAGTCGTCTTCGGCAAACGCCATCATGAAGGATGCTACCAAAATGTTGGATGAGTGCCTAAACAAATAAAGACCTTATTCCATGGGGAAGAGAGGATTTAGCTATATTGAAAAGTTGAGTGAGAAGGTAGCAAAGAAGAAGAAAATTGTGTTTGTGATTGAAAGCAAGCACAATGATGTGATAGAAAAAAGAAACCAACCTAAGGTAAAATGGGTTAGGAAAGATGTGGTAAAGACTCCAATCCAAAGGAGACAAGTTGTCAAAGATGGAGAGAAGGTTGCCACAACATTTGCTAAAGAAAAGAGACATGAACTTAGTGAAAGAAGAAAATTTAGATTTGAAAGATTTTGCTAGAGCTATGGTCAGTATGGGCACAAGGCTAATGTGTGCTGGAATAATGGGTTGATAATGAAGAGAAATGTGAGGCAAGAGTTTGGAGGGAGACTTTATCAAGAATAGAGACAATGTCAGGTGAAAAGAAGTTGTATTCCACTAAGAAACAGATTGGATTTGTTTGGAGTAATCTGTGGAAGATGTGAAAGGGCTAGACACACTGTTGAGGATTGCTTGACATTACTGCCCAGTTAAAGAGTGTAAAGGAGAACACCTTCACATGCTCCCACATTCAGCCAAACATTGTTGCCCAGTCAGGGACACATGCTTTTACATTCGGCCAAAGAAGAATAAGAGGAAGAGAAATGACTATGGTTGTGGAAGTAGCTTTAAAAGCTTCTAAGAAAGAAAAGTCATGGATCCTGGACAGTGGTTGCTCTTCACATATGACAGGAGACTCCAAGATGTTGAAGGAAGTACCAAAAGATGATGGAGGGTCAGTCAAATTTGGCAATGATAGTGCCTTAAAGATTCAAGGTATTGTTGCTGTTGAAATTGATGCAGAGAAGATGAAATCAATGAAAGTGCTTTATGTTGAAGGGCTAAAACACAATCTTATCAATGTTAGCTAGCTTTGTGATAATGGACATGAAGTTACTTTCAGCAAGAGTGTCTGCACAGTAAAGAGATTATGTGATGGTGTTGTTCTTACTAAGGGAGAAAGAATAAATAGAAACCTATACCAAGTTTCCAGAAGTAGCAATACATGCTACATGAGCATTAAAGATGAGAATTTGTTATGGCATAGAAGATTGGGACATCTTAGACAAATGAGGTTGAATTTATGTGTTTAGTTACCCCCTAGAGGCTAAGGTATCCTCTAATCCCTCCTTTTTCCCTCTTTTATTATTCTTTAGATTTGTTGTCAAAGGGGGAGTAGTTTGATAAATAAATAAGAGAAACTATTAAGGGGGAGGAGAAGCAAAAAAAAAGGGGGAGTCTAGTTAAGCGAGATGCATGTTTTAGGGGCAGCTCTGAATGACAATATGTAGGGGGAGCTATGAATGTCAAAGGTTGTTATATGTGTACATTGTTAGATTTAATGTGTTGCCAACAAATCCAAAGAGGGAGATTATTGAGCTCATTTTTTATAGCTAATGTTGGATTTGTTGTCAACAGTATCTCACATTGTTGTTCATATCGATTTGATGTTTTGAATGTCATTAAGATACATAGAAGCCATTGGTCAAAATCGTTGATGGTAGGTCAACTAAAGTCAATGAGTTAATATTTTAGGAATCAAATCTGGTCGTTGATTGTAGGGCAACCTTTGGGAATCAACAATGACTGTTAATGATCATGTAACCCTAATCTCAACACTCTATAAATAACCTCATGCACCTTGCAGGACAAGTGTATGCTACAAAATTTTGAGAAAGCTTACCAAAGGAGAGAGAACGACAAACCTAAAGGCAAGAAGAGGGTAAATAGAAAAGAGAGAGGCAGCCACCAAAAGATAGAGTGACCAACCAAAGAAAAGAAGGCAGCCACCAAAAGAGAGTGACCGGCCAAGGCAAAGGAGGCAGCCACTAAGGGAGGTGTAACCAACCAAGGGAATTGCAGCAGCAACCGGCCAAAGAAGAGGTAATAGTAGTAGCTAAAGAAGGAGGCAACCATAGCAAACCAATAAAGGAGATGTGTAACAGTCGGCCACCAAGGAGAGTGCAGCAGCAAGCCACTGAGAGTGCAACAACCAGGCACCAAGGAAGGTGCAGCAACCGGCCATTAAGGAGAGTGCAAGAACCGGCAATCAAGAAGAGTGCAACAGCTGGTAGCCACACCAAACCAGCAAAGGAGAAGGCGTGCAATAGCCACACCGAGCTAAAAGGCAATCCCAACAATTATAGCACATCCAAAAAGCAATCCCAACAATTGCAGCCCATCCAAAAGGCAATCTCAACAATTGCAGCACATCCAGCAATTATAGCATGTCCAAAAGGCAATTGCAGCATGTTTAAAAGGCAATCTCAGCAATTACAACACGTCTAACAGGCAATTCTAGTAATTGTAGCATGTGTAGGTAGCGACAGCAAAACGTGTTGATAATGACAACAGAATGTGCAAGTAACGACAGCCAAACATGCAAGAAGCAATAACAGCATGTGTAGGCAGAAATAGCAGAATGTGCAAGCAATAATTGCAGCACATACAGGTAGCAACAGTAAAATGTACAAGCAGCAATAGCAACAAGGCTAGCAGCTTGTAGCAACAAAGAAGAAAATGTATGCTGGCAATAAGTCCGACAGCTTGTAGCAAGTACAACAACTTGCAACAGCAAAGGAGAAAATGTGCACTGGCAACCTGGGAGGAAACCTGCCAGGGTAGCAGGTGAGGCAACTTGCCAAGGCAGCAAGTGAAGAAACCTGCCAAGGCAGCAGATGAGGTAGCATTAGCAGCAGAGGAAGAGAACCTACCAAGGCCAAAGGAGGCAGCATTAGCAGTAGGAGGAGAGAACTTGCTGAGGCAACATTAGCAACAGAGGAGAAAACCTACCGAGGCAGCAGGTGAGGCAACATCAACAGCAGGGGGAGAGAACTTGCAGTGGAGATAACCTATAGTGAAGAGACTGGCAAAGCCTAAGCAAAAATCAACAGTATGGAAAGAGAAGATTTATTTTCTGTAACAACAGCCTATGCACATTGAGTGATCGATCTTAAAGAAGTCATTATCATAAACTGTTTATGTATTTTGTGCAAAAGGGTGGGATACCCTTGGAGTGATCGAGAGATCAGTCCATTGAGTGATTAGGAGATCATTGTAAGTAATTAATGAGTGATCCTTCCACACTATAACTGTGTCCCTTGATAACAAGAGTGGATTGTGTGATTTATAAGTGATCCTATCTGACCGTGGATGTAGCTCACACATTATGGGTAAATTACGTAAAAATTGCCATGTGTTCTTGGGTGCTTGCGTTTGATTGATATCCATATGATTGCTCTCACATAAAGAAGAAAGATAAAATTGGATCATTATATCTAACAAGTCATAGAAGTTAAATCCAAAAAGATTTATAAAAAGTGAATATCTCACACTGATTCACCCCCTTCTCCTTTTAATGTGAGACCTAAGAAGGTCCTCATCACCGTTAATCCTCTCCAAGACTTGAAAAGGTTCGTCTCCTTGAGGCTATAATTTGGACTTTTTAGGGGAAACCATTCCTTGCTCATATGCACCAACACCTAATTACCAAGTTCAAAAACAACCTTTACATGCCTCTTATTAACTTGCTTAGCATATTACTCATTCTTTCTTTCAATGATAACTTGAACCTTGGCATGTAAATCCTTCATAAATTCTACTTTTTTCTTACTATCAATATTAGCACATTCATTAGTAGTCAAAGACAAAATATCCAAAGGAATTGAAGGATTAAAAGTATAAGTAACTTCAAAAGGTGACAAGGAAGTAGTAAAATGAACAGGCCTATCATATGCAAACTCAATATGTGGCAAATACTTTTCCATTGCCTTAAGTTCTTTTGAATGATAACACATAAAAAAGTAGTAATTGTCCTATTAACTACTTTATTTTTTCCATCTATTTGAGGATGTGCAATAGTAGTAAATAAGAATTTAGTTTCCAATATTCTGTAAATTGTGCCAAAATGACTTAAGAACTTAACATCCCTATCACTAACCACTTAAAGAATAAGTTCACTACTTCCTTAAAGAATAACTTTGTTATGTGTTGCATCATTGGTTTTAAAACATGCAACAAAATAAGTTATTTTGTTAAACCTATCAACAACAACTAATATGTTATCCATACATTTTGAGATCTTGGTAATCCTAAAATAAACTCCATAGAAATATTAGTCCAAGTTTGGTTAGGCACAAGTAAAGGTATACAAGCCATGTGCTTTAACTTTAGTTTTTGCTAGCCAACATGCAATGCACTTATTACAAATAGATTGCACATCATGCTTTATATTAGGTCAATAAAAATTCTCATGCAATATATGTAGAGTCTTCTACACACCAAATTGTGGCATCAAACCACTCTTGTGAGTTTCCCTAACAAGCAAATCACGAATAGAAAACATAAGCACACATAATTTATCTCCCTTAAATAGAAATCCTTCATGCTTATAAAAATCATCAAACACACACTTATCATATGCATTCCATACATGGTTAAAATCAAAAGTATTAGCATACAAGCTCTTAAATAATTAAAAACCAAGTAATTTAGTTTGTATGCAAGTTTTTCACATGTTCATCCAAATTCTAGCTATAAACTAAAATATCATCAAAGTAAACTACTACAAACTTTCCTATAAAAGCACACAATACATAATTCATTAACCTCATAAATGTACTAGGTGTATTAGTTAATCCAAAAGGCATTACTAACCACTCATACAATCCATATTTAGTTTTAAATGATGTCTTCCATTTATTTCCCTCTTTTATGCGAATTTGATAGTAGTCATTCTTTAAAACAATTTTTGAAAATACACACAAACAATGCATCTCATCAAGCATATCATCTAATCTAGGGATAGGATGTCTATAATTTAAAGTGATCTTATTGATGACTCAACAATCCATACACATGCACCATGTTCCATCTTTCTTTGGGACTAAGATGACCAGAACTAAGCATGGGCCAAGACTCTCCCTTACAAATTCCTTTTGCACAAACTCATCCACTTGCCTTTACATCTCCTTGGTTTCCTCAAAATTAGATCTATAGGCAGGTTAGTTTGGTATGCAATACTAGGTATAAAGCCTATTTGGTGCTTAATTCCTTGAAAATGAGGTAATCTATAAGCAATATCTTCAAGAAATAAATCTTCAAACTCCTGCAATAATAGAACAACCAAACTAGGCGAAGTGGGGTTAAGGCCATTAAAGAAAATTAAACATTCTTGTAGATAAGTACAAGTAGTTGCTACCTTGCGATCATAGCATTCTTGATGTCACCTTTCCCAACAAACATACTTGCCCTCTTACTTTTCTCTCCTTTTTGCACACTTTTTTCTCCAGCTATTCACTTGGCCTCAACCCTTTCCCTTGAATTTTTCCCTTCGCCTCACTTTCTCCCTTTTCCTTTGACCTTTCACACTTTTTCTTTTTTCTTATCCTCTTGTTTCTTATATGTTCTTCTCTCATTTTGTGCTCCCTTGCTATCTTAATATGATCATCATGTGCTTTAATAGGTTTGAGAGGAGTTAACACAACAATCTAATTATTAATTACAAAAGAGTATCTATTCTTGTGACCATTATGAGTAACCATCTTATCAAATTGTCATGGTTAACCTAGACGTATATGTCAAGCATGCATTGGTGCCATATCATAAAGAACTTGATCCTTGTAATTGCCAATAGAAAAGGCAACTAAAACTTGCATGGTTACTCTAATTTCTCTACAATCAATCAATCATTGAAGTTTATATGGCTTAGGATGCTTATAGGCATGCAGATTTAGCTTATCTCCAAAGAAAGTATTAGCAACATTAGAAAAACTTCCATTATCGATAATCATACTACATACCTTATCTTTAACGTGGTATTTTGTATAGAAAATGTGCTTATATTGCTCCTCATCATTATCATCCTTAGGCTAAAAACCTAGTGTATGCCTTGCAACTAGCATATCTCCATGAACAAGTTCTTTAACATTAACATCAGAACAAACCTCCAATAGTGGCATGTCATTATCACTTGAACTTATGCTTTTTATGTCACCATTCTATAACATGATTATTGCTCTTTTATTTGAACATTGAAAAGCAATATGTGATGGAGAACAAGGTGCTATTTAAGTGCAACAAAGTAAGCATTCCTAAGATCCTTTGCAAGGAATTAGTGGTCCAATGACTATGATAAGGACAAAGAGGACGAAAGAGGATTTACAAGGCTTAATCATGGAGTTGCATGACAAAGAGGGTGCTCTAGAAGATTCCAAGGTCGTTCTAAAAGTTTCCAATCCTACACCAATGATAATCACCAATCTTTATGTGCAAGATGATGGACAAGGCTTAAAACTTAAAGAACAAAACTTAGAGCCCATGATATAAGTCCAAGTTGCATGGCCAAGCTAAGGAAAGGCTTGATTTGGATGCTAAGTTGTATTAATGGGCCTGATTTTGTTTTGGGTTGCTGGATTTTAAGCTAAGGCCGAATTACATATAGAAAAGGCTTAACTTCTTGGGTGTATTTGGGCTTGTAATGATGAGGACCTTCTTGGGTTTCACACTGAAAGGGGAAGCAGGTGAATTAGCGTGAGATGCTCACTTTTTATAAATCTTTTCGGATTTAACCTCTATGACTTATTAGAGCCGATGATCCAATTTTTAACTTTTTTCTTTATGTGAGAATAGTCGTACGGATATCAATCAAATGCAATCACCCAAGAACACATGACAATTTTTACGTGATTCACCCACAATGTGTAAGTTACATCCATAATGTGATAGGATCACTCCTAAATCACACAATTCACTCTTGTTATCAAGGGATACAACAATGTTGTGGAAGGACTACTTGATAAGGACTGTTGTAGGTCTATCTTCTTTTTGCAAATCTATCTGGATTTAACTTCTATGGCTTGTTAAAACTAATGATTCAATTGTTAATTTTCTCCTTTATGTTAGTGTGACCATACAAATAAAAATTAATGCACAAGCACCCAAGAATACATGACAATTTTTACGTGGTTCACTCACAATGTGTGAGCTACGTCCACGGTGTGATAGGATTACTCCTAAATCACACAATCCACTCTTATTATCAAGGGATACATTTATGGTATGGAAGGATCACTCCTTCACCACTTATAGAAGGACTACATCTTAACCACATACAACTATCTCCCGATTAAGGAGTTGATCTTTTAATCACTCCAAGGGTATCCCACCCTTTTTCAACACATTTATCAAGAGTTTATGATTAAAACCTTTATTGGAAAATGATCACTCAATGTATATAGACTACTAGAGTAGAATATGGATCTTCTCCTTCCTTTGCTGCCATTGTTGTTTCACCTACTGTCGGTGCTGCTTGCGTGCATTGTTGCTATTGTCAGCATGCGTTGTTGCTGTTATTTGTGCGCGCTGTTAATGCTATCCGTACACGCTACCATGTCTGTCTGTCGCTGTCCATATGTGCTGCTGGGTCTGTACACTACTATCTGCTTGCATAGTTAATATTATCAGTACGCATTGCCACTGCTGTCTGTATGCACTGCCACAACTGTCCACTGCTGTCCGCGTGCGCAATTAATACTGTCCGTTCGCGCTGCTGCGTCTACCTACCGTCTGCATGTGCTGTGCCTACTGTCCTCACAAGCTATATCTACTGTCTACACAAATTGTGCCTACTATCTGTGCTCCTGTTGTACGCAGTCTCTGCGCCTACTGTCCTTAAGCACTGCTCCTGCTATCCTGGTCTTTGCACCTACTGTTTGTGCACACTGTGCGCCCGCTGCCCATGCTCTTTACGCCAGCTGTTCGTGCTTTCTATGCCTGCTGTTTGCATGTGCTATGCCCGCTCTTTGTAGAAGCTATGTTTGCCGTACACGTGCTCTGCACCTGCTGTCCGTGTGTGCTGTGGCTGCTGTCCGTGCGCACTGCAGCTGTTATTTGCACTCGGTATTCCTGCTATCCACGTGTGTTGTGTTTGCTGTCCACGTGTGCTACTGTTGTTATTTGCACACGCTGCTGCTTTCCTCAGGTGCTGTAGTAGTTTTCTTGCACTGCTGCTGCTCTCCCCACGCGTTGCAGCTATTTTCTCTTGCCGCTACTGTTGTTCCTGTGCACTGCAGCTGTCTTCTCACACCAATGTTGGTTTGCTGATTGATTCCCAAACCTGCTGCTGCACTTTCTGCAGGTGGCTGCTGATTCTCGGACCTGCTACTACACATTTTTATTTTTTGCTTGATTCTCGGGCGTGCTTCTGCTACTGGGAAGCCTCTTGAGGTGCTGCTGGTGCTGGTATACCCTCCTAGACATGCAGGAACGTGTTGCTACTGCTGGTATACCCTCCTGGATGTGCAAGGACGTCTGCTGCTACTAATATATCCTCCTGGATGTACAGGGACGTGTTGCTGTTGCTAGGAAGCCTCCTGGATGTGCTGCTGCTGCAGGGAAGCCTCCTGGACATGCTACTGCTGTAGGGAAGTCTCTTGGACATGCTGTTACTGCTAGGAAGCCTCCTGGACATGTTGTTGGTGTAGGGAAGCCTCCTGGACGTGCTATTGCTCTCTTCTTGGCTGACTGCTTTGCCTTCTTTCCTTGGTGGCTACTGTACTCTCCTTGGCCGGCTGCCTTGCCGTCTTTCTTTCTCTCTTTGGCCGACTGCCTTGCTGCCTCTCCTTGGTGGCTACTCCTCTCTCCTTGGCCAGCTACCCCTTGCTCTCCTTTTCTCTTTCTTGGCTGGTTGCACCTTACTTGGTGGCTGCCTACTCTTTTGCCGTTCACCTCTCTTTTTCCCTAGGTTTACCACTCACTTCTCTCTTTGGCTGACTCTCTTAATTTTCTATAGCACACAACTTTCTTGCAAGACGCATAAGGGTAATTATAGAGCCTTGATATTAGGATTACATGATCATTAATGGTCATTGTTAATTCCCACATGTTGCCCTACAATCAATAGCCAGATTTGATTCCTGAAATTTAAGGTCAATGGTCAACATTGACTTCCTAAAATTTAGAGTCAACGGTCAATCTTGACCCTTAAAATTTAGGGTCATGGTCAACATTGACTTCTCAATGCCCAGGGTTGGCCTGTCATCATCGGTTTCTTCCAATGACCTCATTACATCTCAATGACATTTATAACCTCACATCAACACATATAACCATGTGAGATGGTGTTGATAACAAATCCAACACTAGCCATCAAAGATGGGCTCAACAATCTCCCCCTTTGGATTTGTTGGCAACACATTAAATCTAACCACGGACAACATCCCTTGCACAAAGTCAATCGTAGGTCCCCCTGAACCATGCATCTCCCATAACCTGGTTTCACTCCCCCTTTCTGCATCTCCCCCTTGACATGTTCTCCCCCTATATCCATCAAGTTACTCCCCTTTTTTATCAATATATACTCTCTATGGATTTATGCAAAATGTCTCCCCCTTTGACAACAAATCTAAAGAATAATAGAAAAGGGAAGGAGAAAGGGGTTGGATGTATACCTTAGCCTCTAGGGGGTGGCTAAATACTTAAGTTTAGCCTCTTTTGTTCAGGATGTCCCAATCTTCTATGCCACAACACATTTTCATCTTTGGTGCTCATGTAGCATGTGCTTTTGCTTCTAGAAACTTGATATATATTTCTATTTGTTCTTTCACCCTTAGTAAGAACAACATCATCTCTTAATCTCTTTACTATACAACCACTCTTGTTGAAAATAACTTCATGTCCATCATCGCAAAGCTGGCTAACACTAATGAGATTGTGTTTTATCCCTTTAACATATAGCACTTTCTTTGATTACAGCTTCTCTACACCAATTTCAGCACTACCAATACCTGTAATCTTTAAGACACCATCATTGCCAAATCTGACGGACCCTCCATCATATTTTGCTACTTCCTTGAACATCTTGGAGTCTCCTGTCATATGTGAAGAGCAAACACTATCCAGGATCCATGGTTTTTCTTTCTTGGAAGCTTTTAATGCTACTTCCACAACCATAGATGTTTCTTTTCCTCTTCTTTTTCTTTGGTTGAATGTGGGAGTTTATATAGGTGTTCTCCTTTGCATTCCTTGACTGGGCAGCAATGGTTGGCGTGATCGCTTTTGCATTCTTTGACCAGATAGCAATGTCAAGCAATCCTTAGCAATGTATCTAACCCTCTCACATCTTCCATAGATTTCTCCCAACAAATCAAACCCGTTTCTTAGTGGAATATGACTTCTTTCCACCTAAGATTGCCTCATTTCTTGATAAAGTCTCCACCTCAACTCTTGCCTCACACTCTTCTTCATTATAGGCTGAATATTCCAACATGTATTAGCCTTGTGCCTATACTTACCACAACTTCAGCAAAATCCTTTTAACTTGGATTTACTTCTCTTCCCAAGTCCATGTCTCCTTTCTTTAGCAATTAGTGTGGCAGCCTTCTCTTCATCTATGATAGCCTGTCTCTTTTGGTTGGGAGTCTCCACCACATCTTTCCTAACCCATTTTAACTTAAGTTGGTTTCTCTTCTCCATCACATCATTGTGCTTGCTTTCTGGCACAAGCACAATCTTTTTTTTTTCTTTTACCTTCTCACTCAGCTTCTCAATGTAGCCAAGTCCTTTCTTTCCCATGGAATGAGGTCTTTGATTGCTTAAACACTCATCCAACTTTCTAGTAGCATCCTCTTTGATGGCACTTGTTGATGATGACTCTCTTTTCATTTCTATGGCCTGCATAAAGCTTTTTTCATGCTTCTTTAGCTCAAACTCAGCCTTGTGAAACTTAGCTTGCAAAATCAACACCTCTTGCTCTTGTGCATCTCTTTAGCACCAAGATCTTTGTATATCTTGTTTTGCTCAACCTTAAGTACGATCAGCTCCTCAATCCTCTTTATGTACTTCTCCTCTTTTACTTTAAACTCCTTTTCTTTCTCCTCGAGATTAGATTCATCAACAACATAATTTTCATACAGCTTCTTAAGATGCTTTACCTCTTTTTCCAACTTGCTATTTTTCGCAAACAAGCTCTCAACTCATTCTCAAGTTGCTGCAACAACTCATCCTTTTCCTCTTCTATTGATTCCTTCTCACTTAAAGATTCTTTGTCATCATCTACTTGAGGGACTAGCACATCCTTTACAACATCATCATCAGAATCATCATCAACTTGTTCTTTAGAATCCTCTTTATCTAGCTTGCTCAAATAATTTCTTCTTTTGGATATGAAGAATTGCTTTTTTTCTTTGGCACTTGAATTTCTAGCTTTAGAATAATTGGATTTCTTTGTTCTCCACCTTAGGGTAGACTTATCATCATCATCATTGCTTGCTTCTATTCTCTTTAGGTAGTCCACAGCAAAGTGCCTTATGTCACCACAGCTAAAACACTTCAAGGGTAATTTTCCCTTGTGCCTCCCTTTTCCTTTCCTTATATTGTTGGCGATGTACGCCAAAACTTTATCCAATTGAGGATCATCATCTTCTTCTCTAGAGCTGCTATTGGATTCTTCTTCTTGGTCTTTAATCTTTAACTTCTTCATTGCCTTGAAAGCCAGCTCCTTCTCCACCTTAGACTTCTTTTCTTTGTTCATTGGGGCTATTCTCATTTCATAAGCGAACAATATGCTATGCAAGTCATCTAAGGGCAACCTTTCTAGATCTCTATCTTTTATGGAAGAGACTTTGGCATTGTAATCTTCTGGCAAGGTTTTGAGTATTTTCCTTACCACAGTGGCATCATGGATCTACTCTCCATAACCTCTGATGGAGCACACAATTTTGTTGACTCTTGTGAAGAATGCATCCACAGTCTTATCATTTTGCATCTTTATGTCTTTGAATCTACTCCTCCAGATTTGCAGTTTGGCTTCCTTCATAACCTTGTTCCCTTCATCAATGTTTTTCAGTTTGTCCTAGATTTGTTTGACTGTGTTGCATCCCATCACCTTGGTGAATTCTTTATTTGATAGGGAGGTGTATAAGGCACTTCTTGCCTTTCCATTACACTCCAAGTTCTTCTTATCAGTTGGTGCCATAGGATCACCTTCAGCAACAGAGATGAAGCCACTAACAACAGACTCAAACACATTAAGAGAAAGGGACATCAGATATGAGTGCATCCTATTCTTCCATAACTGATAATTCTGTCTATTAAACATAAGGATGCCCTTGCTATTAACATTATTCAAGCTATCCATGATCTCAGGTAGCAATAGAGATAAAAACTCACACAGCAATGCACAACCTTAATTCAAAGCAGAAAAATTGGATCAACAAGGGAACCAGGCTCTTATACCAATTGATGAGGATCATTGTAGGTCTCACATTAAAAAAGGGGGTGAATCAGTGTGAGCTATCTTCTTTTTACAAATCTATCTGGATTTAACCTCTATGGTTTGTTAGAACCGATGATCCAATTTTTAATTTTCTCCTTTATATGAGCACAACAGTATGAATAAAAATTAATGTGCAAGCACCCAAGAAAACATGACAATTTTTACATGGTTCACTCACAATGTGTGAGCTATGTCCATAGTGTGATAGGATCACTCCTAAATCACACAATCCACTCTTATTATCAAGGGATATAGTTATGGTGTGGAAAGATCACTTCTTAACCACTTGTGGAAGGATTAATCCTTAACCACTTTCAACGATCTCTTGATCATGGGGTTGATCTCCCAATCACTCCAAGGGTATCCCACCCTTTTGCAATACATTTATCAAGAGTTTGTGATTAAAACCTTTCCTGGAGAATGATCACTTAATGTATATAGACTGCTAGAGCAAAATATGGATCTTCTCCTTCCTTTGCTGCTAGTGTTGTTTCACCTGTTACCGATGTTGCCAGCATGCACTGCTGCTACTGTCCGCATATGCTGCTACTGCTGTCCATGCGTGTTGTTCATGTTGTCTGTACATGTTGTCACATCTGTCCGCTGCTGTCTGTAAGCGCTGTTGGGTCTATATGCATTACCAGGTCTATACACCATTGTCCACGTGCACAGTTAATACTATTAGTACGCATTGCCGCTATTGTCAATACACATTGCTATGTCTATCCATTATTGTCCATGCATGTAGTTAATACTATTCATTCACGCTGCCATGTCTACCTACTGTTCGTACGCGCTGTGCTTGCTATCCTTACAAGCTATACTTGCTATTTACACAAGCTGTGCTTATTGTCCATTCTCCTACTGTTCGTGCTCTTTATGCCTATTGTACATGCTGTCATATGCCACATGATTCTGCCCAAATTAAGCGACTAAAGAGGCTTATTCCAAATATCACTCCATAATTCTAAAACTAGGCAAAAGCCTTTAGAATCTTGTACATAACTCCCTTATCTTCTTGTAAGATGTAGAGTTATGTAGAATACTTTAGAAAGAGAATAGTGATTGTTAGATCAAATAGATCCTAGCCATCCATTGAGGAGGTGTATGACTATATGTAACCTTAGGGGCCTCATTTGTAAGGCACCTAAGCAATAGTGTATTTGCATTCTTGAAGCAATATAGTATTCTCCAAGTTCTCCATATCACTTGTGTATTTTTTGTGCATCTTTACTATCTTCTACTAGTAGCATTCTAGCTCTCGGAGAAGGTTGATTAGCATTTAAGTCAAGTGAATTGCTAGTGCCACATGGGTCATTGGTTGAAGAAGGCCAAGTCCGTGACAAGTGGTATCAAAGCACAATTTCTACAAGTAACAAGCACACTTTATCTAGTAAGTATGTCTAGTCCACATAGTGAGATTACCCACATAGTTGAGGAAGTCAAAAAGCAACCAAAGAGAGGGAGATCAAGGTCGAGGAATGTCTTGGAAGACATTAATGCAAGGCTCGCAAAAGTTGAGCTTGCCATGGCTAATGGGCAGGAGATGTTTGAGGTGGTAGACCAATGTATGGACAAGCTCCAAAAGGAAAGTCAAAAGCTTTGTAAGGAGATGCAAGGTGCCTTGAACCAAGCCCTATCAAGGTGTCTAGACCAAGTGAAGACCTTGGAAGAGACCCTCCATTGTGAGATTGTGGTGTTGAAGGAAGAGCTCAAAAGAGTCTTTAATGAGTTGAAGGAGACCAAGGATGAGGTAGTCCTTTGCAAAAAGGCAATTGCTTAAGGTGGAAGCATTGCCTTGCCAACGGTAGTTGCTCCTTTAAAGGTGGATGTTCCAAGACCCAAAGCATATAATAGGTCGAGGAACGTGATGGTTGATAATTTTTTATGGAGCTTGGAGCAATACTTGAAGGCACTTGGTGTTTCGGAGGATACGAAGAAGATTGATAGTGTCACCTTATACCTCATGGATACCGCAATGGTATGGTGGAGAAGGAGGTATAGTGACATCAAAAGGGGTACTTGTATCATTAATACATAGGAAGAGTTCAAGAATGAACTCAAGTGGTAATTTGATCTAGAAAATGCTAAGGAAGAGGCAAGAGCGAAGCTAAGGCATCTTCAACAAAAGGGAAGCATATGAAAGTATGTCAAGGAATTCTCCGAAGTGTTGCTGGAAATTCCTGATTATCCCAACAAGGAAGCATTATTTGCATTTAAGGATGGCTTACAAAATTGGGCGAAGATGGAGATCCAAAGACATGGTGTTCAAGATCTCGCTACTGCTATTTCAATTGTTGAGTCACTAATAGAGTTCAAGAAATCCAAAAAGCCTAAGTCTCATAAGGACAAGGATGGCAAGGGAAAGAGTGGGGGAGATAACCCTTCAAGCAAAGGACATTTTCACAAGTTTAATAGGCCTAAAGAAGGGAAGAACACCAAGGAGGATGAAAGTAGTGATAAGCCCCCTCTCAAATGCTACTTTTGTGATGGGCCACACAAGGCAAGAGATTGCTAAAAGAAAGTCAAGCTTTCTACCATAATTGAAGAAAGGGAGGAACAACAGCAACGTGAAGAGATGAGGATGGGATCCTTACAAATCCTTGATGCCATCAAAGCCAAGGTCAAAGTGCCTAAGATTGGGAAGAGAGGACAATTATATGTGGAAGCAAAGGTGAGTAACCAAGTGGTATGAGCCTTAGTGGATACTGGAACTTCTAACAACTTCCTTCAAGAAGAGGAAGCAAAGCGGTTGGGCATTAAATACAACAAGGAGCGAGGATGGCTCAAGGCAATGAATTTAGAGCCAAAGTCAATTTTCGGCATGGCTCATGACATAAAGGTATGTATGGGTGAGTGGTGTGGACTTGTAGACTTTTCTATTATACCAATGGATGATTATCTAGTTGTGCTTGGTATGGAGTTTATAGACTATGTTAAGGCTATGCCTATTCCTTTTGCCAACACAATGTGTATCTTGGAGGAAGGCAATACATACATGGTGCCTTTGGCTAGGGAGACCGGCCTTCAATCCAAGTTCAGCCATGCAACTTTCTAAAGGTGTAAAGAAGGCACAACCCACCTTTCTTGTATCCTTGAAGGATGGAAAGGATACTTCCTCATCAAATGTTCTACCCAAGGAAGTCTCTCATGCCTTGGAGGAGTTTAAAGACGTTATGCCTCCCGAATTGCCTAAAAAGCTCCCACCCAAACATGAGGTGGACCATAAGATAGAATTAGTCCCTAGTGCAAGACCACCTACTGCGGTGCCTTACTAAATGGCACCCCTCGAGTTAAAGGAACTAAGGAGGCAACTTAAAGAGCCGTTGGATGTTAGTTACATTCAACCGTCAAAGGCTCCATATGGTGCACCCATACTTTTCCAAAAGAAGTATGATGGGTCACTCCGGTTGTGCATCGATTATTGGGCGCTTAACAAAATAATCGTGAAGAATAAGTATCCCATTCCATTGATAATAGATTTGTTCAATCAGCTGGGTGAAGCACGGTGGTTCACAAAGTTAGATTTGAGATCGGGATATTACCAAGTGAGGATTGTAAAAGGAGATGAACCAAAGACCACTTGTTTTATGAGGTATGGCTCCTTTGAGTTTTTAGTAATGCCCTTGCCATATTCTACACTCTTATGAATCGAGTCTTCGAGTCATTTTTGGATAAATTTGTTGTAATATATTTGGATGATATCGTTGTCTATAGTAAGATGTTGGACAAGCATATTAAGCATCTACGACAAATTTTCCAAGTACTAAAAGAACATGAGTTATATGTGAAGAGGGAGAAATGTGCCTTTGCTCAGCAAGAGGTCATATTCTTAGGGCATATCGTCGACTGAGGTAAACTACGGTTGGACAAGTCCAAGGTGTAAGCCATCCATAACTGGGAGCTACCAAAGAAGATAACTGAGTTACAATCCTTTTTAGGCCTCGTTAACTATTACAGAAGATTTATAAAAGGCTACTCCTCTATTGTGACTCCGCTCACTAATTTGTTGAAGAAGAATAAAACATGGAGTTGGGATGCTAGATGCCAAAGAGCATTTGAGGTGCTTAAGTAAGTAGCAGCAGACGAACTAGTGTTGGCTCTTCTCAACCACACCAAACCATATGAGGTACATATCGATGCTTCTGACTTTGTAATTGGTGGTGTTTTAATACAAGAGGGGCATCCCATTGCATATGAGAGTCATAAGTTGAATGAAATTGAGCGCCGTTATACAATCCAAGAGAAGGAGATGACTATAGTGGTGCATTGCCTACAAAGTTAGAGGCATTATTTGTTGTGGTCCGAGTTTGTTGTAAAGACGAACAACATTACCACAAGTTATTTCCTCAATCAAAAAACGTTAATGCCAAAGCAAGTGAGGTGGCAAGCTTTCTTGGTAGAATTTGACTTTGTGATGGAGTATAGGCTAGGTAAGGCTAATTTGGTGGCTGATGCATTGAGTAGAAAGGCTGAACTAGCTGCCATCTCAAGTCCAAACTTTCCTTTGGTAGAACAAGTAAAGGAGGGACTGGAGCATGACCCACAAGCTAACAGTTTGAGGGAATTGGCAAGTAGTAGGAAGACACGCCAATTTTGGCTTGAAGATGGAATACTCACTACCAAAGGTAATAGATGTGCCAAAGTCACAAGGATTAAGGAAGGCGATTATTAAGGAGTGCCATGACTCAAAATAGGCAGGACATTCGAGTATACATCGTACATTGGCATTTGTAAAGCGAGCATATTATTGGCCACAAATGCAGGATAACATTGAGCTTTACGTGAAGACTTGTCTTATATGCCAACAAGACAAGGTAGAACAACACCAACCGTCAGGATTGCTAGAGCCCTTACCTATTCCAAAGAGGTCATAGGCGAGTGTTTCAATGGATTTCATCACATGGCTACTGAAGTCAGATGGATGTACCAACTGATGGTAGTGGTAGATTGATTTAGCAAGTATGGTGTGTTCATCTCCGTACCCTCAAAGTTTACAGCTGAAGATGTAGCACGCTTATTTTTCAAGCATATGGTGAAATACTAGGGCATCCCGAAGATGATTGTCAACAATAGAGACACTCGTTTCATAGGGAGATTTTGGATGGAGCTATTCAAATTGATGGGATTTGAGCTCAACTTCTCCACAAGCTTTCATCCCTAAACTAACGGCCAAACAGAAAGGACGAATGCCTTGTTAGAGTTGTTCTTGAGGCATTACATAAGTGCCAACTAGAATAATTGGACTAAGTTGCTTGACATAGCCCAATTCTCATACAATCTATAGAAAAGTGAGTCAATTGGGGCTAGTCCGTTCAAGGTTGCCACAGGACTACAACCAATGACTCCACACACCTTGGCGGTTGGCTATAAGGGGCCTAGTCCTATTGCATTCAAGTTTGCTAAGGGTTGACATAAGAAGTTTGACATGGCATGGGCACACTTGGCTAAGGCTACTAAGTGAATGAAGAAATGGGCCAATGCCAAGAGGAGGCACTTGGAGTTTGAGGAAGGAGATTTAGTGATGGTGAAACTCCTACCTCATTAAAGCCAAAGATTTGTTAGGATGCATAAGGGCCTAATAAGGCGTTACGAGGGACCCTTCCTAGTGAAGAAGAGGATTGGCAAGCTAGCTTACTGATTAACTTTACCATCACACCTCGATATGCATCTAGTATTTCACATAAGCTTGCTAAAGCCTTACTATCCTGATAAGGAGGAGTTGAGTAGGGGCAAATCAAAAAGAGCCCTTACAGCCATAACCAATATGCCAAATTGTAACGTGGAAGAGATATTGGCGCATCATGTCATTCCAAAGAGAGGCACCCATCCGAGTCATGTCGATAACTTTGTTAAATGGAAAGGGTTGCTTGATAGCGAGGCAAGTTGGGAACATGAGCTAACTTTGTGGAGCAACATGGATATGATCGAGGCATATAAGAAGGACACGACAAAGGCGTTGC
The DNA here is from genome assembly GCA_021533255.1 of Ceriops tagal. NCBI lineage: Eukaryota > Viridiplantae > Streptophyta > Magnoliopsida > Malpighiales > Rhizophoraceae > Ceriops > Ceriops tagal. The sequence goes on from CM038600.1 coordinate 6,431,505, forward strand.
CAGATTGAGTGGGGGAGAATGTCACGTGCCACGTGATTCTGCCCAAATTGAGCAACTAAAGAGGCTTATTCCAAATATCACTCCATAATTCTAGAACTAAGCAGAAGCCTTTAAAATCTTATAGATAACCCCCTTATCTTCTTGTAAGGTGTAGAGTTGTGTAGAATACTCTAGAAAGAGAATAGTGACTGTTAGATCAAATAGATCCTAGCCATCCATTAAGGAGGTGGATGATTATATATATAGCCTTAGGGGCCTCATTTGTAAGGCACCCTAACCAATAGTGTATTTGTATTCTTGAAGCAATATAATATTCTCCAAGTTCTCCATATCACTTGTCTACTTTGTGTGCATCTTTACTATCTTCTACTAGTAGCATTCTAGCTCTTGGAGAAGGTTGACTAGCATTTAAGTCAAGTGAATTGCTAGTGCTGCACGGGTCGTTGGTTAAAGAAGGCCAAGTCTGTGATAGCACATGTTGTGTCAGACTTACTGTCGGGTACATTTTCTCCTTTGCTACAGCAAGCTATTGGACCGACTACTATTGTTGCCTGCACGTGCTACTATAATTGCCGACACATATTGTTATTGCTGCCTGCACAGTCTACTATCACAGCTATTGAGCCCATCTTTGATGGCTAATGTTGGATTTGTTGTCAACACCATCTCACACGGTTATATGTGTTGATTTAAGGTTATGAATGTCATTGATATGCAGAGAGGTCATTGGGAAAAACTAGTAATGATAGGTCAACCCTGATGTTGAGGAGTCAATGTTGACCATGACCCTAAATTTTAGGGGTCAAGATTGACCATTGATCCTAAATTTTAGGAAGTCAATTTTGACCTTGACCCTAAATTTTAGGACTCAAATATGGTCATTGATTGTAGGGCAACCTTTGGGAATTAACAATGACCATTGAAGATTATGTAACCATAAATCTCAATGCTCTATAAATACCTCCATGCATCTTGCAAAACTTGTGTGGGTTGCAAGAGAAAACGTGTGTTGCAGAAAATTGAGAGAGATGACCAAAGAGAGGTGAACAACAAACTTAAAGCAAAAAGAAGAGGTGAACGATAAACCTAAAGCCAAAAGGAGAAGTAAACGACAAGAGAGGAGGCAACCACTAAGGGAGGCACAGCCAGCCAAGAGGAAGAGCAAGGCAACAGGCGAAAAGGGAAAGCAAGGCAACTGGCCAAGTGGGAGAGACAAGCAGCTGGCCAAGAAGGAGAGAAAGAGGCAACAAAGTAGCCAACCCTCACCAACAAACTAGTAGCCAGCCCTCATAAAGGTAACAGCAGTAGTTGGCCACCACACCAACACATCTAGGAGGTTTTCTAGTAGACCAGCAGCACCTTAGGAGGCTTCCCAGTAGTAGAAACACACCTGGGAATTAGGCCAAAAAAAAAAATCAGAATGTGCAGCAATAAGTCTGTGAATTAGCAGCCAGCCACCACACCAGCAAACGACCAAGTTGTAACAACCAGCCCTTACCAAGTTACAGCAACCTGTGGATCCAGTAGTAAAGGGAGACAAACCAAAAGGTGGTGTAGCAACCTGTGAATCTAGCAGCCATGGGAGATAAAGTAGAAGGTGGTGCAATAACCTGTGAATCTTGTAACAAGGAAGACAAACCAATAGGTCTTGTAGCAAGAGAGACAAACCAGGAGGTCTTGCAGTATGGGAGACAATCCAGGAGCCTATACCAGAACTAAGCAAACTAGAAGCAATCCGGAAACCTATACTAAAACCAGTAGCAAGGGAAGCCTATACCAGAACCAGTAACCACCAGCAAGTTTGGCAAAAGGTGTTGAAGAACCAACAACTACAGATTATAGGTCCGATAGAAGGTGGTGCAGCAATAGGAGGTCCCTACACCAGTAAACTAGTAGGTATGCACCAGTTGCTGCTGATTCCTAGACCTGTTACTGCACGTTCTGATTTTTCTTTTTTTGCTTGAATCCCGGGCATGTTTCTGCTACTAGGAAGCCTTTTGAGATGCTGTGGTCTGTTGGAAAACCTCTTGGATGTGCTGGTGTGGTGGCCATCTGTTACTTTCACCTTTGTGAGGGTTAGCTGCTGGTTTGTTGGTAAGGGCCAATTGCTTTGCTGCCTTTTTCTCTCCCTCTTGGCCAACTGCTTGTCTCTCCCTCTTAGCTGGCTGCCTTGCTCTTCCTCTTTGCTTGCTGCACCTCCCTTGGTGGCTGCCTCTTCTCTTGCTGTTCACCTCTCCTTTTGGCTTTAGGTTTGTCGTTCACCTCTCTTTGGTCGGCTCTCTCAATTTTTGGCAGCACACGTTCTCTCTTGTAACCCACACAAGTCTTGTAAGATGCATGGTGGTATTTATAGAGCATTAAAATTAGGGTTACACAATCATCAATAGTCATCATCGATTCCCAAAGGTTGCCCTGCAATCAACAACCAAATTTGAGTCCTAAAATTTAAGGCCAATGGTTAATGCTCAATGGTCAATCTTGACCACTAAAATTTAGGGTCATGGCCAACATTGACTCCTCAACATCAGGGTTGACCTATCATCACCAATTTTTCCCAATGACCTCTTTGCATATCAATGACATTCATAACCTCAAATCAACACATATAACCATGTGAGATGGTGTTAACAGCAAATCCAATATTAGCCATGAAAGATGGGCTTAACAGTAGCGATAGTAGACCGTGCAAGCAACAATAGTAGAACGTGTAGGTAGCTACGATAGCATGTGCAGGCAACAATAACAGCAGGTCTAGCAGCTTGCTACAGTAGAGGAGAAAATGTGCTTGATTGTAGGTCCGACAGCTTATAGTAGTAGGAGGTAAAAACTTGCCTCGACAGTAAGGTAAGAACACACAACAATTTTAAGGGCAAGTAGTACCGGCAGCAAAGGAAGGAGAAGTTCCTTGTTCTGCACTAGCAGCATGTGCATATTGAGTGATCCTTCTCAGAAAAGTGTCAGTTACTAAACTCTTAATAAACTTGTTGAAAAAGGGTGGGATACCTTTAGAGTGATCAGGAGATCATTGAAAGTGGTTAAAGAGTAGTCCTTTTACAAGTGGTTAAGGAGTGATCCTTCCACAACATTGTTGTATCCCTTGATAACAAGAGTAGATTGTGTGATTTAGGACTAATCCTATCACACCATGGACATAACTCACACATTGTGGGTGAACCACATAAAAATTGTTGTGTGTTCTTGGGTGCTTACGCATGCTCATTGATTTTTTATTCGTATGGTTGCACTCACATAAAGGAGAAAAATAAAAAATTGGATCATCGACACTAACAAGTCACAGAGGTTAAATCTGGATTGATTTGTAAAAAACTGATATCTCACACTAATTCACCCTCCTCTCAGTGTGAGACCTAAAATGGTCCTCATCAACTACCTGTACATGCTGTTATTGTTGTCTACACATGCTGTTATCGCTACCTACACTTTCTGTTATTGTTGTCCACACATGCTACTATCGCTACTTGTGCATGCTATTATTACTGCCTGCATATTTTGCTATTGTTGCCTATACGTGTTGCTATTGTTGCCTACATGTGTTACTATTGCTACCTGCACTTTCTGCTATTGCTGCCTACACGTGCACGGATTGCTATCGCTACTTGCATGTTTTGCTATAGCTTACTATTGCTCCTGTAATCTGTAGTTGCTAGTTTTGCTTACTAGACTTGCTGCTAGCACTACATTTTCTAGTATAGCCTGCTGGACTTGTTGCAATTGATAAGATTGCAAGTTGCAACTAGTGTTGCAGACTGCTGTTGGTATTACAATTGTTGCAAATTGCTAGATGTGCTGCAATTGCTGGGATCGCCTGTTGGACTCGTTCAGATCATTTGTTGGACACGTTCAGATCATCTGCTGGTTGTTGCGGGCTACTGCTAGTATAACTGGTTGCTATTAGTTATTGCAGGCAACTGCTGGTATAATAGGTTGCTACTGGTTGTTACAGGCAGCTACTGGTATGGCAGGTTACTGCTGGTTATTGTAGGCTATAGCTAGTGTTGCAAGCTTCTGCTAGTGTTGCCTACAAGTAGCTGGTTTCTCCTTGGTTTACTACCTACCCTTGTTGCTATTACTTGCTGCCTTGCTACTGCAATCTCCCTCTTTGGTGGCTATTGCACGTCCTTCTCTCCTTAGGGTGGCTATTGCACGTCCTTCTCTCCTTAGGGTGGCTACTACACATTTTTCTCCCCTTGGTGTGGCTGTTGCAATCTCCCTTGCTACTTTGGTGTGATTGTTGGCTGTTACACCTTGTTCTCCCTTTGGTAGGGCTACGTTCTTTTCCCTTTGGTGTGGTTGTCGGTTGCTTCAATTCTTCCTTTGGTTGGTGCAGCTACCTCCTTTTTTGGTGGTTGCTGTAACCTCTTCCCTGGCCAACAGTTGCGCCTTTCTTAATTGGTTTGGTTTTCCAGTTGCTGCTCTCCTTGGTGTGGCTAGTTGTTGCACCTCTCCTTGGTATGGTTGGCTGTTACAACTCTCCTTGGTGTGGTCGGCTACTGCACCTCTCCTTGGTGTGGCTAGCTGTTGTACCTGTCCTTGGTGTGGCTGGTTGCTGTACCTTTCTTTGGTATAGCCAGTTGCTACACTCTTTAGCTGTAACTCTCCTTGTTGTTCCCCTCTCTTTATGGTTGCCTTTAGGTTTGTTGTTCTCTCTTAAAAAATCTGTAACACCTTGTCTTGCAAGGTGTATAGGGTTATTTATAAAGCCTTGAGATTAGGGTTACATGATCATCAATGGTCTTTGTTGATTCCTAAAGGTTGCCCTACAATCAATGGCTAGATTTGATTCCTAAAATTTAAGGTCAATGGTCAAGGGCTAATGGTTAACCTTGACCTTTAAAATTCAGGGTTAATGGTTAAATATTGACTCATTGAAGTTAACCTACCATTAACAGTTTTGAACAACAACTTCTATGCATCTTAACGACATTCAAAACATCAAATCAACACGAACAACAATATGAGATGTTGTTCACAACAAATCTAACATTAGTCATCAAAGATGGGCTCAACATGCAGGTTCAGCTGAGTCTTGATACATTGCTTAGGGTTTTACTTTGACTTTTATGTCTAGTTATCATTAGTTATAGTCTTTTTAAGGATTTCTAATCAAGGCACATTTGTATTTCTTAAGATTGCTAATCAAGGTAGATTTGTATTCCTTAAATTAGAGAGATCTCTTGTAATTAAGGTTTTACCTATATAAAAATGTTAAGAAACACCTTTTCCTTATCAGATTGTAATATTTACATGCTTATATAAAAGCTACAACTATGTAAAATGAAATCAATAAGATTGATGTATTTTTCAACTAGCTTTGATTTGCTCTCTTGTTTTTCTTGGAAGAATACATTACCTTGAATTATCAAAGGAGTAATCAACCTTTGTGGCATCTTAAGATTGGGGCTTTTAGGACTTAGTTTCCTTAGGGTTCTGACTTGATCAACCCAATTTGTATGCATAACAAATTAATTCAAGGGTTCTTAGGGCAGGTCACCTAAAAAGTTCTTTATTAGTTAGTATTAGAGTCTTGGTTCTAGAAATAAATTAGGTATCCCTTTTCCATTTTTTTAAATACTTTTCTATGTGCTTTACTCATTTCTTGTTTTTCTTTACTTAGTTCTTCTGGTTTGTTCTTATCAACTTATTACTCTTGAAGTTGTGTTCATTCTATGGGTGATTGATTTGATTAAAAAAATTTAAAAAATAAAAGAGAAAGTTGAAAGAAAAGAAGAAAAAAATCGAAAAGAAAAAGAAAAAAATGGATAAAGTTTTGAGGTAGAATGTGATACATCTAAAATAGGAATAGGAGCTGTTTTGATGTAAGATTCCAAACCAATTGCTTATTTTAGCGAAAAGATAAGTGGAGTAGCCTTAAATTATCCCACTTATGACAAGGAACTTTACAAATTGGTACGAACTCTTCAAACATGGCAACATTATTTATGGTTGAGGGAATTCATCATTCAATTTGATCATGAGAGCTTAAAGTTCTTGAAATCCCAAGGTAAGCTTAATAAAAGACATACTAAGTGGTTGGAGTTCATAGAAACATTTCCTTACGTGATCAAGTACAAACATGGAAAGGAAAATGTTGTTACTGATGCCTTGTCCAAGAGGTACACACTACTTACTTCTTTGCAAATGAAGTTACTTGGTTTTGAATTGCTTAAGGGCTTGTATGTGAATGATTCTAATTTTGGCCAAGTATGGAATGCATATGATAAGTGTGCGTTTGGTGACTTTTATAGGGATGAAGGGTTTTTGTTTAAGAGGGATAAATTATGTGTGCCTAGTTGTTCTATTTGTGAGTTGCTTGTTAGGGAAACTTACAAGGGTGGTTTAATGGGGCACTTTGGTGTGTAGAAGATTCTAGATATATTGCATGAACATTTTTATTGTCCTAATATGAAGCATAATGTGCATTCCATTTGTGATAAGTGCATTACATATAGGCAAGCAAAGGTTAAAGTTAAACCGCATGGCTTGTATACACCTTTAGCTGTGCCTAACCAACCTTGGATTGATATTTTTATGGTCTTTGTATTAGGATTACCAAGGTCTCGGAGTGGTAGAGACAACAAATTTGTCATTGTTGATAAGTTTAGCAAAATGGCTCATTTTGTTGCATGTTTTAAAACCAATGATGCAACACATATTGCTAAGTTATTCTTTAAGAAAGTGGCGTGTTTGCATGGATTGCCTTGAAGTAATATTAGCGATAAGGATGTTAAGTTCTTAAGTCATTTTTGTTATACTTTATAGAATAAATTAGGAATTAAACTCTTAGTTTTTATTGTTGCACATACTCAAATAGATAGACAAATTGAAGTAGTTAATAAGACACTCACTACTTTGTTACGTACTATCATTCAAAAGAACTTAAAGTAATGGGAATGGTGTTTGCCACATTTTGAATTTGCTTATAACAGATATGTTCATTCTATTACTTCCTTGTCACCTTTTGAAGTTGCTTATGGTTTTAATCCTTTAACTCCATTGGAGATTTTATTTTTGTCTTCTAAAGAGCGTACTAACATTGATGGTATGAAAAAGGAAAAATTTGTGAAGGATTTACATGCTAAGGTTTAGGCTAACATTGAAAGGAAGAATGAGCAATATGCTAAGCAAGTTAATAAGGCGCGTGTGAAGGTTGTCTTTGAACTTGGTGATTGGGTGTGGGTATATATGAGGAAGGAATCATTTCCCCCACAAAGAAAGTCCAAATTGCGGCCTCAAAGAGATGGTCCTTTTCAAATCTTGAAGAGGATTAATGACAATGCCTACAAGCTAGATTTACCAAGCAATTATGGTAATGTTAGTGCTACTTTTAATGTTGTTGACTTATCTTTGTTTGATGCAGGTGATTTGAGGACAAATGCTTTTGAGAAGGGGAGGAATGATGGAGAACAAGTGCTATTTAATTGCAATAAAGCAAGTAGTCCCTTGATCCATTGGAAGGAATCAGTGGTTTAATGACTAGGGCAAGGACAAAGTGAAAGAAAGAGGCTTTACAAGGCTTAATTATGGAGCTGCATGACAAAGAAGGAGCTCCAGACGATTCCAAGGCTGTTCTAAAATTTTTCAATGCTACACCAAGGATAATCACTTATCTTTATGTACAAGATGATGGATAAGGCTTAAAACTTGAAGATCATAACTTGGAGCTCATAATATAAGTCCAAGCTAAGGAAAGGCTCAATTGCATGCTAAGTTATATTAATGGGCTTGATTTTGTGTTGGGTTGCTGGATTTGAAGTTAAGACTGAGTTACATAGGTAAAAAAAAAGGTTTAACTTCTTGGGTTTATTTGGACTTATAGGTTTAGCTAAAACTTGATACATTAGTTAGGGTTTTACTTTGACTTTATATCATTAGTGGTAGTCATTTTTAAAGATTCCTAATCAAGATAGATTTAAGATTCCTAATCAAGGTAGATTTAGGATTCCTAATCGAGGTTGAATTTTATTCCTTAATTAGAGAATTAAGGTTTTCCTATATAGGTATGTTAAGAAACACCTTTTTCTTATAAGATTGTAATATTTATATGCCTATATAAAGGCTACCACTATGTAAAACAGAATCAACAAGATTGAGGTATTTTTTTAAGTAAGCTTTGCTTTGTTTTTCTTGTGTTCTTGGAAGAATACATTGTCTTGACTTATCAAAGGAGTGATCAACCTTTATGGCGTCTTAAGATTGGAGCTTTTAGGACTTAGTTTCCTTAGGGTTCTAATCTGATCAAGCCAACTTGTTTTCTAGCTTGTTGGGGCGTGCATAATAAATTTGATTCAAGGGTTCCTATTGTAGGTTGCCTAGTAGGTACTTTATCAGGTTGTGCACTTAAAGTCCCATAAAGGAGTTATTGATTCGAGAAGTCCATGTAGGTGGCATTGTTAGTCACTATGTGGTTAACAAGACTTTGGCCATATTAAAAGAACATTTTTATTGGCTAGAGATCGTGATAGATGTTTGAAGTGTCGAAGTATCCTTAATGATTGTGTGATGTGCCAAAGGCCAAGAGCCATGTTCTTGTGCAAGGATTGTACATGCCATTGCTAATCCCTAATGTTCCATGACTGTGGGCATGGTTTTGTTCTTGGTTTGCTAGGAACTCAACAACAAAAGGATCCTATTATGGTGGTCATATATTGATTCTTAAAAATGACTCATCTCATGCCTTGCCACAAAATTGATGATGCTTCCCACACAACTCCTAAAAGATTTGGATTTTTAGGTGATTGTAAATCATCCAGCCTTGCATTTAACATCTTAAATTGCTTGGTAGTAGCCTTCATCCAAAAGATCATGTCTATATCATACTATTATCCTTCACTACTCATGCTTACAACTCATGCTTACAACTTGCAAAAACACATTAGTAATTAAAACAAAATTTGTTCCTTACACACTCCTTCACATGTTTGCCCTCCAAAAAGTGTACATTTTGCATGGAATTTGTTGTATTTTTTGGCTATGTTGTTAGTTCACAAGGTATTAGTGTGGATAGGGAGAAGGTAAACCTAATGAGGGATCAACCTACACCTAAAAATGTGAAAAAGGTAAGAAGCTTTCATGGTTTAGCAAGTTTTTATCAAATATTTGTTAAAAATTTTATTTCCATCGCTATACCTTTGAACAAACTTGTTAAAAAGAATGTTGTTTTTAAGTGGGATGATGTGCACAATTGGGCCTTTAAAACCTTGAAAGAAAAGTTTACTAATGCACCTTTTTTATACTTATCTAACTTTGATAAAGCTTTTGAGGTAGAATGTGATGCATTTGAAATAGGAATAGGCATGTAAACATTATAATTCTATAAGGAAAAGGTGTTTTTTATTATACCTATATAGAAATAACCTTAATTACAGGGGATCTCTTTTTAATTAAGGAATAAAAATTTGTCTTGATGCCTTAATGTAGGAATCCTTAAAAGATAGTAATGACAACTAAGCATAAAAGTCAAAATAAAACCCTAACTAATGTATCAAGGCTCGGTCAAACTTACAAGCCCAAATAAACTTAAGAAGTTAAGCCTTTTTTACATATATATTCAGCATTAACCTTGAAACCCAAAACAAACATAGGCCCTTTAATACAATTTAGCATGCGAATCAAGCCTCTCCTTAACTTGGTCATGCAACTTGGACTTATATCATAAGCTCCAAGTTGTGTTCTTTAAGTTTTAAGTTTTACCCATCATCTTGTGTATAAAGATAAGTGATTATCCTTGGTATAGCATTGGAAACTTTTAGAACAACCTTAAAATCTTCTAAAGCAATCTCTTTGTCATGCATCTCCATGATTAAGCCTTGTAAAACCTCTTTCCTCCTCTTTTTCCTTGTCCTATTACTAATTCCTTTAAAGGGATCTTAGGAATATTTACTTTGTTGCACTTGATCAACACCTGGTTCTCCATTAATTTAAGTGTCAAGGTTTGAGCTATCATTGAAAGGAAGATTGAGGAGTATACTAACCAAGCTAATAAGGGGCATGTGAAGGTTGTGTTTGAACCTAGTGATTGGTTATGGGTGCATATGAAAAAGAAACAGTTTCCCCCATAAAGAAAGCCCAAATTGCAACCTTGAGGAAATGGACCTTTTCAAGTCTTGGAAAGGATTAATGATAGTCTAGCTATGAAAGGAGAATAAGGTGCTGATCAAGTGCAACAAAGAATGTTTTCCTAAGATCTTTTGCAATGAATCAATGGTCCAATGACAAAGAAGCTGGTCTAAAAGATTTTAAGGCTATTCAAGAAGTTCCCAATGCTATACCAAGGACAATCACTTATCTTTATGTGCAAAATGATAAGCAAGGCTTAGAACTTGAAGAACACAGCTTGGAGCCCATGATATAATTCCAAGCCACATGACCAAGTTAAGGAGAGGCTCAGTCCGCATGCTAAGTTATGTATTAAAGGAAGTAGAGAGCATTTTGTTTGCATTGTTCTAGCACCTATTTTCAGCCATTCTCATGATCCTTCGCAAGGAATTGGAGGTCCAATGACTAGAGCAAGGTCCAAATGTATGAAGGAAGCTTTAGAAGAGTTAATCATGGACATATAAGCAAAGAAAGTTGTTTTAGATGAATCAGATGCATTGCCAAGGTTAATCACCTATTTATTTGTGGTTAAAGATGGAATATGCGTCACAAATGAAGAATAAGGCTTTAAGAGCTTCAAACAACCTTGTCTCTATGTTTGGAATCAATTGGAGCCCAATTTGCATTCTTGAGATGTATGTAGGACTTGTTCCGCATTTAGGGACTTATTGAATTTCTATTTGCATTCTTATAATTCAAATGGGCTTTGATTTGTTTTATTTTGTTTAAGTTTGCATATGTAGTAGAGCCTAATGTTCATGGGCTTAGTGGGCTTATAAGTGGTGGCATATGTTATGTTATTGGCTAGAGTTTTTGTTTTTAAGTTTAGAATAAGGATTTGATTTTTCAATTCTGAGTTGTTTTTTCATTAGTTATGGCAAGGAATAAGGGAGAATGTACTTTTTCTTATAGGATTCATTAGTTTTGATGCCTATATAAGGGGCTATATAATTTGTAAACAAGAAAAAAAGACAATTACGTGTGTATACAATTTGATTCAAGGGTTCCTAGGGCAGGTTGCTTAGTAGGTTGATGGAGAACAAGGTGTTATTCAAGTGCAACAAAGCAAGTATTCCCTAGATCCTTTGCAAGGAATCGGTGGTCCAATGACCAGGGCAAGGACAAAGAGCATGAAAGAGGCTTTACAAGGCTTAATCATAGAGCTATATGACAAAGAGGGTGCTCCAGAAGATTCCAAGACTATTCGAAAAGTTTTCAATGCTACACTAAAGATAATCACTTATCTTTATGTGCAAGATGATAGAGAAGGCTTAGAACTTGAAGAACAAAACTTAGAACCCATGATATAAGTCCAAGCTACATGACCAAGCTATAGAAAGGCTCAATTGTATGCTAAGTTGTATTAATGGCCCTGATTTTTTTTTTGAATTGCTGGATTTGAAGTTAAGGCCGAATTACATGTAAAAAGAGGCTTAACTTCTTGAGTTTATTTGGGCTTGTAAAGCTGAGTCTTGATACATTAGTTAGGGTTTTACTTTGACTTTATATCATTAATGGTAGTCTTTTTTTCAAGAATTCCTAATTAAAGCAAATTTAGGATTTCTAATAAAGGTAGAATTGTATTCCTTAATTAGAAGGATCACCTGTAATTAAGGTTTTCCTATATAGGTATGTTAAGAAAACCTTTTTCTTATAAGATTGTAATATTTAAATGCCTATATAAAGGCTACAACAATGTAAAATGGAATCAAGAAGATTGATGTAAGTTTTTTAGCAAGCTTTGCTCTGGTTTCTTGTGTTCTTGGAAGAATACATTGTCTTGACTTATGAAAGGAGTGATCATCCTTTGTGGCATCTTAAGATTGGGGCTTTTAAGACTTAGTTTCCTTAAGGTTCTGATCTGATTAACCCAACTTGTTTCCTAGCTTTCTAGGGCAGGCATAACAAATTGATTCAAGGGTTCCAAGGATAGGTCGCCTAGTGGGTTCTTTATCAGTTGGTATCAAAGCCTTGATTTTAGAAATAAGTTACATATCCCTTTTCCATCTTTGTTTAGTACTTTTCTATGTGCTTTATTCATTATTTGTGTTTCTTTACTTAGTTCTTCTGGTCTGTTTTGATCAGCTTGTTACTCTTGAAGTTGTGTTAATTTTGTGGGTGTTTTGATAAAAAAAGAAAACAAAGAGAAGAAGAAAAAAAACAAAAAAAAAAGAAAAAAAAAAGGAAGAAGAAGAAGTTGTGTTTGGGCTGAGTAGTGCATCTTGATTCTTTCAACCTATTGTGTATAAGATTGCAAATCATTTTTTTCTTTCCAAGCCAAAAAAGGATATCTTGAATTTCTTTTAATAGTTCTAATTTTGAGATTTGCTACCATCTAACAGATTGCTTGTTGTGATTTGTTGATCTTAAGTCTTTTAAGAACATAATGGGGCCTAGCTTGAGTGGAAAAAAGGCAAGAGTGGTGAGGTCATCATCAAGAAAAGCCAAAAATAAAGTGAAACTTGAGTGAAAACAATCTGATTTGAGGGCAAACATGTGTGGGAGTGTGTGAGGAACAAATTTCTTTTAATTACTAATGTTTTTCTGAAGGTTGTAAACATGAGTAGTGAAGGAGAAGTGCATGATATAGATATGAAGATTTGGATGAAGGTTGTCACCGAGCAATTTAAGATGATAAATACAAGGCTAGATGAGTTATAATCACCTAGCAAATCCAAATCCTTTAGAAGGTGTGTGATTAAGGAAGAAAATGAGGAAGAGTCAGACTTTGAAGAATCAAACTCAAGAAAAGGCAAGAGAGCTGTTTCCAAAAGAGATAGTAATTTGGGCAGTATAAAGATAAAGATTCCAGAATTTGATTGTCATAATTATTTTGAGGAGAAGAAAGTAAAATTGGCAACCGTAGAATTCATTGATTATACAAGTATTTAGTAAGACCAATTGGTGATAAGTAGAAAAAGGAATGGTGAGACGCCAATTCAATCATGGGAAGTGATGAAATCGGTAATGTGCAAGAGATTTATACCTAGCCATTATAATAGAGACTTACATAGAAAGTTGCTGGGTTTGGTGCAATGGTCTATGACTATGGAGGACTATTACAAGGAGATTGAGATAGCCATGATTAGAGCTAATGTAGAGGAAGACCGAGAGGCTACTATGGCAAGTTTTATTGGTGGCTTCAACAAAGAAATTGTAGATGTAGTAGATTTGCAACACCATTTGGAGATAGAGGAGCTGTTGCATAAGGCTATCAAGATGGAGAAACAATCAGGTCCAAAGGATCCAAATTTGGATCAACTCTAGTTCTATATGGAAGGCAACTTAGAAAGATGCCAAAGCAGCCTCAAAGTTAAAAGAAGATGCGAGGCCAAAGGAATTGGCTACTATTTCTAAAGGTAAAAAGACATGCACTAGATATTCAACCTAAAGATGATAATGATGAGGAGAAGCGTGAGCACATTTTCTCTTCAAGATACCATGTTAAAGACAAGGTATGTAGCACGATTATTGATAGTAGAAATTATACTAATGTTGTTAATACTTTATTGGTAGAGAAGCTGAATCTGGATACCTTCAAGCATCCTAAACCTTATAAGCTACAATGGTTGAATGATTGTGGAGAAATTAGAGTAACATAGCAAGTTTTAGTTGCCTTTTCTATTGGCAATTACAAGAATGAGGTTCTTTGTGATATGGCACCAATACATGTTGGTCATATACTTCTTGAGCAACCATGGCAATTTGATAGGAAGGTTACTCATGATGGCCATAAGAACAGATACTCCTTTGTAATTAATAATCAGATTGTTGTATTAACTCCTCTCAAACCTTTTCAAGCATATAAAGATCAGATTAAGATAACAAATGAGTGCAAAATGAGAGAAGAACAAATGAGAGAACAAGGGGAAAAGAAAAAGAAAGAGAGTGAGAGGTCAAAGGAAAGGAGAGAAAGTGAGGCTGAGGTGAAAAATTCAAGCAAAAAGGGTGGGGTAGGGAGAAACGTTAGAGAGAAAAGTGTGCAAAAAGGAGAGAAGTAAGAAGGTAAGTGTATTTATTGGGAAAACTGAGGTTAAAAGTGCTATGATTGCAAGGTAACAACTACTTGTACCTACGTATATGGATGTTTATTTTTTTTTCTAATGACTTTAACTCCTCTTTGCCTAATGTGGTTGTTCCATTATTGCAGGAGTTTAAGTGCTTAAAGTTTTTGAAATCCCAAGGTAAGCTTAATAAAAGACATGCTAAGTGGCTGGAGTTCATAGGAATGTTTTCTTATGTGATCAAAAACAAACATGGAAAGGAAAGTGTTGTTATTAATGCATTATCTAGGAGGTATACATTACTTACTTCTTTGCAAACTAAGTTACTTGGTTTTGAATTGCTTAAGGGCTTGTATGCTAATGATTCTGATTTTTTCCAAGTATGGAATGCATGTGATAAGTGTGCATTTGGTGACTTTTATAGGCATAAAGGGTTTCTTTTTCTTTTTAAGAGGGATAAATTATGTGTGCCTATTTGTTCTATTTATGAGTTGCTTATTAGGGAAACTTACAAGGGTGGTTTCATAGGGCACTTTGGTGTGCAGATGAGTCTAGATATATTGCATACACATTTTTATTGGCCTAATATAAAGCATGATGTTCATTCCATTTGTGAGAAGTGCATTACATGTAAGCAAGTAAAGGTTAGAGTTAAACCACATGACTTGTATATACCTTTACTTGTGCCTAACCAACCTTGGATTGATATTTCTATGAACTTTGTCTTAGGATTATCAAGGTCTCAAAGTGGTAAGGATAGCATATTTGTTGTTGTTGATAGATTTAGCAAAATGACTCATTTTGTTGCATGTTCTAAAACTAATGATATAACACATATTTTTGAGTTATTCCTTAAGGAAGTAGTGCATTTGCATGGATTGCCAAGAACTATTCTTAACGATAGGGATGTTAAGTTCTTAAGTTATTTTTTACGCACTTTATGGAATAAATTGGGAATTACACTCTTATTTTTTACTATTATACATCTTCAAACAAATGGACAAACTGAGGTAGTTAATAGGTGTTGTTCCCACAACTTTGTATGGGTTGTAATTGTTGTCAACTAGGTTTAAGTATGCAAGAAAGTAAAGCCACGTGGAATGACAAGAAGGTAAAAGCCACATGGAAAGGCAAGACAGTAAATTCGCCGTAAGTAAGCCCTATTAGGGTTTCATGGAGGAGTATATAAAGGCCATTGGAAGACAACAAATGAAGACAAGTCGGCAATTGAGCAAAACGAACAGCAAACCTAGACAATCAACCAACCAAAGAGAGAAAACGTGAGGAAGGAGACGGCCAAACAAAAAGATGTCCAAAGCAAACCACTCGGCAAACACAAGGGAGCAAACGGCAAACCACCACCTGCAAAGGAGAAGACACGACTGGATAGCAACCAAAGGTAAACGTCCAAACAAACCTACACGGCCAAACAAGGTAAACGTCTAAACCAATCTACACGGCCAAACACAACCAATGGCAAAGGGGTGGACGGCCAAGCAAAGAGGAGAACGGCCAAAGCAAGGCTGAACGGCAAGGGAGAACACACGTCAACGAGGTGTAACGGCTGGAGAAAACCGCGTGACTCATGTAAGAGAGAAGACAGCACACCATCCGTAAGGGAAGAGAGGAGAAACCGTGAAAGAGGAGACCACCGGGAGAGCAAACCAAGTTGTCCAGAGGTATAAAACGGACAAGTGCAAACCAGAAACGATGGTAAGGCGTGTGACCAGCAAGGCATGCAAACCAGAAATGTATGTGAGATGTGAAACGCCAAATCAGAAGTGTGCGTGAGGTGTGTGACCAGCAAAGGGTGCAAACCAGAAACATGCGTGAGACGTGTAACGCCAAACCAGAAACGTGAGGCAGACCGTGAGACGTGGAACAGCAAACCAGAAACGTGAGGGGAGTTGTGAGAAAAGGAGATGGGTGAGACCGTGTGACAGCGAAAGCAGGAGCTATGTGAGACAACCTAGAGAAGAATTCGGCGAAGCATCGGAAAGAACTCAACGTATTTTCAGATTTCTTCAAGAGAGGTTATAAAGCATTGTGGTGAACTTCTAAGTGGCAGTGAAGCAACCATTCAATTCAACAGAGGCAAGACAAACTAGAAGAAGGGTAGACACAGTAAGTGACACTCTTTGTATTGTACTTGCTTAGTATTTGCAATAGTGAAAGGAGCAGAGGATTAAGGCATCCATTGTAACTGGAATTCTCAAGTATAGTGGATTGTCTCGGTAAAGGGAAAGTCCCTACCACCGTGGATGTATGTCACGTTGATAGAACCACGTAAATCTCGTGTGTCCTTAATTTGCTTTATGTTTTGTGTTTTGAATTGAGTTGTGAACGCAACTAAAGTATCAGCCAACCCATAACCTAAAAGAAGACCTAAACAAGAACATTCGAATTGTCTATTAGGCAAGGTGTCTGAAAGGTGACTTTGGGGACTATTATGATTAGTAGGTAACAATAGATCTACCTTAGTCGAATCTGAGAAAAAGTTCGTTTTTAAGAAGATGTTGAAGTTGTTCACATATCTGTGAATTATGGTGATACTGATTCACCCCCCCTCTCAATATTAAAAACTAGTAGATCCTAGGGTGAAGTCGGGAATTTCAATTAGTATCAGAGCACAGGTTCACCAGGATAAAGCTTAACAGCTTGGTGTACTAGTTTGAAGAGCTCTAGAAGTTTTAACTTATTCAGCATATTGAGAAATGGACGCCGGTACTAGCACCAGCACTACTTACAACAAGAAGGTTCCAATCTTCAACAGAACCAACTACCATACGTGGAGAGCAAGAATGAAAGTGGTATTTTTAACCATGGGCACGAACGTGGTGAAATGCGTACAGGAGGGAAAGAAGGTAAAGACCCAACCCTAGAGGAGTTAAGGCAGTTTGAGATAAATGGGAGGGCCTCAAATGTCATCATTTCATCATTAACAAATGTTGAGTATGTTAAAGTTATGGATTGTAAATCTACCAAGGAGATATGGGACAGATTGCAAAAAGTCAATGAAGGTGATGGCAGAATGAAGGAGGCTAGGCTTCAAATGTTCAAGGAGAGATATGAATCTCTCAGAATGTAGAAGAATGAGACAGTTCAAGAGTTCTTCACCAAGGTTATTGACGCTATAAACGACCTGAGAAGTCATGGGAAGAACAAGAAGGACTCATTGATTGTGAAGAAAATTCTGAGAATTCTGCCTGAGAGGTTTACCTCAAAGGTAGCAGCCATAAAGGAGAGTAGAGATCTCAATTCTATGTCTCATATGCAATCTCATTGCATATGAGATGAGGATAAAGTCAGCTGAAAGCTCTACAACAACGAAGGTGTCAAAGGAGGTAGCTTTCAAAGTTATGAAGCACTTGAAGATAAAAGAAGAGGAAGAATCATCTAGTGAGGATGATGATGAGGAAGAAAGTGAAGGTGAAGTATTGACTTACTTCACAAGGAAATTCAAAAAGGGGTCTGAGAAGATAAAAAGACAGTTGTCCTTGAGATGTTATCGTTGTGGGCAGACTGGACACTTTGCTTCTCAGTGCAAAGTAAAACTTGATGATGAAGATGAGGTTGGTGATGATGAGTAGAATTCAAGATGGAGAAGATCATCATTCAAATCAAAGAAGTCCAGTAAGAAGACTACTAACCCATAGAAGAAGAAGAGAGGCTCATTCAAGAGTTATGTGAGTCAGAAAAAAGAAGCTGATGAGGAGGAAGATGAAGAATCATCAGATGAAGTGGCCTTTATGGCATCAGCTCAAGGTGGTAGTTCAACCTCTGAAGAGGAAGAGGAGGTTGATGAAGAAGAACCAGATCTTGAAGCTGAGTTGGAAGTAGTTTCAAAGGAGATAATTAGAAGGGGCAGAACCATACAAAGGTTAGAGGCTTACATAAAACAAGTTGAAGCAAAGTCTGAGGAAGTTGAAAGTCAAAAGGATGAAATAAAGGCTGAAAATATTGACTTGAAGAGAAGATTTGAAGAACAAATCAAAATATGTGAAGACCTTACAGTAGAGCTTGGCTCAAAGGGTTCAAAAATTGAAGAAATGGAGAAAGAGTTGCTGAGACTTCAGCAACAACTCAAAAGTAGCAAAGAGAATTTGTAGAAGCTTGAAATGATAGGAGAAACAATTTCTACAAAAGGAGAGAAGAATGTAGAGAAAGTGCAGCAATCTGAGGCTACATTGGATAAAGAAAATAAGAATGTGCCATAGAAGTTGAAAGAGAAGGTAATGACTTAGAAGAAGATAGGTGAGAATAAAGAAGATTTGAAGAAGCAACCTAGGTTGGCAAACAAGAAGGAACAAAAGAAAGTTAGCCAACAGAGGGCTATGGCTGAACAGAAGAAGGAGAAGAAGGTGACTGAAATGAAAGTCACATAAGCAAGGAAGCCAACTACTTTCCTACACAGTAAGTGATGAACAGAAGAAGACAAGCTATGATCAGACCCAAGAAGAGGCAGTTTCATGGTCATTGCCTTTATTGTAGAGTTTGGGGTCATAAGGTAAGTAACTGTTGGTGGAGAAGGCCAGTATATGTCTCCAACTTGAGAAGATATGACACTGCATACAGGGGGAGACAATACAAAACTCAGAGAAGAACACCTGTCATGAGTTCTTGCACATACTACAAAAGGCAGGGACACACTGACGAGGATTGTTGGTGGAAGCCCAAACCAGTAGCTTCAAAGAATCAGTTTGCTATATTGGCAGACTTGGAACAGTGTGAAAGGTGCGAGCAAGATGGCCATAATGCCAAGAGATGCATGACACTTCTCCCTGAGCAAGAGAAGGCACTCAATGGCACAGTGAAAACAAGTGGTGCAGTCAAAGCTAAGAAAAAGGAGAAAGCTATCTTCAAGCTAGTTCAAAAGAAGGAATATAGAGCAAAAAGGGAGGTGGCTAATATAGTTGACATTGCACTAAAGGCTGACTACAAGGATAAGCAATGGATCCTTGATAGTAGATGCACTTCACACATGACAGGAGACAAGAGTAAATTGTCAAAGCTAAACAAGTCAAGAGAAGGCAGAGCCAAGTTTGGCAATGATGATTCACTCAACATCAATGGATAGGGGTCAGTGAATATTGGAAAATGAAAGCTGAAAGATGTTCTGCATGTTGAAGGACTTAGATATAATCTAGCATTTATCAGCCAATTATGCAACGACGACCACAAAGTGATATTCACAAAAATAGGTTGCCAAGTAAAGAGTAAGGAAGGCAATATTGTTGCAACGGGGAAGAGACTAGCTAGAAATTTATATGTGATTGATGAGGACAAGACAAGCAGCTATTTACTCACCAAAGAAGAAGAAAATCAACTTTGGCATAGGAGGCTAGGACACTAATCACAGAAGAACATGAGGAAGCTGACTACTACTCATGCAATCAGAGACATTACTGACCTCAGGAGAGAGAGAGAGTATGTTTACTCAGCAAGCTCTAAAGGAAAACATGTCAAAAAGCAGTATAAGACCAAAGAGTTCAGTTCTGAAGCAGTGCTTGACATTGTGCATACTAATTTGTGTGGGCCGATGAGAACAAAAGGGTTGAATGGTGAGAGGTACCTCATCTTGTTTGTTGATGATTATTCAAGAAGGACCTGCATCATGCACCTCAAACACAAGTCAGAAGTTTTGAATTGCTTCAAGAGATACAAAAGATTGGCTGAAAATGAAAGTGGAAGGAAGATCAAAGTATTGAGGTCAGATCAAGGCACTGAATTTACAAATAAAGCTTTTGAAGATTATCTTGAGAAGCATGGAATTCATCACCAATTGGCAGCAGCAAGAATACCTCAACAAAACGGGGTTGTAGAGAGGAAAAATAGAGCTGTGGTCGAAATGACAAGAACTTTACTGCTGGAATCCAAGCTTCACACAAGATTTTGGACAAAAGCAACATTTACAGCTGTGCACCTACTAAATAGAGTATTACTAAGGCCCAATACTGATAAGACTCCATATGAGCTATGGAGTAGGAAAAAGACAACAGCCAAGTATCTCAGAATCTTTGGCAGCTCATGTTTTGTGAAGAACAAGGAGCAAAACTTAAGAAAATTCAATGCTAGGTCTGATGAAGGCATCTTTGTGGGATACTCAGCAAAGACAAAAGGTTACAGAGTTTTCCTGGATAAGCTGGGAAAAGTGATCACTTCCAGTGATGTGAGAATAGATGAGAACTGGAAAACAATGCATAATGGAGAAGCTGAGGACAATGAAGAAGATGACTTCAATATAGATGAAGAATCAGACCAACATGAAGAAAAGGAACAAGAAGTAAGTTTAGACTGGGAGAAAAGTGAGTCTAAAGATGAAGAAAGAGATCCTCTTGCAACTAAGACGGTGCAAGGAAGAAGGACAAAGAAAAGATGGACTAGTGCTCATCAAGGAGATCAGATCATAGGTGACCCATCAACAGGAGTTACAATAAGAAGAAGAATTGTGGGAGCTACTGCTTTACTCTCACAAGTTAAACCTAAATTTGTTAAAGAGGCTATTCAAGACAAAGCCTGGGTCAAAGCTATCAATGAGGAGCTGGATCAAATTGAGAAGAATGATACATGGGAGTTGGTTCCAAGACCCACTAATAAAAATGTCATAGGAACAAAATAGGTGGTTAGGAATAAACACAATAAAGATGGCGAGGTGGTGAGGAAGAAGGCTAGGCTGGTTTGCAAGGGCTACGCTCAGATAGAAGAGGTAGATGTTAATGAAACTTTTGCACCAGTAGCAAGGTTAGAAACTATCAGAATGTTTTTAGCTTTGGCAGCACACAAGAGGTATAAAGTCTATTAGATGGATGTGAAATCTGCCTTTCTGAATGGGCTCCTGAAAGAAGAGGTGTATATTGAACAACCCGATGGAGTACAAATCAGTGAGGATGAGACACATGTGTGCAAGCTGAAGAAAGCCTTGTATGGTCTTAAGCAAGCTCCAAGAGCATGGTAAAGTAAGCTGGATGCTTACTTGAGAAGGTTGAACTTCAGAAGAGGAACAGTTGATAATAACCTGTATGTGTTCAACTCAGAGAAAGGCCAGCTGATAACCATAGTATATGTAGATGACATCATCTTTGGAAGGGATCACTCTGAGCTATGCCAAGATTTTGCATAGAAGATGAGTGAGGAATTTGAGATGTCATTGATTGGAGAAATGATGTACTTTCTTGGATTATAGATAAAGCAGTGTGAAGAAGGTATCTTTATTTCTCAAACGAAATATGCCAAAGAGATGCTGAAAAGGTTTGGCATGGAGGATAGCAAACCTATCATTACCCCTATGACAGTGGGCTGCAAGTTAACAAAAGATTAGGAGGGAAGGAGTACAAGCCCTACAGAGTACAAGAAGATGATAGGGAGCCTTCTGTACCTTACAGCATCAAGGCCTAATCTTATGCAAGCTGTGTGCGCTGCCAGCAGATTCCAAGCTAATCCTAAGGAGTCTCATGTGTTGGCAGTGAAAAGAATTCTAAGGTACCTCAAAGGAACACTGGAAATGGGTTTGTGGTATCCAACCATGGAATTTGTTAAACTGCAAGCATACACTGATGCAGATTGGGTAGGAAGTATAGATGATAGAAAATCAACCAGCGGCTACAGCTTCTACTTGGATTCAAAGTGTGTTGCATGGTTAAGTAGAAAGCAAAACAATGTTGCTTTGAGCACAGCTGAGGCTGAGTATATGGCTGCTTGTGTAGCATGTATGCAGGTGATATGGATGCTAAGATAATTGGCAGACTTGGGTGTTGAAGTGAAGTTACCAGTGAGTGTACTTTGTGATAATCAAAATGTTATTGATCTCAGCAAGAATCCGGTTCAACATTCAAGGAGCAAGCATATTGACATCTGGTATCACTTCATCAAAGATCAAGTAGAACAGGGTACAATTCAGTTGGAGTATGTTGGCACTAAAGATCAAATTTTAGATATTCTAACAAAACCTCTGTCCACAGAGCTATTTGAAAAGCACAAATTGAGTCTATCTATGCAAATGCCTCCTCAAGCTTGAAGTTCAGGTGAATCCTCCATCTCCACTTTGCAAGTTTTTTAGATTTGTAATTGGTTGGCAAAAGGGGAGAGAAGCAACAGTGCAGGGAGAGCTGTTAAGAAAGGGGGAGTGCATATTTAGGGGGAGTTGAAACTATTGCATAGTGGCTTTTGTTATAAGTGTTGCCAACAATTACAAAGGGGGAGATTGTTGTTTCCACAGCCTTGTATGGGTTGTAATTATTGTCAACTAGGTTTAAGTGTGTAAGAAAGTAAAGCGACATGGATGGGCAAGAAGATAAAAGCCACATAAAGGGGCAAGAACATAAAAGTCACATGGAAGAGCAAGACAGTAAATTCGCCGCAAGTAAGCCCTATTAGGGTTTCATGGAGGAGTATATAAAGGCCATTGGAAGACAACAAATGAAGACAAGTCGGCAATTGTGCAAAACAGATAACAAACCTAGATAACCAGCCAACCAAAGAGAGAAAACGTGAGGAAGGAGACAGCCAAACAAAAAGACGTCCAAAGCAAACCACTCGGCAAACACAAGGGAGCAAACGACAAACCACCACCTGCAAAGGAGAAGACACGGCTGGATAGCAACCAAAGGTGAACGGCAAATCACAAATCAGAAGGTGCTAGATGGCAAAACACAAAGGGTGACCGGCCAAAGAGAGAAAACAAGGGAGGAACAGCTGGACAGCAAAACACAAAGGGACAGCCAAAGGGAGACAACCGGCCAACCAAAGGTGAACGTCCAAACCAATCTACATGGCCAAAGGTGAATGTCCAAACCAACCTACATGTCCAAACAAGGTAAACGTCTAAACCAATCTACACGGCCAAACACAACCAATGGCAAAGGGGTGGACGCCCAAGTAAGGAGGAGAACGGCCAAACCAAGGCTAGACGACAAGGGAGAACACACGGCAAAGAGGTGTGATGGCTGGAGGAAACTGTGTGACTCACGTAAGAGAGAAGATAGCACACCGTCCATAAGGGAAGAAAGGAGAAACCATGAAAGAGGAGACCACCGGGAGAGCAAACCAAGCTGTCCGGAGGTGTAAAACAGACAAGTGCAAACCAGAAATGGAGATAAGGCGTGTGACCAGTAAGGCATGCAAACCAGAAACATATGTGAGACGTGAAACACCAAATCAGAAGCGTGCATGAGGTGTGTGACCAGCAAAGGGTGCAAACCAGAAATGTGTGTGAGACGTGTAACGCCAAACCAGAAACGTGAGGCAGACCGTGAGATGTGGAACGGCAAACCAAAAATGTGGGGCAAGTTGTGAGACAAGGAGATGGGTGAGACTGTGAGACGGTGAAAGTAGGAGTTGTGTGTGACAACCTAGAGAAGAATTCGGCGAAGCATCGGAAAAAACTGAACGTATTTTCAGATTTCTTCAAGAGAGGTTATAGAGCATTGTGGTGAACTTCTAAGCGGTAGTGAAGCAGCCATTCAATTCAATAGAGGCAAGACAAGCTAGAAGAAGGGTAGACACAGTAAGTGACGCTCTTTGTATTGTACTTGCTTAGTATTTGCAATAGTGAAAGGAGCAGAGGATTAAGGCATCCATTGTAACTGGAATTCTCAAGTATAGTGGATTGTCTCGGTAGAAGGAGAGTCCCTACCACCGTGGATGTACATCACATTGACGGAACCACGTAAATCTCGTGTGTCCTTAATTTGCTTAACGTTCTGTGTTTTGAATTGAGTTGTGAATGCAGCTAAAGTATCAGCCAACCCATAACCTAAAAGAAAACCTAAACAAGAACATTCGAATTGTCTATTAGGCAAGGTGTCTGAAAGGTGACTTTGGGGACTATTGTGATTAATAGGTAGCAATAGATCTACCTTAGTCAAATATGAGAAAGAGTTCGCTTTTAAGAAGAGGTTGAAGTTTTTTCACATATTTGCGAATTGTGGTGATACTGATTCACCCCCCCTCTCAGTATCACAAACTAGTAGATCTTAGAGTGAAGTCGGGAACTTCAATAGGACACTCATTACTTTGTTACATTCTATCATTCAAAAGAACTTGAAGCAATGGGAGCAATGTTTGCCACATGTTAAGTTTACTTATAACAAATCTGTTCATTCTACTACTTCCTTTTCACCTTTTGAAGTTGCTTATGGTTTTAATCCTTTAACAAATTTGGAAATTTTATCTTTATCTACTAATGAGCATGCAAACATTGATGGTAAGAAAAAGGTAGAATTTGTAAAGGATTTACATGCCAAGGTTTGGGCTAACATTGAAAGGAAGAATGAACAATATGCTAAGCAAGTTAATAACGGGTGTGTGAAGGTTGTCTTTGAACTTGGTGATTGAGTGTGGGTACATATGAGGAAGAAACAATTTCTCCCATAAAGAAAGTCTAAATTGTAGCCTTGAGGAGATGGACCTTTTCAAGTTTTTGAGAGGATTAATGACAATGCCTACAAGCTAGACTTACCAAGCAACTATGGTAATGTTAGTGCTACTTTTAATGTTGTTAACTTATCTTTGTTTGATGTAGGTGATTCGAGGATGTATTCTTTTGAGGAGGGGAGGAATGATGGAGAACAAGGTGCTCTTCCAGTGCAACAAAGCAAGTATTCCCTAAATCTTTTGCAAGGAATTGATGGTCCAATGACGAGGGTAAGGACAAAAAGGATGAAAGAGCTTTTACAAGGCTTAATCATGGAGCTGCATGACAAAGAGGGTGCTCTAAAAGATTCCAAAACTGTTTTAAAAGTTTTCAATGCTACATCAAACATAATCACTTATCTTTATGTGCAAAATGATGGACAAGGTTTAGAACTTGAAAAACAAAACTTGGAACCCATGGTATAAGTCCAAGTTGCATGACCAAGCCATGAAAAGGCTAAATTGCATGCTAAGTTGTATTAATGGGTCTGATTTTGTTTTGAGTTGCTGGATTTGAAATTAAGGCCAAATTACATGTAAACAAGGGCTTAACTTCTTGGCTTTATTTAGACTTGAACAACTAAGTGTTGATACATTAGTTAGGTTTTACTTTGACTTTATATCATTAGTGGTAGTCTTTTTTTTTTTTTTTTTCAGAATTCCTAATCAGGGTAGATTTAGGATTCTTAATCAAGGTAGAATTTTATTCCTTAATTAGAGGGATCACCTGTAATTAAGGTTTTCCTATATAGGTATGTTAAGAAACACTTTTTCCTTATACAATTGTAATATTTACATGCCTATATAAAGGCTACAACTATTGAAAATGGAATCAACAAGATTAAGGTATTTTTTGTGTTCTTGGAAGAATACATTGTCTTGACTTATCAAAAGAGTGATCAACCTTTTTGGTGTCTTAAGATTGTGCCTTTTAGGACTTAGTTTCCTTAGAGTTTTGATTTGATGAACCCAACTTGTTTCCTACCTTTCTAGGTCATTTATAACAAATTGATTCAAGGATTCCTAGGGCAAGTTGCCTAGTGGGTTCTTTATCATAGGTTCTTTATGAATGGCTTTTGGCCTTTTGGCACATTACACAATGCTTAAGGATACTTCAAACATCTGCCAACATCTTTGTCCAATAAAAATTTTCTTCCAACATAACCAATGTCTTGTTAACTCCAACATGACCAGTAATACCACCTATATGGACTTCTCGAACTTGTTGAACTTTAAGTAATATACAACTTGTTGTCCTTGAAAAGAAAACCATTTTGGACATGCAAATAGTAAATAGTCTACTTCACCTTTCTTGCATTTGCAAATATAGAAGAGAGGTCTATATCATTAAGGTCAGCAAAGAATGGCTCCAAGAGAGAACATTAGCTACTACATTCACTTGTGTAGACTTGTGTTTGATCACAAAAGAGTAGGATTGAACATTGTCAACCCATTTAGCATGTCTCTTGTTTAGTTGTGTTCACCATTGATGAACCTCAAGGCCATATGGTTTGAATGAAAAGCAAACTCTTTTGGTAGCAAGTAATGGCTCCAATGTTTTAATGCTCAATAATGGCATAGAACTCCTTATCATAAGTTTAATAATTTTACTTAGAACTTTTTTCTTCAAGCCATGGAATGGGATAATGATATTTTACTGTGATTTTGTTGATAACATGGTTGACCATGCATAGTCTCTACAAACCATCCTTCTTGCCCACAAGGATGGTTGGTATAGAACATGGGCTCATGCTCTTATGCACATAGCCTTTAGAGATCTTATCTACTGTCATTGCAACTCATTTGTCCCCTTTGGGTTGCATTTATATGCTGGTTTGTTCAATAAAGGCATGTTGGGTGGCAAATCAATTTGGCGTTGAATCTCCCTTATAAGAGGTAAACCAGGTGGCATCTCCTCTAGGAAGATATCAACAAACTCTTTAGGCAATGTGATCACCAAAGGATGAGTTGAATCTTTGTATTTCACACATTGCTCTAGCAAAGTTAGTGTGTAGTTTGCTGCCTCTTTATGGATGTTTGATGAAACTCTTCTTCGCTAAGAAATTAGGCAACCACTCCTTTCTCATCATTTTGAGCATGTTCATCATGACTTGGAGATATTAAGGTAAGAGTGATTTGCTTCTACTCCAAGCAAATAGAATAAGTATTCTTGAATCCATCATTCATCACCTTACAATTATATTGCCATGGTCTCCTAAGTAACAATTGACCTGCATCCATAGGAATCACGTCATATATAACCTTATCTTGATAATATTTTCTAATTAAAAATGAAATTAATGCTTATTTAGTTACTTTACATCATTTGCTTGTTTAGGCATTGGAGTTTGTAAGGTTGATGATGAGGCATTATAAGCAACTTTAACTTGTTGAGCCCATCTTTGATAGCTAATGTTGGATTTGTTGTTAACAACATCACACATAATTGTTCTTGTTAATTTGATGTTACAAATGCCGTTAAGATGTAGAGAGGTCGTTGGGCAAAACTATTAATGGCAAGTCAACCTAGAAGTCGATGAGTCACTATTGACCGTTGACTTTTGACCATTGACCCTAAATTTTAGGAAGTCAATGTTGACCATTGATCTTAAATTTTAGAAATCAAATTTGGCTATTGATTGTAGGGCAACCTTTGGGAATCAATGCTAACTATTGATAAGTGTGTAACCCTAATGTCAAGGCTCTATAAATACCTCCATGCATCTTGCAAGACTGATGTGTGGGTTGCAAAAAAATTGAAAGAATGGCAAGGGCTGCAAAGAGAGAACGATAATAAACATTACAAAGAGAGAACGACATGTGTGCTGTAGAAAATTGAGAGAGAACGTAAAGAGGGAGTGACTAGCCAAGGTAAAGGAGGTAGCCACTAAGGAGAGAGTGACTAGCCAAGGCAAAGGAGGCAACCATGAAGGAGAGGTGCAACTGGCCCAAAAGGTGACAGCACCCACCAAAGAAGGAGGTAGCCATATCAACTGAAGTAGGAGTTGTAGTAGCCAATAGCCACACCAAAGGGAGAAGAAGAAGGTAGTAACTGGCCAAACCAAAGGGAGAAGAAGAAGGCAGCAGCCAATTAGTAATAGTAGCATGGGCAGCTAACAATAATAGTAAGGGCATGCAGCAATAGCAACAAGGGTAGCTAGCTATAGTAGCAAAGGTGTGTAGCAATAGCAACAAGGGTAGCTAGTAACACCAGCAAGTGCAAGCATGACCAGCAGCAAGCAGCAAGTGCAGGCACAACTAGTAACATGTAATAAGTGTAGGCACAACAAGCAAATGCAGGCATAACCAGCAACAGGCAATAAGTGTAGGCACAACCAGCAAGTGCAGGCATGACCAGTAGCAGGCACAACTAGTAGTAGAAGAGAAAACATGCCCCAACAACAAATCTGATAGCTTGCAGCAATAGAGGAGACAATGTGTCTCGATAGTAGGTTCGACAACTTGCAGTAGTAGAGGAGAAAATGTGCCTTGGCAACGAGTCCAGTAGCTTGTAGCAACAGAGAAGAAAATGTGCCCCGGTAACAGGTGAAGTAGCACTAGCAATAGGGGAAGAAACTTGCCAAGGCAGCAGGTGAGGTAGCACCAGCAACAGAGGAAGATATCCTGCAGCAAAGATAACATGCAGATGTAGAGAACCTATAGTAGAGATAACTTAAAGCAAGGAGAACTTGTAGCCGAGGGAACCTGCAGAGGAGAGAACCTGTAGAAGAGAAAACTTGCAAAGAAGAAATAGCAGCAGTGACGTAGAGAACCTGCAGAGAAGAGACCAACAAAGCTTGAGCAAAGATTGACAGTGAGGAAGGAGAATATTTGCTTTCTGCATTAACAGCCTGTGTACATTGAGTGATCCTTTTCAGCAAAGTGTTAGTTACTAACCTTTTTATAAACTTTGTGAAAAAGGGTGGGAGACCCTTGGAGTGATCGAGAGATCATTGTAACTGGTTAAAGAGTGATCCTTTCAAAACATAACTATATCTATTGATAATAAGAGTGGATTGTGTGATTTAGGAGTGATTCTATCACATTGTGGACGTAACTCACACATTGTGGGTAAACCATGTAAAAATGGTCGTGTGTTCTTTGGCACATTTGATTAATATCTGTACGACCACTCTCACGTAAAGAAGAAAGATAAAAATTAGATCATTGACTCTAACAAGTCACAGAGGTTAATATGAAAAGATTTATAAAAAGCAAGCATCTTACATTGATTCACCCCCTCCCATCTCAATGTGAGACCTAAAAAGGTCCTCATCAAGTGGTATCAGAGCCTAGTTCCTCTATTGATCCATTCTATCTGCTTTGATTTGAAGTAGTTTTGTTACTATTATGAATCTTTACATCTATTGCTAGTTAATATCATGGAGAGCATGAACAGTATTAATAGCAGGGGCATTTCCACTTTTGATGGACAAAATTATTAGTTGTGGAAGAATATAATGCTCTTATATTTGATGTCACTTAGTTTAGATGTGTTTGAATCTGCTGTTAGTGGCTTCACCCCTACTGCTAAAGGTGTTGCTATGACGCCTACTGATAAGAAGAATTTGGAGTGTGATGGAAAGGTGAAAAATGCCTTATATGCCTCCTTATCAAACAAAGAATTCACCAAAGTGATGGGGTGTAGCACAACCAAACAAATTGGGACAAATTGAAGAATATTTATGAAGAAGACAAGATTGTGAAGAAAGTCAAGTTACAAATCTAAAGGAGCAGATTTGAAGACATAAAGATGTTGAATGATGAATCTGTGGATGACTTCTTTACAAGAGTAAATGAAATTTTATGCTCCATTAGAGGCTATGGAGAACGATCAATGATGCTATTATGGTAAGGAAGATACTTAGAACCTTACTAGAAGCTTTCAATGCCAAAGTTTCCTCCATAGAAGATAAAGATTTAGATAGGCTACTTCTCAATGATTTACACAACATATTGGTGGCTTATGAAATGAGAATAACCCTAATAAAGAAAAAAAAAAGAAGTCTAAGGTAGAGAAGGAGTTGGCCTTCAAGGCAATGAAGAAGTTAAAGACTAAAGAATAAGAAAAAGAATCTGATAGTAGCTCTGAAGAAGAAGATGGTGATACTAAATTTGATAAAGCCATGACATACATCACCAAAAATATGAGGAAAGGAAAAGGGAAGTATATGGGAGAATTACCCTTGAAGTACTTTAGTTGTAGTGCATTTGGGCACCTTTCCATGAACTACCCAAAGAAAAAAGAAGCAGACGGTGATGATGATGATGAGTCAGTCCTAAGGTGGAGAACAAAGCAACCGAGCTATTCTAAAGCTAGAAATTCAAGTGCTAAAGGGAAAAGGCAATTCTTTTTATCCAAAAGAAGAAATTATTTAAGCAAGCTAGATGAAGAAGATTCTTAAGAAGAAGTTGATGATCATTTTGATGATGATGCTGCAAAGAATGTGCTAGTTGCTCAAGCAGATGTTGAATAAGAATCTTTAAGTGATGAGGAATCAACCAAAGAGGAATTGGATGAGTTGATGCAGTAACTTGAGAATGAATTGAGAGCTTGTTTGCACAAAAATAGCAAGCTGAAAAAAGAGGTAAAGCATCTCAATAAGCTATATGAAAATTCTACTATTGATGAATATTTTCTCCAAGTGAAAGAAAAAGAGTTTGAAGCAAAAGAGGAGTACTTGAAGAGAATTGAGGAGCTAATTATACTTGAGGCAGAGCAAAGTAAGATACATGAAGATCTTGGCACTAAGGTGATTGCACAAGAGCAAGAGGTGTTGATTTTGGAAGTCAAGCTCCATATGGTTGAGTCCGAATTAAAGAAGCATGAAGAAAGCTTTATTTAAGCCTTAGAAGTGAGAAGAGAGTTGGCTTTAAGAAATTCCATTAAGGAGGATGCTACCAAAAAATTGGATGAGTGTCTAAGCAAACAAAGGCCTCATTCAATGGGGAAGAAAGGCCTTGGCTATATTGAAAAGCCAAATGAGAAGGTAGCAGAGAAAAAGAAAATTGTGTTTATGCCTGAAAGTAAGCACAATGACACGATGGAGAAGAGAAACTAACCTAAGCTAAAATGGGTTAGGAAGATGTGGTGAAAACTCCCATCCAAAGGAGACAGGTTGTTAAAGATGTAGAGAAGGGTGCCACAACAATTGCTAAAGAAAGGAGACATGAACTTAATGAAAGAAAAAATCCAAATTTGAATGATTTTGCTAGAGTTGTGGTAAGTATTGGTACAAGGCTAATGTGTATTGGAGTAATGGGCCCATAATGAAGAGGAATGTGAGGCAAAAGTCTAGGGGGAGACTCTACCAAGAGAAGAGATAGTTTCAAGTGAAAAAAAGTCATATTCCACTGAGAAATAGATTTGATTTGTTGGGAGAAATCTATGGAAGATGCGAAAATATTGGACATACTGCTGAGGATTGCTTGACATTGCTGCTTGGTCAAAGAGTGTAAAGGAGAACACCTACACATGCTCCCACATTTGGCTAAAGAAGAAAAAGAGGAAGAGAAATGACTATGGTTGTGGATGTAGCCTTAAAAGCTTACAAGAAAGAAAAGTCATGGATCCTAGACAGTGGCTACTCTTCACACATGACAAGAGACCTCAAGATGTTGATGGGAGTAGCAAAATATGATGGAGGGTCAATCAGATTTGGCAATGATGGTGCCTCAAAGATTAAAGGTGTTAGTGCTGCTGAAATTGGTGCAGAAAAGCTTAAATCAAAAAAAGTGCTTTATGTTGAAAGGCTAAAACACCATCTCATCAATGTCAGTTAGCTCTGTGATGATGGATATGAAGTTACTTTCAACAAGAGTGGCTGTACAATAAAGAGA
The DNA here is from genome assembly GCA_021533255.1 of Ceriops tagal. Taxonomy (NCBI): domain Eukaryota; kingdom Viridiplantae; phylum Streptophyta; class Magnoliopsida; order Malpighiales; family Rhizophoraceae; genus Ceriops; species Ceriops tagal. The sequence goes on from CM038600.1 coordinate 6,462,875, forward strand.
TTAAGTAATGGCATTTTTCTTTCTAAGGGAGAAAGAACAAATGGAAACTTAAACCAAGTTTTCAGAAGCAAAAACACATGCTACATAAGCACCAGAGATGAGAATTTGTTGTGGCATAGAAGATTGGGACATCTTGGACAAAAAGGTCTGAACTTATGTATTCAGCCACCCCCTAGAGCTAAGGTATGCCTCTAACTTCTCTCCCCTACCCTCTTTTATTATTCTTTGGATTTGTTGTCAAAGGGCTATATTTTGCATAAATCCAAAAAGAGTATATACTGATCAAAAGGGGGAGTAGCTTCAATGGGAGAGCTATTGTCAAAGGGGAGAAGTAAAAAAAAGGGGGAGTTAAAGGTACAGGTAAATGCAAAAGGGATATGCATGTTTTAAGGGGAGTTGTGTATGTCAAAGGTTGTTATTTGGTTGCTATTTGTGCTTAATTGTTGATTGTTGGATTTACTGTGTTGCCAACAAATCCAAAGGGGGAGATTATTGAACTCATCTTTGATGGCTAATGTTGGATTTGTTGTCTACAACATCTCACATAGTTGTTCTTGTTAATTTAATGTTATGAATGTCATTGAGATACAGAAAGATCGTTGGGCAAAACCGTTGATGGCGGGTCAACCCTGAAGTTGATCAGTCAATATTGACCATTCATGCCCATATAAAGCCTATATAAGTATGTTAAAAAATACCTTTTTCTTATAGGATTGTGATATTTACATGCCTATATAAAGGCTACAACTATGTAAAACAAGCTTTGCTTTGTGTTCTTATGTTCTTGGAAGAATACATTGTCATGACTTATCAAAAGAGTGATCAACCTTTGTCGCATCTAAAGATAAGGCTTTTAGAACTTAGTTTCCTTGGAATTTTGATCTAATCAATCCTACTTGTTTCCTAACTTTCTAAAATGTGCATAATAATTTGATTTAACGGTTCCTAGGGCATGTTGCCTAATAGGTTCTTTATCAGTTGGTATTAAAGCTTGAGTTCTGAAAACAAGTTATGTATCCCTTATTTATCTTTGTTTAGTACTTCTTTGTGCTTTATTCATTCTTTGCGTTTCTTTGCTTAATTCTTCATGTTTGTTTTAATCTGTTTCTTGCTCTTAAAGTTGTGTTAATTCTTAGGTGCTTGATTTGAATTCAAAAAAAATTGTTGAACCAAAAGTTAAAAGAAGAAGCAAATTCAAAGGAATTGGATGCTATTTCTAAAGGTAAAATTGAAACCAAATCTTCTTCTAAATCTTTTGATATTAAGTGGTTTACGTGTCAAAGGCATGAACATATTACTTCTTAATGTCCAAATAAAAGAGTTATGATCATGTTGAAGAATGACAACATAAAAAGTATTTGTTCAAGTGATAATGACATGCTACCACTGGACAATTGTTTTGATGTTGATTTTGAGAACCTGTTCATGGAGATATGCTAGTTGCAAGGTTTGCACTAAGTATTCAGACTAAGGATGATAATAATGAGAAGCAATATGAGCACATTTTCCATACAAGATGTCACGTTAAAAACAAGGTATGTAGCATGATTATTGATAGTGGAAGTTATACTAATGTTGCTAATACTTTGTTGGAAGAGAAGTTAAATCATGACACCTTTAAGCATTCTTAGCCTTATAAGCTGCAATGTTTAAATGATTATGGACAACTTAGAGTAACCAAGTAAGATTTAGTACCTATTTCTAACCATTCTCATGATTCTTTGCAAGGAATTGAAGGTCTAATGACTAGAGCAAGGTCCAAATGTATAAAGGAAGCTTTGCAAGGGTTAATCATTGAGATGCAAGCAAAAGAAGCTGTTTTAGATGAATTAGATGCATTACCAAGGTTAATCACCTATCTATATGTGGTTAAAGATGGAATATGCTTAACACATGAAGAATAAGGTGTGGAGAGCTTTAAACAACTTGGTCCATATGTTTGGAATCAAATGGAGCCCAATTCGCATACTTAAGATGTATATAGGGCTTCATTCACATTGAGGACCTTATTGAATTTCTATTTGCATTCATATAATTCAATTGAGCTTTGATTTGTTTTATTTTGTTTAAGTCTACATATGTAGTATGGTCTAATGTTCATGGGCTTAATTGACTTATAAGAGGCAACATATGTTATTAGCTAGAGTTTCTATGGTTTAGTTTAGAATAAGAATTTGACTTTTCAACTCTGAGTTGTTGCTGAGTTATTTTCCAACTAGTTATGGTAAGGAATAAGGGAGATTGTCCTTTTCCTTTCAATCTTGATGCCTTCATAAAGGGCTATAATTTGTAAATGGAAAAAGAAAAAAGACAATTTGAGTGTTTTTCTTCACTTTATGAGAATTTCTTTTGAGTTTTTTGTCATGAACTTATGTTGGTCTTATCAAGGAATCTTGTAGTGACCTAGTTCATCATAGCTTTGGTTCTAATCAATGGGTTTAATTAGGTTTGAGTTCTTCTTGCTTGATTTGAATACTCTCATAGGGTTCTAATTTTGTGTATTTGGGTTTTAAGCTTAACTTAGCCTAAAGATAGCATTATGATTATATCTAGAAGTACTCCTTCCCTTAAACTACCTCTCAACTTTCATGACAATGTGTGCTATATCCTCAAACTCTATATAATGTTGCAATTTTACCACATTAACTATGTTTCTATTCAACCCTTAGAGAAACCTAGTCATTGTTACCTCTCTATCTTTCATTACATTTACCCTAACCATTGTCATCTCCATCTCTTTATGATACTCTTCCACACTCTTAGAATTTTGTGTGAGACTCTGCAACTTGTTATACAAATCCCTATAATAAGAACTAAGAAAAACCTCCTCCTCATCACAATCTTCAATTCATCCTAAGTTTCTATGGGTCTTTTGAAATTCCTCCTTTTTGTAGTAATCTGTTAGTACCACCACACTATTGCATAATTAGTAAACTCTATCACAAACATCTTAACCTTATTCTCCTTAGAAAAGTTATGATAATGAAACAACAGCACTACCTATCTCTCCCGGTCTAAGTATAAATATGGGTGAGCTTTTCCTTAGAAAGAGAAAACCTTTATTTTAATGTTACTCAAATTTTTGTCTACTTCCATTGTGCCTATCATAAGCATTCCTATTGCCTTGTACTTCCCTAACATTGCCACTCTAGGCACATTACTATTTCTATACCAATCACTTATTTCATTATTAGATGCACATCATTATGTTTTGGTTAGTTTGAATGCTTTTGAAGTCCATGGAATAAAAAATTTATTGCAATAAGATTGGCTTTCTTGCTAAGGGAGCAGTGCCAATTGCTTGAATCTTAAGATTATGGCATAATTCCTTAGTAATATTGCTTTTCCTTTTGTTACATAGAATCATTAACACAAAATGACTAAGCAATTAAAATTCAAGTCTGCTCCAGACATTAGTTTCATTGTGACATACAAGTCAATATACTTTTTTTAGTGAATTTGTTGAATTCCATCAAATAAGTGAATTATTGTCCTAATTTGCTTTTCTTAAATGTATAGAATCGGTCATTACTTGAAAGATGATGTTGTCACTTTACTTCTAGCTAAGTTTAAAGAGTAATACAAATAGAAGAATCATGAAATTGACTTATATGTGTGTATTGATCATTGATTTCATTAGGAGAAGCATGTTGTTATGTCTCAAGTTCTTTGAATCCATTAAAGTTAATCAAATAAAGTAGCTATTTCCCTTGATTAGCTTCTTTAATAGGATAAAATTGTTTATTACTTGCATATTGAGACCTTTCATTGATTGCTTTAGGTAAGGCTTCTTTTTATCTTATATAGAATCATTTACAAAAAATGAACATGGAATTAACATTTATGTCTACTATAAATAATGATATGTATATCATTACAACTTGGGTATTTTGAATCCATTTAATTCTATTAAACAAAGGTGTCATTTTTTTGATTGACTTTTCTTACAAGGATAAAATAGTTAATTATCTAAAAAGATGAGATCATCACTTCATTTCTAGGTAATAAGGCTTATCATTTTGTTTCAAGGAATATTTCAAACAAAACAAATTATGAAATTAATCGAAATGTATAAAGTGATCACTAATTTTATTGCTAGATGCACACTATTATCCATTAAGTAGCTTGAATCAATTCAAGTCAATCAAATAAAGGAGTTAATGCTTTTGATTAACTTTATTTACCAAGAGAAAATTATTCATTTCTTGAAACTTATGACCATTATTTGACTGCTTAGCAATAAGGTTTCTCGATTCCTTGGAATGAATTATTTAGACACAATGATAATGCATTTGAAATTATCATGCTAAATGCCTTTCTCCCTTGATGCACCAATCAACAAGCCAAGTGCTTTTCTCCCTTGATACAAATGCCTTTGCCTTTCATATCATGCTGCAATATAAATGTTCTTGATACACTTACTTGATTGGGTGTCTATTCCAAATTTTTCATGTAAGAATTGTAGCAAGGTGCTTGTATTCTTAAGGCAATGGGCTTAAGCAACTAACAACTAACATATGTAATTAACAACTTTTGTTTGCCCATCGATATGTGTGGGGCATGATGTGATAAAAAGAAGCTTCTTTTCAAGTTTACTCCATAAATTTTTTCAAAAGTTACTAAAAAATTTGCTATCTTGGTCTGAAACGATGGTAGGAGGAACTCTATGGAGTCAAATAATCTCACAAAAATGCAAGTCAACAATATGAGAAGCATTGCGAGTTTTGTGGCAAGGCACAAAATAAGCTATTTTTGAGAATTGACATACAACCACCATAATAGCATAATTTTGTTGTTGAATTCTTGAAACCAAGAAGTAAATTTGTTCACATAGCTTCCTATGGAACATAGGGGATTGACAATGGTGTGTATAATCCATGTGCAACAACATGGTTGATGGAGATCAAGGTGTTGGTTGAATTAACAAAGCTTCCATAAAAGGAGAACAAGGTGCTAACCAAGTGCAACAAATTAAGTATTTCCTAGATCCTTACTTTACAAGGATTTGGTGGTCCAATAACTAGGATAAGGACAAAGTGGATGAAAGAGGCTGTATAAGGCTTAATAATGGACATGTATGAGAAAGAGGCTGATCTAGAAGATTCTAAAGTTGTTTTAAAAGTTTTGATGCTACACCAAGGATAATCACTTATCTTTTTGTACAAGATGATGGACAAGACTTAGAATGTAAAGAACAAAGCTTAAAGCCCATGATATAAGCCCAAGCTGTTGTACGAAGCTAAGAAAAATCTCAATTCACATGTTAAGTTGTATTAAAGGCCTTTTTTTTTTCTATTTTGGGTTGCTAGATTTTAAGTTAAGGCCAAATATACATGTAAAATGGCTTAACTTCTTAGGTTTATTTGGGCTTATGGGTAAAGTCGAGTCTTAATACATTAGCTAGGGTTTTTACTTTAAATATTATGTCTAGTTGTCATTAATTGTAGTCTTTTAAGGATTCCTACATCAACGCAAGTTTTTACTCTTAATTAAAGGGATCCCTTGTAATTAAGGTCTTTTCTATATAGGTATGATAAGAAGTACCTTCTCCTTATAAGATTATGATGTTCATATGCCTATATAGAGGCTACAACTATGTAAAATGATGATTATTAATAATATTGAGGTATTTTCAACAAGCATTGTTTAGTTTTTTGTGTTCTTGGAAAATATCTTCACTTATCAAAGGAGTGACCAACCTTTATGGCATCTTAAGATTGAGATTTTTAAGACTTAATTTCCTTAAGGTTCTAATATGATTAATCTAACTTGTTTCCTAACTTTCTAGGATGTGTATACAATTTGATTCAAGGGTTCTTAGGGTAGGTTACCTAGTGGGTCTTTTATCATTTGATATTAGAGTCTAGTTCTAAAAACAAGTTGCGTATCCTTTATTTAGTACTTTTCTTTGTACTTTATTCATTCTTTATGTTTCTTTGCTTAGTTTTTGTTTATTTCGATTAGTTTCTTATTCTTGAAGTTGTGTTAATTCTATTGGTGTTTGATTTGATTAGATAAAAAAAAAAAAGAAAAAGAAGTTATGTTTGAACTAAGTAATGCATCTTGATTCTTGCAACCTATTGTATACATTTTTATAAGGTTGCAAATTTAATTTTTGATTCATTCTAAGCATAAAATGGATATCTTGAATTTTTTAAAAGTTTTCATTTTGAGATTTGCCACTATCTAACAAATTGCACCTTGTGATTTGTTAATCTTGAGTCATATAAGAACATAAACAAGGCTAACTTGAGTGAAAAAAGGCAAGAGTGGGGAAATCATCATTAAGAAAAGCAAAATAGAATGAAACACGTAATAATAATCTAATTTAAGGGCAAACATGTGAATGAGTGTGTTAGGAACAAATTTCTTTTAATTACTAACATGTTTTTATAAGTTGTAAACATGAGTAGTGAAAGAACAATATAGACATGAGGTTTTGGATGACGGTTGTTAATGAGCAATTTAATATGATAAATGTAAGGTTAGATGATTTACAATTACCTAGCAAATTCAAATCTTTTGGGAGGGGTGTGATCAAGGAAGAAGATGAGGAAGAATCAAATTATGAAGAATCATGTTCAAGAAAAGGCAAGAAGGCAGTTTGCAAAAAAGAGCAATTTAGGCAACATAAAGATGAAGATTCCAGCATTTCAAGGGAAAAATGATCTCGAGCTTTATTTGGTGTGGAAAAAATAGGTTAAGTATGCATTTGATTGCCATAATTATTCCAAGGATATAAAAGTAAAGCTGGCAATTGTGGAATTCATTGATGGGGCCAATTCAATGATGGGAAGAGTGAAATTGGTAATGTGATGGAAGCCATATTGTACTAGCTCAAATCAACAAGGGAGTTGATGCTTTGCAAAACCTTGAACAAGGTCAAAGAAAATAAAGGAAGCACTCAACAACTTGTTATGCAACATTTACATATAGGAAGTTGCTAGGCACGAGTTAAGGATGATGAAGGCTTCACCATGACTTGCAAATGTGTCATGTGTGGAGAAATATGAAAACCATGACCTTGGAAGGAAGTTAGAGTTAGGAGCCTATGTTTGGGCATTTAAATGGGTTATTTTCATGGGTTATATTGTTATGTAGTGGGTTGAACGAATTTTAGCATCTCAATGGGTTATTTTTATGGGTTTTATTATTATTTAGTAGGCTGGATGAAGTTTCTTAATAAGCCCACCTTAGCAGCTAGGCTTTTTGGGGGTTAGCATATAAAAAGTGAAAAAGGATGGTTGAAAGGTGTGGAACTTTGTTTATGAGTGAATGAGCTATTTGCTCTAGTTCTTTGACAACTAATTCTGAACTTTCATACTTGAGTGCATTGTTTAATAGATTATCTTCTTCAATATTGTCGTTGTTAGGATTGGCGTCTGAATCCTATAATTCTGGTTCTTAGTTGTTTATAATAATTGGGTCAGAACTCCAATCCCTTAACCTTTGTTAGAACGATCTTATACCAACATGTGTTGGGTTTCGTTTGTATATAATCGGAGTTCATATCATAATGTGCAAGATATTTATGCCTAGCCACTACTATAGAGACTTGCATAGAAAGTTGCAATGGTTGGTTCAAGCATCCATGTGTGTGGAGGACTATTTGATAAAGAACTTGCTAGGTGACTTGAATCAAATTGTTATGCCTACCCCAGAAATCTAAGAAGCAAGTAAAATTGAATAGATCAGAACCCTAAGAAAACTAAGTCCTAAAAGCCCTAATCTTTAGATGCCACAAAGGTTGATCAATCCTTTGATAAGTCAAGACAATGTATTCTTCCAAGAATGCAAGAAAGCAAAGCAAAACTTGCTAAAAGTAGCTCATCTTCGTGATTCCCATTTTACATAGTTGTGGCCTTTATATAGGCATGTAAACATCATGATGCTATAAGGAAAAGGAGTTTCTTAACATACCTATATAGGAAAGACCTTAATTGTAGGGAATCCCTTTAATTAAAGAATACAAATTTGCCTTGATGTAGGAATTCTTAAAAGACTATAGCTAATAGAAACTAGTTATAAAAGTCAAAGCAAAATCTCTAACTAATGTATCAAGACTTAGCTAAACCTACAAACCCAAATAAACCCAAAAAGTTAAACCTTCTTTACATGTAATTCGGCCTAACTTAAAATCTAGCAACCCAAAACAAAAACTAGCCCTTTAATACTACTTAGCATGTGGATCAAGTCTCTCATTAACTTGGTCATGTAGCTTGGACTTATATCATGGGTTCTTAGCTTTGGTTATGTAGCTTGGCCTTTTAAGCCTTGTCCATCATCTTACACATAAGGATAAGTGATTATCTTTGGTGTAGCATTGGAAACTTTTAGAATTATCCTAAAATCTTTTAGAGCAGCCTTTTTGTCATGTAGCTCCATGATTGAGCCTTACAAAGCCTCTTTCATCCTTGTTATCCTTACTTTAGTTATTAGACCACAGATTCCTTACAAAGGATCTTGGGAATACTTTCTTTATTGCACTTGAACAACACCTTGTTCTTTATCATTACTACAAAGAGATAAAGATAGCCATGATTAGAACTAATATAGACTGAAAGGCTACCATGGCAAGGTGTAATGGCAGTTTGAACAAGGAGATTGCTAATGCAGTGAATTTGCAACACTATTTGGAGAGGAGCTCTTGCATAAAGCAATAAAGGTGGATAAACAAATCAAGGCCAAAGGGTTTAAATCTGGTTTAGCTTCTAGTTCTACATGGAACCCAACTTGGAAACACACCAAATTAGCCTAAAAAACAAAAAAAGATGCAAAGAAAAAGGATTTGGTTACTGTTTCTAAAGGTAAAATCGAAACCAAATCTTTTTCAAAATCTTATGATATTAAGTGCTTTAAGCATCAAGGGCATGGATATATTGCTTTTCAATGTCCAAATAAAAGAACTATGATCATGTCGGAGAATAGTGACATAGAAAGTGAAGTTCCTGACTTCTCCTTAAGATCTATTAGTTTGTGATACTGAGAGGGAGGGTGAATCAGTATCACCACAATTCGCAATTCGTAGGTAAGTGAACAACTTCAACCTCTTCTTAAAAGCGAACTTTTTCTCAAATTCGACTAAGGTAGATCTATTGCTACCTACTAATCACAATAGTCCCCAAAGTCACCTTTCACAACTTAATTCAAAACACAGAACGTAAAGCAAATTAAGGACACATGAGATTTACGTGGTTCTATCAACATGACGTACATTCATGGTGGTAGGGACTCTCCCTTACCGAGACTATCCACTATACTTGAGAATTCCAGTTACAATGGATGTCTTAATCCTCTACTCCTTTCATTATTGCAATTACTAAGCAAGAACAATACAAAGAGTGTCACTTACTATGTCTACCCTTCTTCTAGCTTGTCTTGCCTCTATTGAATTGAAAGAATGCTCCACTGCCGCTTAGAAGTTCACCACAACGCTCTCTAAACTCTCTTGAAGAAATTTGGAAATACATTGAGTTCTTTCCGATACTTTGCCGAATTCCTTCTCTAGGTTGTCTGACACAACTCTTGCTTTCACCGTTTCACGGTCTCACCCGTCTCCTTGTCTCACGGCTCGCCTCACATTTCTGGTTTGCTGTTCCACATCTCACGGCCTACCTCACGTTTCTGGTTTGGCATTACATGTCTCATGCATGTTTCTGGTTTGCACCCTTTGCTGGTCACACACCTCACGCACACTTCTGATTTGGCATTTCACGTCTCATATATGTTTCTGGTTTGCACGCCTTGCTGGTCACACACCTCACACACATTTCTGATTTGGCGTTTCACGTCTCATGTATGTTTTTGGTTTGCACACCTTGCTGGTCACACGCCTTACGACTGTTTCTGGTTTGCACTTGTTCGTTTCACACCTCCGAACAGCTCGGTTTGCTCTCCCGGTGGTCTCCTCTTTCACGGTTTCTCCTCTCTTCCCTTACGGACGGTGTGCTGTCTTCTCTCTTACATGAGTCACACAGTTTTCTCCAGCC